>CM044013.1:63551828-63974328 GCA_024085815.1 Flaveria linearis | reverse complement strand
CCACTTCTCTAAATTTCTTTGATATTTATGGTGAAGAAATTACAACTCTATGTGAACAAAGTTCTGAAAAAGAAATTAAGAAATAAATCACTGTAAACCTACTTTCTTTTGCCAATTAATCTCATGAATAAGATTACACCTGGTTCCTCCCCACCCCCCACCGGGCCACCTTACCCGACACCATAACACCAACAAGTCGCTAAAGATCGTTTTATTCGTCAAATTGCACTAACATCCCTCCAACTAAAGTTAACAGCTCGCCTACTCTATAGAACTATGGCTATAAAAACTGATAAAAGAGAGAGGGAGCCAGATCAAGATGAATAAAGACAAACCTCTATTGCCATGGTGGTTGTTGATGCTTATAGCTCATTGGGAACAACTCCCATCCACCATCAGGTTCTGCGCGTTTCCCACCAATGACAGAACTCGAAGAAGCTTGATTGTGACTGAAAAACGGTCTCAACCCCCCGTTATTATTCTCACGATTCACCCTTTCAGTTATGAAACCAGAGCTTAGATCGAGGGTATTACGTGATGGGCCCGCACCGTTTGAACTAGATGGGACGCCAGTTGCAGCCATGTTGAAGAAATATGGTTGAGTCGGTTGAGAAAAAGCAGGTGGGATGGACGGTATGATAGGAGCTCCTCTTGAATCAACCATGTATGAGATTGGTGCACCAGGCGGGCCATACATGGGTCCCATTGTAAAACCATTGTGGCCATAACCATAAGCAGGTAGATTAGAATAAGGCATGGAAGATCCTAGCCCGAATCCCGGCCTGGGTCTCCCCAAATTGAAATCTACTGAAGGTTCTAGAATCCTTCCATTATGCTGAGGAGGAGGAATATTATCCTTGCGATTTACCTCAACTTGGGTACCAAAAATGGAAATAACAGATTCGTCTTGCTTGTTGTTAAATAACTTACCAAGAAACGGATTACTGAATGAAGCATTATTTGGAACAGTCAAGTGGTCGTTTAAATTCAAATCAATGTTGTCCCTGAAATTAGGCTGCATTGATGAGGATATAGACGGACTCTGGGGCCTGTTTTGTTTCAAAGAGCCTACTCGGCCATTATCATGTTTCCAATCCAATGTAATAATGCTAACATCACTATCCCCCAGACTATTAAGATCCAACTGCAATCTTGAAGGCTCTTCAATTTTGTCTCGAGATAAGAAGTCTTGGATTTTATCATCACTACCTTCAGCCACATTCAGATCAAATTCAAGGCGGTTCAAACGTTGGTTTGAGTTGCTGTGGCTTGAAGAGGACGAAAACGTCTTTTCACCTTCAGGGATCCGTCTAAAAGCACTGGTGGCAGCTGAACCTTTCCAGCCGAGAGTACCTTCAAATTGCAAAGGAGCAACAGGTGGTCCATCGGCTACTGCTGTCGCCCTGGAAGCAGAAACAACTGAGATTGGGGTCAAAAGCGGGTCCACTGGACACTCTACTTCAGTTTCATCAAAAGTAACTTCTTCATTCAGATCAAACCCAGAAAACCCCTTTTCAGGATTAAATTCTGATTCATCCATCTTGGTCATTTGAGAAGCCGGATTATCAAGTGTTTCTGAATGGTTCATAAGTTCTGGTGCACTAGGTGAACCCTTCAGAGAAGGTCCAGGTTCAGGTCCAGGTCCAGGTCCAGGTCCAGGTCCAGGTCCAGGTCCAGGTCCAGGTCCAGGTCCAGGTCCAAGTCCAGGTCCAGGTCCAGGTCCAGATGAAACCTCATTACCGAGTCCCCCCATAGATTGATGTTCCTTTTCATTTGTTGAAGTACTGCAACTTTGTTCCTGGGAATCAACTTCTAGTTCCACTTCAATAGCAACTTGTCTAGCAAGCTCTAATGGATCCACCATTCCATAATCAAGTTCCATATCAGATGGTCTCTTGCTAATCAAATTATCATTTTGAGTTTTCATTGACGGTTTAGATAGAGGTGAATGACTCTCCGAATCTTTGTCACTCTCACTTCCAATATCTTTCTTTTCAATTTCATCACTATCTGTATTTGATGACGATTTATGGTTCTCAGCAGCAGGTGAATCTTGCAAACCACCACCAGTAATAGAATCACCAATTCCTCTAGTGGCATTGGATTCAGTTGTGGCATTCTGATGGTCTGTTGATTGAGATTCCCCACCATCCACCACCTCTTCATCTTTGTCACTCTTGTCATCCATTGTTTCAGTCTTTGTAGCAGACTCCAAAGCATAGTCAACATCAGTACTTGAAGTCAAAGTTGTATGTTCCAAAGGGGTAGATAATGTAGTCACTGAGTCGATCTCTTCCTCCTTGGCATCTTCCAAAGGAACCGAAGTTCCCATTAAAGGAGTACTTTCTGATTTGGATTTATCAATTTCAACCTTTAGTATTTCTGTTCCAGATTCCATAACTACTTCCTGTGTCATTGTCTCTTCTTTATTCATTTCTTGTTGAATAGTATCAGAGCATGGCGGTTGTTCCACGGTTTCTTCATTAACATTTCCACCTGGATAATTATCAACTGAATTGACATCTGTTGGTGTCCCAGCAATGTTCTGAACTGGAGCCCACTTATCACAAAGAGTTTTGGCTTTCTCCCGAACTACTAAACTACTATGACCAAGAAGACCCTGCACTGTTAGCCCAACTCCTGAACCCACAGACTGATGGTGGTCCACCTGCAGCCTCTCGAGTGCCCGTAACAATGCAATAATTAACTCTTCCAAAAAATCATTTTCAGCATCATTTATATGTGTTTGAGCATCATTGAGCCATTTATCAATGAACCTGAGTCCATCTAATTGGATGAAAAGGTCAAGGCACTCTTTATTCTCAGTGACTGCAATAGTACTTGCAACAGCAGACCATTGTCGGGTTGCTTCACTAACATTTTTCACTATAGTCTCTTTCTGGTTTTTCATAACGGTGAGAAGGTCATTAACTCTGGTTGGAGTTGTGAGCCCATCTTTTAACTCAGTTAAGGTAAAGAAGTCCTCGAGTGTCATGTTGCTTTGCCTAACGGGTTACCACATCCAAGATTGAACCAAGAGTGAACCATGCTAATATACTACTCATCATTGCGTTGTCATAAGAATACCCACCCAGTGAATCAATGTGCCAAAGTAACCTGTGAATGTAAAACAATAGAATTATGTCAGCAATTTACACACACATGATGTCAAGTCCTATCAAAAGAACGCTGACATCTTACCAATATCCATTGGCTTACATGCAGCTAATACAAAAGATTTGCATAGAAAGAAATTTAGAAACCAATTTAACAACTAACAATGTGCATTGTAAGATAGATAAAGCGAGCTTGACATCATCCATGTATAAAATCTTTATTACAGATAAATACCAATAAAATTTTATTACTTTAAAGACTTTTTATAGGTTATAAGGAAGCCGAATTTCCTAGGAAGAGAAGCGTGAGGAAAAGAACAGGGAATAAAGGAGAAAAGGAGGATTGAAGGGGACGTGTAAGCATGAAGGAGGAGACGTCGCCAGTGCTATGGGCTTTGGCTTATGTAGATCAAAAATGATGAATGGGATTGTGGCAAGTATGACCTTGAAACCCGAAAATCTTCCAATGTCGATCCTAATGCTACAGTTGCTATCGAATTTGGTAGTCATCTTGATCTCTTCTCTTTTTATTTATATATTTTTATTTTTATTTTTATTTTATTTTTATTTTTATTTTTATTTTTATTTTTATTTTTATTTTTTCATTCCGGATAAAACCTCCTTGAAGTATCAACTAATGGATACTTTTGTCCAAGTACAAAATTAGCAAACTATGACGTATTTTGAGGTGCCAAGAACAGCCCATTTACTTATGAATGGTCAATTCGAGTTTTGATTTATCAGTAATGGATCAAACAAATAAAATTAAAAGTCCTAACTACCATAGACAGGTCAGAAGTCAGAAAAGTGTATTTTTATGCATAGGAGCTCTTAAATTATTTTATTCAATAAGTTAGGTATGTACTGAAATAACATAATGACTAAATTACAATTTTTATCCTTTATGTTCACCCATATTATGGACTGAGTCCTTCAAGTTTTTGACTTTCAATGTCCTTCATTTCAAAAGTTTAATGGAATGCGTCCTTTCCTTTCCACTAACCACCATTAAGTTTTTTCATTTACATTACTAAGAACTTTTAAATTGAAGGACAAAGAGTGAAAGTCAAAAACTAAAAGGACCTACTCCATAATTTGGGCAAACATAAAAGACAAAGATTATAAATCTCATTTGTAGATACAGCTGCCCAAGTGGCATAACCTCATAACTTCTGGGCAGTATTAATATCACAACGCATATCTTTATAATCAAAAAAGTTAAGCTTGTTAGTTATGAGACTGTCCCAAGGTATCCTCAAACTTCATGCTATGGAGCATTAGAGTAACATCTTGATACGCCAAGATGCTTTTGAAATCCATTCAAGTCTTAACTCTTAAAGACATGAATCATTGAATCATCAAAAAAACATAAGATCTTGTTGTTGCTTAGCTATACAGGAGTACTTATATAACATATTAATTAACATTGAACGTTATGGACACTTTCTAAGTTCCTATAACTGGCTTTGTCCATAAATGAAGTTAAAGCGTAACTACCCTTTAGTCATATAATGATAGAGGTGGCAACTTTGCGCTGTTTACTTATGTAGTGGTCGATATGATTATGTTTATCTTCGATTGGTCTAAAGGATTAACAAAGAAAATGGGACAAACACGTTAAACCTCCAAAATACTATTATTAAAAAAGGTGGAACCACATTATTTATTTATATAAGTTCAAAAAATAGATTAAAAAAGTCTTTCGGGTAGGCTCAACCAGAACTAGCCGTTCTCCACTGAAAATCTTAAAAGATCTTCTGCTCATGACCAATTGCCCGGCCTGCTTGACCCTTCCTAACTCTAACAATGCACATACAGAGAGCTTGTTAACATCTTAGAGCTCATGTAATGGGACAATTCTTTCTTATTCCAGCTATACTTAAGAGCATATCTTCTAGAGTCATCTAAGATAAACATTATGAAATATAGGAATTTCAAAATTCCCCATTTCTAAACATTATGAGTTATGACCTTGCCATGTTTTAGTTTCACTAACTATGTCAACCTGGTCAGCTTAACCCTTTACTTTCACATATATTGCAATGTTAGTGTACAAAGAGGTTTCGGTTCGTGCATCCCATTTTACGGGCCTTCATGTGAAATTCACATAATCACATTACACACATATAGAGGTTAGCGATGATGAAATGGATGAAAAAATATCTTAAAACTATAACCTTCATCTAGTTTTCAACTTACTATGTTCAGCCATTCAAATATGGAAGAAAAAAAAAGCGTGAAGCAAATACATAATAAGAAGCAGCAACTTCTTAAAAAGGACAATATTTGTGTTCTTTTAAGGCATGCAAATCAGAGTCAACGCGATTAAACAGAAAATGATAAAGAGATGTAGTGATAAGTTAAATTCTTAAAGGCCATATCTTTCTTTGTTCCTAGATTCCTGTTGACCTAGAATTAAGGGATTACGTCCCAGACTCCATTTAACCACGTACTTCATCTTAGCATCAAATTATCAAGCAACATGAATTGCTAAACTTTTCCAAAGAATCTCAAAAGTAAACCAATTTTTCAAATTTCACAGGTATCAATAGCAGCAACTATGAGACTATGAGCAGATATGTAACATGATTATGCTAGCTGAAGGTACATAAATCATTTTTAACAGTAAGAGGTATTATAAAAAAACACCTGAACTAACAAGCGCATCATTTGCTTTTCCTTTTAATGTTTTTTTGTGTGAGCATGTGTTAAAGGAACCCTATCACCACAACACAATAGTGCAAATAAATTCAGTTATGTCACATCTCACATGTAACATGGTACCATTTACATTTACTTTTATTTAACTAAAGAACCATGAGGGGTAAAAATTTCCAAAAGCAAATCTTTGACATTGTAATCAGGTCCATAAAAGAAAAAGCATGGATCATGTTACTGGAAATAAAAAAGAATAACACATAAAACTGTCATAAGATTATAGAAAAGAGAAAGGTTATTACATTTGTATCAGATAATCAAAGAATTACACATCATATATTGTATTACAAAAATTTCAAATTCCCTAACCAAGAGGACTTTTGCCTGTTGATCAAATGGTACCAAGTGTAGTCTACAATCTTTAAGTTGGAAGTTTGAGTCTTTTACATGCACGAGTTAGTGCTAGTGAGTACATATGCCATTTCAAAGAAAAACTACTCCAAGTTTTATAAGAAAACAACTAGACATAAATCTAAAATAAGAAAGACCAGAACTCACAAACAGAAAGAAAAGTTACCATATGAACCATATCCCCTGTTGATCAAACTCAGATCGTAATGCAGCTAGATCCACCAAAATCAGAATTCAGTCAATCCTGTAATTAAATCACATTAAAGAATGAAAAATTAGAAACTTCACAATTTCACATACAAAACCCTAAATATACCCAAAAAGAAAACCAAAAAAAAGACATGTACAATTGTACACAAACAAACAGTGAGAACTTAAAATAAGCTCATTTTCAAACAAAACCCAAAAAATCAGCACAAAAACTTGCTACTCCAAAACGCAAATTCTTCAACTGGAACATGAAACCCTAGTTACAAATTCAATTTCACTGTGAGGTGAAAGAGTGTCGTGTGTAATTCCAAAAACTGTTACACGTCGAGTCCATTAGATTTCCTTCAGATTACATAATTAAAGATCAAAACAAGCAGATAAACCATAGCTTCATCCAACTTGTAAGAAAGCAAACACCACAAAACACCCATAAAAAAATAAAAAAAAATAAAAAAAATAAAAAAAAATCATTCATTCACACCACAAAATGCAACAATTCTCCACACAAATCGAACTCATCATTCGAATTCAAACAAAAGAAACGAAAAAACAAAAGATGAGCCTCCGATTAGAGTGTATGAAGAAATAATTTCTGTAAGAGTATTGGAAAGGTGTGTAGGGCTGTTTGTTTATACCTGATAGCATCATCATCTGCTGTTGATGTCATCGTTCGTCGGAACGAAGGCGTTTGTGTACCGTCGTGACGTCAGTGGCGTTTTCTCTAACAAAGAAAGAAAGAAAGAAAGAAAGAAAGATGGATCGATCGAAAGAACGTTTCTTTCTGGCTTTTGCTTCTTCAGGGGCACCTGTTTTTTCTTTTATTTTCTTTGAGTTTCAATTTGCCAAAACAACGCCTCGTATTTGCGTTTGTTAACCTTTCACCCTCTTAACTTCTTTTATCAATTGTTAATGTTAATGTTAATTCCATTGTGTGCGTATATAACTGTAACTATAACTATATATAATTTTTTTTTTTTTGAATGAAGAAAGGGTATTATATGATTATATCAATGCATCTGGCAAGAAGCTAGAGACAAGGTATAATTATAGAAGAAAGGGAACGGAATTATAAAACAGAACTAATTGTTTCGATCTACATCGATCTGTCTGGATCGGTTCTTCAACCATAGATAAGAAATGACGTTGATGTCTTCAAAAAGCTTTGAAGCGGAAATGTACTTGTTCTTGCGATCTTTTTGCATCTAGCTCGTCAAATGCATCAACAAGAGATGAGAAGAATAGCTTGAATCGTTTTCTTTTGTTGTTTTATCCACATATGAATGACTGTAAAGTTTCATAAGGTCCTTAAAAGTGAATATTTAGAGTGAAGGAAGCTTACACCAAACCTTGAAAATGTGTCGAATCTAATTTGCTACAAAGCATAATATGATAGGTTGTTTCTAGAATCTCACTACATACGGTGCAAATAGTAGAACTTATATTTACCTTTCATTTTGTCAACTTTTGTAAAGACTGGATTATTCAATAGATACGCCCAATTGAAGACATTTTACCTTTTTGGCACTCTTGAGTTCCAAACATAGTAAAATCCATTTGGATCACTGCTCCAAAGAGTCAACCTTGTAATTAGTAAGATTATCATGTCTAGTTTTTCTACAAACACAATACAAGCTATATTTGTTGTTGCATAAAGATGAAAATGCCTGAAACGACGTAACATATTCTTACTATCTTCCTATTTTAATAGAAAGGTATTTTGGATGACACGTGTCAACACCACAATCATTCTCACCAAAATTTTCCCGCCTCTCTCACCTATTAAATAATTACCTTAATTACTAATAATACTATTTAACACTTTTTTAGATATAATAAATTAATAAAGAGATCTATTTATTAATGTTATTTCTAAATAAACAATTTTTTTATAAAATAATAAATTTATTTAAAGCATAAGACTTTTTTTAAAAATACAAAATATTTAAAATTGGTATTTTTAAAAAGTTATTTTTTTAAAACCAAAATAATTAAATTTAAGAGTTATAATAAGAAAATTTTTAAAAATGACATTTTTATTCGGTCTGTTTTAGAACAAAATGTTTATTTATTTTTTTGAAAAAATAAAATTTTAAAAAGTTGATATCACTATTTTATAACTTACAGTCATTTCTAATACATAATTTCAGTGATATTAATTTTAAAATATTATTTTATAATTAATAAATTTTATTATATTAATTTTTTATTTATTCAACCCTTGTAACACACGGGTTACTATAGCTAGTACCATAATAAATGACCATATTTTATAATTGTTCCATTTAAGTCAACGATTGCTTTCCACAAAAATGTTATGGTAGATTTAATTGGGATAGAATATGACAAATTAGAGATTGAAACTCCTCCCTTACTATATAATTAAATTAACAATTAGCAAAGTTGGTTTATGTCTTAATGTTACTATCATTTGACAGACTTTGTCTAGGTGCTTAATCATTTCCTTAACGTAATCATGTCTACCTTGGTGGAGTTTAGAGTTTTTAAACTCACACCTCATCAACTTTATCTTTTGACCATGAAACATACATTCTTTGTCCTCTATACGTACTTTATTTTTAAAATCATGACATTACATCTATATTTTGTAAGGTTTAAATTGACAACTATGATTGATGAGTAGACCATTTACTCATCAGAATGTAAATCATCAGAATGTATCGTTGGGAACCAACCTAATCAATTATCAAGTCAAATGTTAGGTCATTCTTAGTCAACAATTAGAAGATATTATGTTATTAATTTCTTTACTTGATCCAAATTACATAGCTATATTTATCTAATTCAAAAGATTAAAGTGTATTGGAAAATAATAATCCAGATTGTATGTTACGTAACTTTGTAATTTCTTTTTAGATCAAGGTTAGCCCTAGTTGATCATTTTATTGTGAATTTGACAAAATGTGATTTGTTTTGATATTAGATATTTATATCGTCGCGTTGCGTCAGAAATTCCGTTACGATCTCAAATATCATAAAGCGGACACCAAAACACGTAGCAACGACAACAGTCATTCCCGTAAACACCAAGACACCAAAAAATCTGATTACAAACCGAAATCACAATAATGTCTACACACTTACAAAACCCAAAACAACAGGAAGAATCCAAAACAAAAGAAGCACAAAAATCTGGGTTCGATACAACTTGCAAACCCGAGCCATCGACATGGACATGATCCTGAGTATCAAAACACAAATAAAAGGCATGTCGCGACAACGTTCCCTACGCCGTAAAACGCTAATGCGTACGCAATCGTAAAATCGAATGTCACTCGGTCGTAAAAACCAAAAGTGTATTTCGTTATAAAAACCGTACTTCAAACAAAAGTTGAAAGAAAAATTCCAAACCCAAACGAAACACTTGAAGCTTTGGGATTAAATTGAAAAAACCAAAAATTTACTAACCCAAACATAAACACTTGAAGCTTTGGACGTAATTTGAAAAAATTAAAAGTTTACTTTGAAGGTTTAGGGTTAATTTAAAAAAACCAAAAGTTTACTATTCATATATATCTTTACTACCTTATAATACATAAACCATGACTATATTGGTAATTTTACCACCCTCGTAAGACGCGCCTCTTCCTTCCCCCGGCGGTTTTCGATTCTCAGCAAGCTTACCTCCGCCTCTGTCTCATCATCTCGCATTCCAGCCTTTTAACCTTCTCAGTTTCCCCTTTAATGACAAATGCTTCACCTCTTACCCTACTCCTCTTCCACATATTCTTATTCACTGAACCCATTGAATCTTTCACTTCTTCTTATTCACTGAACCCATTGAATGATACCTTCATCTTCAATTGAAAGCTAATGGCCCTCCGCTAACCTTGGTGTTACCGTTACACCTTCAGTTGAACCCACTTATATACGAATATGTATGCCCTTCGTGAACACCTCAAGCACACCGTAAGCCACCGTCGTTGAAGACCTTCATCGGACTGTGTGAGAACCCCTAATTTGAAGGAGAAAAGGGGGAATGCTTGAGTTCAAGGGTTTTGATTATCATATATGGTGCATAAGCAAGGTAAGGGTTGCTTCAAGTCTCTCCAATTTTGATGTTGCTATTGTAGTTCCACTGATTGACTTAATGTTTGAAGTTTAGGTGACATCTAAAGGTTTTGGTCAATTTAAAATTAGAGGCTGGTCTTACCTAATTTTGTTTATTGGACTCAAGACACTAAGAAAAACCGCGTCAAAGTTGGCCATGTCTATCGAGTCCAGGTACATTTAGTTTTGGTGTCCGCTTAGATTATGTTATGGTTACATGTAGCATTATTTGGGTTTTTGTTTCTGTTAATGATCTCCTGTTGTTGTTTGCATTTGGGCATGACCATCATTTAATTTAGTTGTTGAATTTGAATGTGTTAAGTTGCATACAAAGTGTTTGATAAAATGTCTCAAAGAGAACAAGCATTAGACTATGGGGATTGAATATTTAATTCAGGTTCACTTGGGTTTAAAATAATAGGTTATCTCAAATGAGGATATGTTAAATGAGGTTATGTGAATTAGTTATATACTTCATATCCATTTAGTTCGTGTGATCCATTTGTAACTGATATTTTGAACACAATTATTATTTTTATTATGCCATTGCTAATATTCAAATTTCATATCAAGTAGAAGCTAAAGAAGCAAAAGCAGATGAGAGAGATCGTTCACCTAGTAAACGATTATGAGAAACGTTATCTCGCATAGATGTTCTTGAAGCTCAGTTTGTTTTTCTTTGTTCCATAGATTATAGAGTAACAATCTAATATAACATAATCTAAGCCAAGGTCTTTTCTTTGAAATCACTTACAACAACTTCTTTTGCTATTATCTTAGCTTGTATCCCACAAGAACAATATGCATTACAGAATCAACATGAAGAGAATGGAGTTCAAATTGCTTATAACCTGAAGAAGCTTTGTCTTTTTAAAAGAAAGTGGCAGACTTGATTATTTGGTTATTGTAGGTAGTATATGTTGCAATCTCTTTTTTACATTAATTCTTGTATCTTTTAGATTCTATAAAGTTACTTGAATTTGTTTTTTTCTTTTTTAGAATAAAGAACTCATATTAATTCTGAAGTCAAATACATTATCTGAAGTTGCAAACCAAAGTTTCCTTTTCATTTTTGACTTTTAAACATTCATGAGTTACCATCCTATGAGCTTTTATATACTAATATATCATGTACTAATTAATCTAATCAGTAACCAACTTTGTACTTATGATTTGAGATCTTATGTGCAGGATCGGTGTTAGTCACTTAACAATCGGTTTTTCTCTCAAACTCACCTAGAACAACACTCAAAAAGAGTCTAACAAGAGTTGATCACAATATAACAAGTAACAATTGATAATGAACACAGGAAGTAAATTTTCAAGGTACTTTTATATATTAATTCTCAACTCAAAGGATTACAAGACTCTTGCAAGCACAATCTCTATCTCATGAGTTACAATGAGAACTATATATATAATACTACCTACAGCCGGTTATACTTTGATAACAGCTGGAAACCTATAACCAAAAGCCTATACTACAAGACTATAAGTTAAGGTATCTCAAATATTTTATCTGAGATTTGGTAGTCAGGACATATCCCTGACTTACCTTTTGTCACCAACTAAGGTTGGTAACATGTACTATCATAAAAAGGTAAACAGTAGAATAAAGTATGGTCAACAACATGGCCTTTTAGGAAGAAGCCATGCTGTATCAGAGGTCTGCAGCAGAGTGAAAGAGACCATACTTATGTCTACTGGATGTAGCAGTGTCTTCCGAAGGTTAAATTGCTTTGGAAGAATAACTTCTTCCGAAGCCACTTATACTACGGAAGACTGCTTCTTCCGAGGCTTGGAGACTTCTTTGTCTTTGGAAGTTGATCTTTCACTTGTCTTTGGAAGAACTCTTCAGACTTCGGAAGTTCTCATACTTAGCTTTGGAAGCCTTTGAATGTAGAACCAAAATTTGACTATGTGAAGTGGTTTTAGTTGCACCAGCCTTCATAATGATCCAACAAACTCCCCCTAGACTGATGCTACCAAAACTTCACTTACCTCTGCTTCTCAAAACTTTCAGCACCAGGGAAAATAGATAACTATCTGTTTGCTTGTCCTTCCCTGTGATGCTGAGAAGTTTGTACAAATCCTTGGTAGACAGAACATCCAGTCTGTTACCTTGGATTATATGTACCCTTTGCTGTGGCCCTTTGAGAAGAGTTAGTCGATGGGAATTATAGTCATATTCCCATCCGACTATAGGTTCCAATTCCGGACCCTCCACCATCTGTAGAAAGGTTGTGCCCTTGGTGGTAGGTCTTTCCTTTTCTTCCTGTCTTCTCATCTTCAACTCTTCTTCAATTTTCGCCTTTGCAGTTAGCTCAGCCAAGTGAAGACTGCTGATATGATTCCTAATGAGAGTAGCAGTCTCAGAGTTGGAGGGATTGGAGAATGGCTTTTCTGCAAGCTCAGCAATGTCAAATCTGCTGAGATGTAATAGAGAAGTGGCATTGTATTGGTTGATTTCACCATTCTCCCTTCCCACAACAAAGTTGTGAGAAGTTTCATCAAACCTCCACTGGATTATACTTTTCCTAGGCACAGGAGACTGACTAGGAATCCTGTCCTCCTTCCTTGTATCCAGCAGAGTCGCCAGTTTTCTTCTAAGTCTCTTCTCTTCAACATTCAGAGAATCAGAGTTGAGACTCAGAAGTCTTGCAGCCTGGCCCAAAGTTCCTCTAGGCAACTCAAGAAATTGACCTAGTGTGAGGGAACTTGAAGAGTCATTAACATAGGTGATGTTGATGAGATCTTCCTCACAGGAGATGCTGCTCAAAGTTGTGCAGTTGTTGAGCTTTGTCTTGATCTCCTTAATCTCTTCAAGAGAGAGATGTTGAGAAGGTTGAGGGGATGACCTGGGTATCTGTTGGGTAGGTTTGGGTTTAGTGGTTCTGGGTTGTATTTTGGGTTTAAGGATGGGAAGTTTAGGTGGTTGTGGTGATGAAGTAGGTATGGGTAGAGTTATAGGTTTAGGGGTGAAGGATTCATCTAAGGGCTCGGTTTTGATGGGAAAGGAGAATGGGATTGGTTCTTCTGGTATTGGTTGTGGTTGAGTGGTAGGTTGTGGTTGAGTGGTTGGGACGAAGATCATTCCCTGTCCCCTTCTGTACATCTCCTTCCTCTTTCCCCTACGGATGTCAGCTTTAATTTCACTGACAATCCGTTGGAGTGTCTTCTCAGACATAGGACCCACCTGCCTACCAGAGAAGCCGTGAGCCCGGAGATAGTCTTTCATCCAGGCTTTGTCATTAAGCTTCTTAGTGGCAGAGATCCTTGCTTCTTCTTCCTTCTTCCTCTTCTCTCTGCCCTTTTCCCTTGCAGCCTTCTTCCTTTCTTTCTCCATTTGATCCTGCTCTTTGTTATGGAACCAGAGGATCGTATCATTATCATGGGGAGAATGTTCTTGAAGGTTGAATCCTCTAGAGAGTAGGAATTTTATCCTAGCTTCCCTTAGCTGCAGGGTAGCTTTCCTCTGTTCCTCCTCTTCCCTCTCTAAGGCCAACCTGGCTTCTTCTTGTTGTTTTAGCCTGGTTGTCCTCTCTAAAGTCACCAACTCCTCTAGTGGTAGCAGGAGTACTTCCTCATTTTCAGCTCCTAAGATGATAAGCTGATCAATGACTTCTGCTCTTCTCTTGTTGTTGGTTGCCTCCTGATTAGCTGCAGCTGCCTTTGAGCTGGCAGCTAGCAGCTTCTCAGCAGGGAATCTACCTTTCTTCTTTAGCTTCTCAATCCTTTCCTCTTCCTGAAGCTCTTCCGCAGTCATTTTCCTTTTGCCTTTGTCTTTTGAAGAACTTGACTGTGGTGGTTCTTGGATAGAGGGTTCAGATTGAGAGAGAGGTTTGGCTGGTGTTTGGGATGGAGTAGGTTTGAGTAAGTCCTCACTATTCACCTCAGATGCCATTTTAAGGATTGCATCTGTGATGATTAGTTCCTCGAACATTTGGAACAATCCTTCCGCAGCTTCTCTCTCAGCTTCGGAAGACTTATCTTGTTCTTCCAAGGCTTTAACTTCAGCTTCGGAAGTTTTATCTTGTTCTTCCGAGGCTTTAACTTCAGCTTCGGAAGTTTCATCCTGTTCTTCCGAAGCTTTAACTTCAGCTTCGAAAGAAGAAGTAAATGCAAGTTCTGTCCTAACTGTTTCAGTTGCTAGGCCATCAGTCCCCATTTCCCCTTCGAAGTTAATCTTAGGTTCCATGTAGACCTTAGGTTGATCAACTTCTTCCACAGTGGTAGAAGGTGCAGTCAGCCTTTAAAGCTCTTCAGCTCCAAAGTAGATCAGTGTGGTGTCAGGGCTGGGTTGATCGAAAGAGGATCTCAATACATACTTTGTGAAAAGTCTGTAGAGATCATGAAGCATTTGTGAGTCAATCTTAAGAATAGACTGAGATGACTCAGGCATGGTGATGATTGTGGAAGTTGAAGATTGGATCGATGGTTCCTCTTGTGTTTGTCTCTGATCATTCTCCCCCTTTTTGGTAGCATCATCTTAAGAGCTAGATGAGATGGAGGAGGAAGTCAATGAGACTTGGATAAGTACATGCCTAACAGACCTCTCTCAGCTAGTTGAGCCTTGAGATTGTCAATCTCAAGTTGTTGAGTGGCTGACCTGTTCTCTAAGATCCTAACCTTAGATTCAAGGTTTGAGATCATGGAGATCAAGTACTGAATGGTGAGTTGCATAATTCCCTCATCTTCAAGTGAAGAATCACGGGGAGATGAGATAACATACCTAGTATGTTCAGTCTCACCACCAGATGTGGCTTCTTGGCACCCTGGATACCTCTGCTCAAAGTCATCTCTGTCAGAGACATCAATGGGCAAAGTTGTCGTAGACTTAGTCTGATTAATGTTACCACTATCCTGAGAGCTCAATGAGAGACTCTGAGTAGTGGCAGCTGATCCTACATGAGTCCCCTCCACATCAGTGGAACTCACTTCAGTTGTTGGTTTCTGATGGGGGCTAGAGATAAGGGATCTCTCTTGGCTCTGTTGATCTTTGAGAGGGTGTTGGAGATCAACTTCATGGCCATGGAGAGATGTTATCTTTTCATCAATGCGGAGTAATAGGTCAGTGAAGGATAGAGAAGTTAAACTGGCCTACTGACCCGGGACCAAGATCAATGTCTACAAGCATTGAGCCTCTTGTGGGGCTGTCCCTAGTTGGCTGCACAGGAGAGTGTAAATACTCACCCTGTGGGCTAAAGGCTTGGTTGTCAGGCCTTTGGGTTTGAGACTGAGGAGGCTCAAAACCCAAATTGAGGTCAAAGGAGAAGGATGGTGTGACTTCGGACTGAGTGAGATCCTATTGTTCTACTCTAGTCCTTTTGGATTGAACAGGAGGAGCTTGTTCAATCAGAGTAGATTGAACAAGGGTTCGTTTGGGGCGTCTTTGATATGTGATTTTGATGGGAGGAGAAGGTAATGTAAGATTTGTGGTGAGGGTTGCTGGTGTGGGTTCATCACCTGTGGGGTTAACAGGGATGTCACCAGGAGCTATGCGCTCAATCATACCTGGAGGTAAAGGAGTATACCTGCCAGTGAAGTTGATGGACACCTTCTTCAAAGTCTTGAAGATGGCAGGCCGCACTTGAGGAACAGTTAGAGCAGCTACACAGACAAGCTTGCTCTGTTCCAACTCGCAGTTTATGATGTGTTGAATGTATCGGGGATACATAAAGAATATCTCCCTTCTAAGATTTCCAAGTAGATTGGTAAACATAAACTTAGAGTAGTTTAAGCGCAGGCCTTTCACCAACCCATGAACTAAGCATCCTAGTTCATATGGGATTTGATCCCATCCCCCAGACTTGTTAGATAAGCAGTGAAGAACGATGTGCAGGAGAAACTTCCAATGATATGAGAAGTTGAATTTATAGACAGTTGACCTACTCACATCTCCACCACATCCCATGAGGATATAAGTGCTTTCTAAGTCTTCTTTTGGGATTCAGTAGGAGCTTCTTCATCATGAAGCTCTAGATGCTCCCTGATTAGTTGTTCAGTGATGATCAACTCCTATTCACAAATGCGGGTCCTTAAGACGCGAACCCCATCTATGGTTTCAGCTCGACCATTTCCCCAAAACTCGGTCATGTGGTTGAAGAAAACGGTGGGGTTAACAGTAAGGGCTGTGAAGTAAGTTGATTCAGAGAGAAAGGTGATGATTTCAGTGAAGTCAGCATCTCTTGACGAATCAAGTAATACGACCTGGTTATGCTGAGGTTTAGTGCCATTGTAAGAGAAGGTAAGTTTGAACTTGGGTGAATTTCAGGATTGGAAGTGAAGGAAATGTTTAGGGCAGTAAATCGGTAAAAGAAGATGAAATTGAACAGTCTGAATTATTTAAATGGGAAGAATTGCGGTAATGGAGGTAGGGCGGCGGTTTGTGGTTATGAAATGACAGTGGCGGTAAGGGATAAATTTAAATAATCAGTCATCATCAACAAAATCTTTATTTTTTACAGAGTGGGGCCCAAAAAGATATCCATTATATAGTAAAATCTCTCTTTCCGAATGTAAAACATTTCTGAAGGTAACTTATCTTCTGAAGGCAATCCTCTCTTCCGAAGCAAAGCATTGCTTCCGAAGGTAAGAACTGCTTTCCGAATGAAGAGTTTTATAAGCTTCGGAAGTAGATCTGATGTGAAATCAATCACTTCTTCCGAGACTAAAAACTCTTCCGAGAAGAAAATTTCCATGGAGGAATTTGGCTTCGGAAGATATTTAGGAATATCTTCCGAGAGTTAATTCCTCTTCGGAAGAAATTTACACTGCGAATATTTCAAGGAGATCTTTTATAACAGGGCTTAGATTGTATTGACACAAGACTTTACACATTAAAAAGCTTTCAAAAGAGGTAGTTTAATCAATGTTTATCATCCCAATAGCTGATATGAGATATTTAAACCTTTGTTCATCAAAAGCTTTTGTGAACAAATTAGCATATTGTTTATTTGAGTCAACTTTGATTAACTTTATCAGATTTTTCTTATGAATATCTCTAATGAAATGATACCTGATATCAATGTGCTTTGTCTTGGAGTGCTTTACTGGATTTTCGGTGATGGAGATAGCACTGTTGTTGTCAATATGTATAGGAGTACTCGTGAAGTTGAATCCATAGTCTAACATCTGGTTCTGAATCCACAGCAACTGAGCACAACAGCTAGCAGTAGCAATGTATTCAGCTTCAGCAGTTGATGTAGATACACAGGATTGTTTCTTGCATTGCCATGAAATGATCCTTCCACCAAGAAATTGACATCCTCCGGATGTTGATTTCTTGTCAATGTTGCAGCCACCATAGTCACTGTTAGAGTATCCAAGAGATTGAAGTCACTATTTCTTGGATACCAGAGACCTAGTTTAGGTGCTCCTTTAAGGTATCTGATGATTCTCTTTGCAGCAGCTAGGTGAGACACCTTTGGAGCAGCCTGATATCTTACACAAATGCAAGTAGCAAACATGATATCAGGTCTACTAGCAGTAAGATACATCAGAGAACCAATAATTTCTCTATACTGATGTTGATCAGTATCCTCCCCCTCAAGATCAGGGCAAAGATTATGGTTTCTGGGTATGGGTGTCTTGGCTGGCTTACAGTCCTTCATATCAAATCTTTCTAAGATGTCATTGACATACTTGGATTGATTGATGAAGAATCCTTCCTTCAATCACTTCACCTGAATTCCAAGGAAGAAGTCCATTCTTCCCATGGAACTCATCTCAAATTTCTGCTTCATAATGCTCTCAAAGTCCTTACATATTTGGTCATTTGAATAACCAAATATGATGTCATCAACATAGACTTTAACGAGCAAAATATCTTCTCCAGACTTTCTAATGAAGAGAGTCTTGTCAATAGTGCCTCTGGTGTAGCCACTTTTCAGAAGAAATTGAGATAGAGTCTCATACCACAGCTTAGGTGCTTGGTGCAACCCATATAGAGCTTTATCTAGTTTGCACACATAGTTGGGATGCTATGGGTCTTCAAATCCTAGAGGCTGGTATACGTAGATTTCCTTATCTATGTCCCCATATAGAAAAGCACACTTGACATCAAGTTAGTAGACTGTGAAGTTCCTGGATGCAACATAAGCAAGGAAGATCCTAACTGCCTCAAGTCTTGCAACAGGTGCAAAGACATCAGTATAATTAATTCCTTCCTCTTGGGTGTATCCTTGAACTACTAATCTTGCCTTGTTCTTGATAATCAAGCCTCTATCATCTTTCTTGTTTCTGAAAACCCATTTAGTGCCTATGGGTACTTGACCAGATGGTAGTGGGCATAGATTCCAGACCTTTTGTCTTCTGAATTGAAGCAGCTCCTCCTGCATAGATTCTACTCAACTACTATCTTTCAAGGCATCTTCCACTTTCTTGGGTTCCATCTGAGATAAGAAGCATGAGTACAAGCAGACATTCCCATGATGAGTTTGCCCTCTTGTTCTCACACCTTCAAAGACATTCCCTATGATGTTCTTAGTTAGATGAGTGTTGTGAATCCTAAGGTGAGGAACCACTTCCAGTTGCAGAGATAGGTCCAGGTTGGACATATTCTGATCAGGAACTAGAACACTCTGTCCAGCTGCTGTTTCAAAGTCATTTAATGAGGACTGATTGAATGACTGAGAAACATCATCAATGGTTGGCTGTGAAGTAGTATTAACAGTTGCCTGTTCCTTCAGAATACTACTTCTTTCAACCTGGTGCTATAATGGATCACTTGAAGAGCTTTGAGGTTCATCAAGTGATTCATGTGTTGAAGCTTCACTATTCCTTGAGATAGTTACACTATCAGATCTATGAATGGTTGAAGCTTGTTGTCTTTCAGCTCTTGGAGAATTTGAAAGAGGTCTGGGTAGCTCAAATAGTTGATTAGCATCAGCATCAGCATCACCTTGAGCACCTGTTCCATCTAAAACATTCTCATAAAATGGTTTAGAATAGTTTGGAAACAATTCTAAATCAAAGATATAATCAGGTTCATTCCCCCTAACACAAGGAGTGTGCTCATTAACAACTATATTGGATGACTCCTCAAATTGTTGATTCTTAATGTTGTATACCCTATAAGCTTTGGAACTAGAAGAGTATCCAATAAAGATAGCATCATCTGACTTCTCAGCAAACTTTGCTAAGTTGTCTTTTGTGTTAAGTATGGTACACCTGCTGCCAAAGGGCCTTAGAAAGCCAATGAACGGTGGTCGCTTGTTCCATAACTCATAAGGGGTTTTTCCATGGGGCTTAACTACAAGAACCCTGTTCTGCACATAGCATGCAGTGCTAACAGCCTCTGACCAGAATGTTAGAGGTAGTTTTGAATCAGCTAACATGGTTCGAGTAGCCTCAATAAGTGTCCTGTTCCTCCTCTCAGCAACACCATTTTATTGAGGAATTCTGGGAGTACTATATTGTCTGACAATCCCTTTTGAGTCACAGAATGAGTCAAGAACAAAGTTCTTAAACTCAGTCCCTTGATCACTTCTAATGATTTTAACCTTGTGATCAATTTGATTTTCTATTTTAAGAATAAAAGATTTTAATGTTTCAGCAGTTTCATATTTAGTTCTTAAAAAAAATACCCATGTAAATCTTGTAAAATCATCAACAATCACAAGGCAGTATGATTTCCTTCCAATGCTCATTATACTTGTAGGACCAAAGAGATCCATGTGCAATAAGTGCAATGGAGTAGTGATGGAGTTGACACATTTGGATTTATGAGATGACATGTGTTGTTTCCCTTTCAGGCATGCAACACAGTTATCTTTACAGAAAAATTCCTTTTTAGGCAAATCATGTACCAAGTTATTTTTAGCCAATTTATTCATTGTCTTAAAATTCACATGACACATGCGTTTATGCCATAGTGTTGACTCATCACTATCAGCTTTGGAAAGAAAGCATGATACTTCACCCATAGGAGAAGCATTGTTCATATCTAGCTTGTACATATCCCCTATCCTGGGAGATCTAAGAAGCACCAATTTCGGAGAAATTGTCATCCCTGGTTTGAGGATAATGCACTCATGTTCTGTGAAAAGCGTTTGATGCTTTTGATCACAGAATTGAGAAACACTTAACAGATTGTGTTCAAGCTGTTTTACAAAGTGAACTCTGTAAATGTTCAATCTACCATTAGATATACTTCCTCTGCCAGAAATATATTCTCCGGCCTCACCTCCAAATTAGACAGGCCCTCCATCATAGTTTGGAATTTTTGAAGGAGAGATCTGTTCCCTGTCATGTGCCTGGAGTATCCACTATCTACAATCCAGATATTGTTGTTCTTGTCAAATGGATGTCCCTGCACATAAGATGAGATTGTTAGTTTTGTTTGGAAGCCCAAGCCTTGCTGGTCTTGGGCTCTTCCAAAGATAATGACATAATTGAACCAAAAGATATGCATTGGAGTTCAATATGGGTTTTTGAAGAAGAGGTTTGGGCTGCAACATCTTCTTTGATCTTCCAATCCATCCCTTGGTTGATCTTTGAGGATGAGCTTGTTGAGGCTGTTGCAGCATGGACTTCTTCTGAAGCTTCTTTCATTTCGGAAGAGGTCTTCACCACCTTTTCTTCCGGAATAGTCTTCTTCTGGGTTGGTTTCAGGAAAGCTTTCTTGTTCTTCCAAACCTTTGAAGCTTTGGCTTCCGAAGCCATTTTCTCTTCGGAAGAAGTACTTTCTTCCGAAAACAACTTGGCTTCTGAGACCAACTTTCCTTTTTTCATCACTTGAACCGTTTGAAATGGTCCAAATATGAAACCTTCCCTGACTCCTTCTTTTCTAACATTATTTGCATAATGTGTGCTTGCTGGATTGTAGTAACAATCTTTTGCCATGTGTTTGTGCAGACCACACATTATGCATACGATGTTAGTCTTTTAGGAATTTAAGGGTTGTTGTTTCTTGGGCTTCTTTTCTTCATCAGCAACCTTCCCTTTCAACTTCTGATCCTTTGATAGGACAGGAGTGCTGGTATTACACTCCTTTCCTGAATCAGAGGTACCTAACACTTGAAATCCAACTGAGATAAAGACACCCTTTTGCTTTGGGTCGATCTTTAGCTTAGACTCAGCAATCTTCTTGGCAGTCTTTCTAGCAGCTTTAGCTCTACTTCTTCTTGCCTTGGTGGTTAGGATTTGATCTTCACATGAGGAAGTGGGTGCATTTACCTGTTTCTTCCCTGTAGTGGCCATTATTGTTGCATCCTCCTTCTACTCTAGTGAAGAGGGTCAGCAGTTGGAACCTCTTGCTCCTCAGTACCACATCTAGGTTGTCTAATAGACTCATAAGAGTGTGGTGGAGCTATTTCATTGGTTCCCAACCCTCCTTTGTTTTGATAAAACATTTTGGAATGGGAGGATGATGCAAGAATAACTTGGAAGTTTTGCTCAGCAATAGCTTGCTTCCTGGCCTGAGCCTTAGCAGTGACTAGCTGGGCTTGAGCTTCAGACAGCTTGGATATGAGATCTTTGATTTGAGTCTTGTAGTTGGTTTGTTCATAGCCTCAGGAGTGACTAGCTGGGCTTGAGCTTCAGACAGCTTGGATATCAGATCTTTGATTTGAGTCTTGTAGTTGGTTTGTTCATGTTTTAAAAGAGAGACAGTTTTTTCTAACTCATCAATTTTCTTTTGATAGTCAGATTCAGCTCTTTTAAAGTCACATTTTAAGATATTTAAAGACTCAAAATCAGATCTGATTTCCATATTGTAATCCTTGTAAAGTTTAACCTTAGCAATATAGGCTGGAGTGCAAAGATGTTCATATACCTGAGCATCATCTGTTCCGGCCATGAGTGCCTGAGCGGGGGTTACATCCTGTACCATGAAGCTCCAGTCAACATCTTGAGCTATTGCAGCTATTTCAGTTGTCTTTTCTTCAGACTTCGAGGTTGAGGGATGTGTGGAGGCCTGTAGGGTTCACGGGTTGTTTTTAGGAGCCTTGCATTCCCTAGCAAAGTGACCCAGTTGGTTGCAGTTGTAGCACTTTGCTTTGGTCTTGTCAAACCCAAACTTGCTGTTGGCAGGGTTTTGAGGGAATTGCCTTCCAGTTCTCTTGAAAAACTTCTTCGCTCTGTAGGTTAAAAAAGCCATCTGTTGGACAATGTCCATATACTCTACATCATCTGGACTGAAGCACTCAAGATCATCAAAGCAATATTGAAAATCACCAGAGTGTCCACTTCTAGAGACAAAGACACAACTATCCTGAAAGGAGTTGTGTTGAGCCTGTTGAGACTTTGGAGTCTCAGGTAGAGTAATGTATGGTCCATTTTGTGAGTTGTCAGGATAGCATAGCAACTGATGTTGTGGTTCTATGCTTTCCCTTTCAACCACATGAAGGGCTGAACTCAGTTGGTTATTGGAGTTACCAGAGGAGTTTTGCATATTCATCTTCATCTGGAATGCACTGAGAATACCATACAACTCTATGAGAGTAAGAGTTTTAAGGTCTGATGTTCTCTTGATCACAACACAATAATGTGTCCATAGTTTATGAAGTGAAGACATGAACTTCCTTACTATGTCCCTGTTCTCAAGAGTTACTCCAATGTCCACCAGAGTATCCACTATCTCAACATACCTGAAGTATTGTTGAGTCAAGGTCTCACCAGCCTTGAAAGTGAAGTTTTCAAACTGCTGCTTTAAGAGATCCTTCTTGTTCTCCTTAGTTTCCTTGGATCCTTCATACATGAGCTTTAGTGCATCCCATAGATCTTTAGCTGTCTTCCACTTCTTGAAGCCTCTGTAGATGGAGTTTGGAAGAGCAGTTTGAAGAGAAGTCATAGCCCTTTGATCAAGCTCTATTCTTTTCCTATCTTCTTCTGAGTAATCATCCACATCTTTTAGAATGATGCGATTACCAGTAGCAGAAGTAGTGCTTGGTATGAAAGGACCATTAATAACGGAGTCCCACATCCTTGAGTCTTGACACTTGATGAAGCCTTCCATTCTTATGCACCATGTGTCAGAGTCTTCAGGGGTGATCAGTGGGGACTTGGTCATGCTACCAGTTTCCATATCAGCTTTAGTGAGAGCGACTATTTGAGTGAGTGGGTTATAAGGAGAAGTGAAAAACAAGTTGATTTGGATGGTTAGATCACATAATCAAGAGCCAAAGCAGCTCTGATACCAATTGAAGGATCAATGTTAGTCGCTTAACAATCGGTTTTTCTCTCAAACTCACCTAGAACAACACTCAGAAAGAGTCTAACAAGAGTTGATCACAATATAACAAGTAATAATTGATAATGAACACAGGAAGTAAATTTTCAAGGTACTTTTATATATTGATTCTCAACTCAAAGGATTACAAGACTCTTGCAAGCACAATCTCTATCTCATGAGTTACAATGAGAACTATATATATAATACTACCTACAGCCGGTTATACTTTGATAACAGCTGGAAACCTATAACCAAAAGCCTATACTACAAGACTATAAGTTAAGGTATCTCAAATATTTTATCTGAGATTTGGTAGTCAGCACATGTCCCTGACTTACCTTTTGTCACCAACTAAGGTTGGTAACATGTACTATCATAAAAAGGTAAACAGTAGAATAAAGTATGGTTAACAACATGGCCTTTTAGGAAGAAGCCATGCTGTATCAGAGGTCTGCAGCGGAGTGTCAGAGACCATACTTATGTCTATTGGATATAGCAGTGTCTTCCGAAGGTTAAATTGCTTCGGAAGAATAACTTCTTCCGAAGCCACTTATACTTCGGAAGACTGCTTCTTCCGGGGCTTGGAGACTTCTTTGTCTTCGGAAGTTGATCTTTCACTTGTCTTCGGAAGAACTCTTCAGACTTCGGAAGTTCTCATACTTAGCTTCGGAAGCCTTTGAATGTAGAACCAAAATTTGACTATGTGAAGTGGTTTTGGTTGCACCATCCTTCATAATGATCCAACATTATGTTATGTGCCAGGTATTCTAAATTACATGATCATAAATAATATCAAGTATTGTATGGAGTAAAACACAGGTTTAAGACTTCCACCACAAATATATTGTGTACTAATGAATCTATACAGTAACCAACTTTGTACTTATGATTTAAGATCTTGTGTTATGTGCCAAGTATTGTATGGAGGTAAAACATAGGTTTAAGACTTCCACCAAAAAGAATACATGAGTATTGTATAAGGCCATTTATATTCACAGATACATCACCAAAAATCAAGAGCATTACTTGAACCAATCTCAAAAATAAAGCATTGTCATTTGACTCTCATAACCAAAGCTTTTAAAGTTTAATAACCAACATTAAATTATGCTTAAAATAGAAACTAACGACATCTTATTTGTATTTAATGTATATGTAAATGTGCATGGCATATGATGTAACATGTAATAATTATTTCAAATATTAACTTATACAAAGGATCATTTTTAAAGTTTTGGAGATTTTTTTGTTTTTGTTTTTTTATTTTTTTTGGTAATATAAAACCTCATAAGAATTTTTTGCATTTGTAGCTTGTAGCACCTAATGTGGTGGCTGGCATGGTATCAACCAGTGCCACATTCAACAATTTGCACAAAAAATAAGTAAAAACAGTAGTAAATTGGTAATATGTTAGAAGTTAGTTTCTATTTAGCGTATACCTTAAAGTTGCTAAAATCAGGGAAAAGGGTAAAGGTTTTTCTACTCCTTGCAGATTGTTTCGTGCGTTCGTTAAACATTGATTTTACACATGATTTAGTGGCTATTGCTTTAAGTCTGTGTAGTGGTTTCTGATAATTTCTCCTGTTAGTATTGAAGTTGTCATTTATAAAATTATTTTCCTGGTACCTACGTATATTTATACTAAATTGCTTATTCAGGGAAAGGTTTTATATCTAAACTTGGAAGGAGACCATCTATACAAGATGAAAATCGACGAGCAACATACAACATATCTCTTGAACCGGTAACCGATTCAGACTCTGTTTTTTCTATATTCGAGGGTGAAAGCAAGCAATTCATTCTTGTATGTCGCAATTACATCTGTGTTTTAAAATTAGATAGATATTATTAATGCAACTTGAAACCGTAAGAACCAATTTTAGTGTTTGGATAAAGCAATTCTGCTTTAGGTTAGGGGTCAAATAATCCCTTCCTTTAACCTATAAAACCAACATACTTTCTAACTTTTGAAAAATAAATCTCTTAACAGAAGACATATAGAAGTCCTTGAACTTGTTAACTTCATACATACATGTGAAATTAATGGTAAATGCTCTGTTACTTACACAAGGAACACATATGTATTAGCCAACCAGATTTAGTCAATATTTTATATATAGAATTAGTTTTGTATTTAATTGTATGGCTGTAATTTATCTATTGCCTTGTATAGTGGCTAGGTGGCTAGGCTCTATGTATATTTATTTGTGCTTTGAGAACAAGGAAATCATCGATTGTTTTCACCATAAATTATATGGTATCAGAGCTTTGTAACCTAAAGCTCAATACCACCGCCGCCCCTAACCGGACTACGGTCCCTGTTTTTTTTTCCGATCAGCTTTCTTCTCCATTGTTCTTCTCTTTCTCTTTCAGTTTTGTCTATGGCAGACACAAGCAAAACCATAGAAGCTTCTGGTCTCCACCCAGTGTACACTGTGACCAATGTCCAACATAAAGTACTCGTCTTGGATGGGGTCAAAGTGTCGTACTCCTCATGGGTGAAGTTATTTCAACTTCACTGCAGTGGATACAAAGTCCTTCACCATATCGACGGCACCGCCCCGCTGGCCAAGACCGATCCGACCTTCAGCTCCTGGAAAGAAATAGATTCAATTGTGTTGCAATGGATCTATTGAACTCTCTCGGATGAGTTACTTGTTCGGGTACTTAAGCAAGAGTCCACATCACTTGAGGCATGGAATCGAATCAAAACATTTTTTTGAGCAACAAAGGTTCTAGGGCAGCAGCCCTAGAGCATGAGTTCACTACTTTATCACTTCGTGCCATGCCCTCACTTGATGCCTATTGCCACAAACTCAAAGAGTTAGCCGACCAGTTGAACGACGTTGACAACCCCGTCACGGAGCAATGCTTAGTTCTTCAGTTAGTCCGAGGACTCCCACGTGAGTATGATACTGTCGCCTCTTACATCAATCAAGCAACACCCACCTGGGAAACTGCTTGCTCTATGCTTCAATTAGAGCAACACTGTCAGAATGCACGGGAACCCCTATCTTCACCAGAAGTTGCTGCTGTTGTCTCCTCTTACCCCTCGCGCGACTTGTCTAATCGTAAGGATGGTGCCAATCGTGGTGGTCAGAGACCCCTCAACTGGGACTCTCGTAACAGGTCTGGAGGTCATGACTCTCGTTCTTCTAATGGATTTCGTCGACAGAACAGGGTTGTCCATGGGCAGTCCCCATCTCCTCTTGCTCCAGTAGTTCCCATTAGCAATTTTCAGCCTATGTGGGCTCCCCAACAGCAGCCTGCTCCTTATTGGGCCCCTTGGTGGCCCACTCCGCCATGTCCCTATCCCACTCAGCAGCCCTGGGCTGGCCCATGGACCATCCCACAGAGACCACCCACCCCACGACCCAACAGTGCTACTGCTCCATCACAAGCTCAGGCCCATTTGACAGAGGTCAATCCACTTGACCCAAATGCTCTTGCTGAAGCTTTCCAGGCTTCTTCTTTAGAAAGCAGTGACAATCAGTGGTTTATGGATACAGGTGCATCATCCCATCTCACAACAAATCCAGGTATGATCACTACTCCCTGTGTTAATACTATAAATTCTATGTTTGTTGGGAATGGCAACCGGGTACCAATTATTGGATCGGGTCACACAACCCTTTCTAATTACTCCAAACCCCTTCACTTGAAAAATGTTCTTTACACACCCCATATAATTAAAAATCTTATCTCAGTTTGACAATTTACTCGTGATAACTTTGTCTCTGTCGAACTTGATCCATTAGGGTTTTCTGTGAAGGATTTCAAGGATGGGAGGCTCCTGACTCATCACAATAGTTCCAGCAACCTTTACCCGTTCACTAGCCCTGCACCTACATCTGCTTCAGCCTTATTTGTTTCCTCTTCATCAAACTTTTGGCATGACCGTTTAGGTCACCCCTGTTTTCATGTTATGGATTTTTTATCGTCAAATAAAGTTATTGCATGTAATAAACTTTCTAAGTCTTTTATTTGTAATTCATGCCAACTTGCTAAACATAAATGTTTACCATTTGCTAGTTCAACTTCTAGTACGTTTCTTCCATTTGACATTGTTCATGGTGACTTGTGGACCTCCCCTTTATTAAGTAAAACAGGCTACAAATATTATCTTGTCCTTGTTGATGACTACACACAATACACTTGGGTGTTTCCATTAAAGTTTGAATCCGAAGCCTTTATCAAATTCATCCACTTTCACAAATTCGTGTCAACTCAATTTAAAACATCTATAAAATCTTTCCAATGCGACATGGGTGGAGAGTTTGACAATACCGATTTTAAAACATTTGCAACATCATATGGATTAAAATTTCGGTTTTCATGCCCACACACATCCCAACAAAATGGGAAATCCGAACGCATGATTAGGCGCCTTAATGATCTTATGTTATCGCTTCTATTTCATGCCTCCCTACCTCCCACCTTTTGGGTAGATGCTCTCCACACAGCCTGCTATCTACACAACATTTTGCCTACTAAGGTTCTTAATTACCGCACACCAACTCTCGCTCTCTATCTTAAGCAACCAACCTATGATCACCTTAGGGTCTTTGGTTGTGCCTGTTACCCCAATCAAAGTGCCACACGCAAACACAAATTGGCTCCCCAATCCTCCCTTTGCGTGTTTCTCGGTTACCCGTCAGATTATAGAGGGTATCGATGTCTCGATTTGTCCACGGGACAAACTATTCTTTCCCGACATGTTACATTCGATGAGACTCACTTCCCTTTTTCCAAAACTTCTAAACAACCTACCATAACATACTTGTTTCTAGATCCTGATCCCTCCCCTCTCCTCTTTCATCCTACATCTTTCACATCCAAACCCACCACACCCACCACCTCAACCCCACCAAACCCACTTCCCTCCTCCGCCTACACATATACCTATTCTCGTCGACGACTGGTACCACAACAACCCCAACCACCATCTGCCACTCAGCCCTATCACTCACCTGCCACCCAACCTATCAACTCCGAACCCAACCTCCCCACCTCCCCACTCCAATCCTTAAGCCCTTCCCCTCATTCTACTCCAACCACACCACCTTCCACTCCCCCTCCCTCAACCCCACCTTCACTACCTTCTGCCCTTCAAGCACAGCCACCAAACCACCCGCCTCCTGCCTACCACCCATGGTTACCCGATCCCAGCTTGGCACCACTAAGCCCAAAATTCCATTCAATCTCCACACCACCACTGATCCTTATATTTCTCCCCTACCAAAATCTTATAAAAGTGCCCGTGACGATCCAAACTGGTACTCGGCTATGACCGATGAATACAAGGCCCTTATAGCTAATAACACTTGGGATTTAGTGCCTCGTCCTAGTGATGCTCATGTTATCTGTTGCATTTGGCTTTATAAACATAAATTTCACGCTAATGGAACTTTACAAAGGTACAAAGCACGCCTTGTTGTGAATGGAAAATGTCAACAGGTTGGCGTGGATAGTGATGAAACGCTTAGCCCCGTGGTTAAACTAACCACCATCCGCACGGTCCTCAGTCTTGCTGTTTCAAAATCATGGCCGATACATCAGTTAGATGTTAAAAACGTGTTTCTTCATGGTGATCTTAAAGAAACGGTTTACATGTTCCAACCCCCGGGTTTTGTTGATTCCACACGTCCTACACATGTTTGTCGCCTCAACAAGTCTCTTTATGGCTTAAAACACGCGCCCCGTGCGTGGTATCAACGATTTGTATCATATCTTCAACAATGCGCTTTTAAGAGCACCACATGTGACACATCTCTATTTGTCTACAACCAAGGGCAAAATATGGCATATCTTTTATTGTATGTGGATGATATTATACTCACTGCATCTAACACTTATCTTTTACAACATATTATCACATCTTTATCCAAGGAGTTTGCTATGTCAGATCTTAGGCCGCTTCATCATTTCCTTAGGATTCAGGTACAACGTCACCACGGGGGACTCTATCTCTCCCAGACATCGTATATTAAAGAAATTATTATAAGGGCAAAGATGCAACATTGTAAACATTGTGCTACACCCGCGGACACCAACTCTAAACTAAGTGCAACTGCAGGAGAACCACTACCTGATGGAACTTTGTACCGTAGTCTCGCTGGTGCACTTCATGTCACACCCTCAAAATCCGCTAACGGGGTTTTACCGTCAGGCGTGTGACATAACCAGGATCTCAGATAAGCATCAGTTACACCAAACGACTCGATAATTACAAACATATAGATTGCTTAATAATAATGAAACAAACCAATTATGTTTAAGTATTGCGGAAGCGAATACAGTAAAACATTTAACAATAGTTTTGGAACACGCAAACTGGCGTCCAATCCAATTTATGTAAAGTAAATGCAAATTAAATCTTGAAAACAGTTTGTGGTGAATGCGGAATGACATGCGGTAGATGCTGTGCTTCTAAACGTGTCACATCAATGACCTGAGAGAAAACATGCAAAATCTCAGTACAAGACTGGTGAGTTCACAGGTTTATCAGAAAACTGTATGTATCAGTAATGAAATTCCCGGATTTTGTAATCAAAGCATACAATGGGTAGCTAATCCATAATGATCCCTATATGTATGAAGTCGCGACCGAGCTGACATGTAATCAATAATAAAGCAGGCCCGGCTGTGGATCACACACCACAACACTTGTAATTAGGCTAACCGTTCACCCGTTTGACGAACGTTGTGCTAGCGCGACTAGCCCGGGTGGGGTATGTCAATCCCAGTAGTACTACTAACAATCACCTCGCTATTAACCATATTAACGGTCCAAAGGGCAAAGTATAACACCATAGTATCAAGTATATGCAGTATTACAGAAATCCAAATGTAATGTAACTTTTATGAAAACGGCATGTTTCTCTCCCCCAAAAGAGTATATAAGTAAAAGTGGGGCTGTAAACTCACCTTGAACTGATGTAATGAAATGAACGAGAGCTTCAAGGAATAATGCACGATCAAACACGATCAACACCTATGATTTATTGTAACTAAGTCTTTAAAATGTGTCCTTTGCGTATAAATATATTTGGTTAAATTCGGGTTGGTTCGATTTGACGCACACGATTTGATATACAAACAACACCACGTATTAATAACATTACCAATATTGATATTAATAATAATAATGGCATGATCATTATAATAATAATAATTGTATTTGTAAATAACTTGTGAAATTATAAAATATAATTTCTACATTTATCATGATTAATTTAAAATTAAAATTATATAATGTCCATTAATAACTTGATAATTATTATTTAAAGTCCATTTTTATAAAAATAACTATTTATACATTTGTATTATTTATTAAAATATAAATAATTAAGGTTTTTAAAGAAATAAATTTCCAGAAATTCATCTGATAACTTTTAAAATAAATGAAGTTTATAAAAGTTATTTTTATAATTTTTGGGAATTTTTTTGTATTTTTTTAAAAGGCCGGAAAAGCTTTAAAAAAATAAATGAGGTTGCCCGGGGTCGAACCCGGGACCTCAAGGACTTGCATGCATGTACTGAACCGGTGAACCAAGGCCTTAGCCGTGATATAAGCTGGTTTTTAAATCTTAAAAAGGAGTTTTCAAGAAATCCCCCAATTCTCATGAACCCTAATTTCGTTTCTGATCAAATTGATCATGTAAATGTTGTTGTTAACGAAAGCAATCATAGGGCTTTGATTACTCATGTTAAACTGAATGTATTTGTGTAATCAATTATCTGATTTGATGTTAGATTGGTGATGAACACTTGATGAACAAGCCGCAACCGAGGTTGAATTCGAATAGTGAGAATTTGATGATGATAATCAAATTAATTGCACATATAGCTTCAAATGATGCTAGTGAGTGAAAGCCATATGTTAATTTCGTGTAATGGAACTCATAAGATGGGAATCGAATGAGTTGCAGGTCGCGGGTGAAATAGGGATCGAATGTGGTGTTTGTGTGTTTCTCAAATGCAATTGGAATTAGTAATCGATTAGGTATATATAGAGGATTGATTTGGTCGAATTAATCTTGTTTATTCTTATTGTTTAAGTGGATTGGAGTAGGTGAGTTTTAGTGGATGTTTGGTGGTCCATAAATCATGTATTCCAGACAACTTTTCCCCCGATTAATGCCTGTATTATTGTTGCATTCTGTCCTACGAGCATTTTGGTGTATTGTGGGGCTTGAAAGGCCGGCTTTTCAGTGAATTCGAGGGTCGCCGGCGCCGGCGACCGGAAAAACGGTTAAAGTGGGCGGGGGGTTGGGTTGTAGTTATTAATTTACACTTTTGGTTCCTGTGGTTTGAATGGTTATCATTTTATGTGCAAATTTTCTTTTAAAGTTTCAGAATTGACAAAACAATCCCTGGACTTTATTATTATTATTATTATTATTATTATTATTATTATTATTATTATAATTATTATTATTATTATTATTATTATTATTATTATTGTTATTATTATTATTATTATTAAATTAATTTGTTGTATTATTATTATTACTATTATTATTATAATTATTATTATTATTATTATTATTATTGTTATTATTATTATTATTATTAAATTAATTTGTTAACCAACAAATTAATTATCACGCATAACAAATCCTTATAAAACTTAACAAAGTTAACTTTTGGTTTAATGAAAATTACGAGGTGTTACACTTCAGTACCTCACCTTCACACGGCCTGACATTGCTTATGTTGTTCAACAAGTGTGCTTGTTCATGCATGCTCCTAGAGAGCCTCACTTAAATTATTTGAAACGGATACTTCGGTACTTACAAGGCACTATGGATCACAGGCTCTACATACGTCCTTCTAAATCGGTCTCTCTCACCGCCTACTCCGATGCCGATTGGGGGGCTGCCCTGATTCACGAAGATCGACTTCTGGGTACTGCGTTTTTCTTGGCGATAACTTGATCTCCTGGTCCTCCAAACGTCAACCAACCATCTCTAGATCAAGTGCAGAAGCTGAGTATAGGGGTGTTGCCAACACAACTGCCGAGACTACTTGGATAAGAAATCTCCTACTTGAGCTACATGTTCCCATTACTCGTGCATCCGTAATCTACTACGATAATGTCTCAGCGGTTTATCTTGCTCAGAACCCGGTCCAGCATCAACGAACAAAGCATGTTGAGATCGATATTCATTTTGTTCGTGAAAAGGTACGGGTTGGCTCGGTTCGTGTTTTACATGTCCCTGCAGATTTTCAGTATGCAGACATCTTTACCAAGGGTCTTCCCCATCAACTGTTTACACGCTTTCGATCTAGTCTTTGCATCCGTTCCACTACTGATTCGACTGCGGGGGACTATTAGCCAACCAGATTTAGTCAATATTTTATATATAGAATTAGTTTTGTATTTAATTGTATGGCTGTAATTTATCTATTGCCTTGTATAGTGGCTAGGTGGCTAGGCTCTATGTATATTTATTTGTGCTTTGAGATCAAGGAAATTATCGATTGTTTTCACCATAAATTATAATATGTTGCTGCCAAGTTGGCATTTTTATCCTTACGTGGATGCTATGTATGTGTAAGAATCTATGTGGCATCCAAATAAATAAAGTATTGCCTATACAGGGTCTACATATGTGCTGACTGTGCAAGTAACCAACATTTATCGTCCATTTCACATGTTTGTATACATTTAACAAATTTAGGACTTATATTCAACATCTGGTTGAAGGACTTTGTCATGCAAAATGAGTAGGCACTTTAACCTAATTTACGCCACTTCTATTTCCGTCTCTCGAAACTCTTATCTCTTTTCAGCAAAGGAAATGTATTTTGCGGTCATTTTTATCTTACTAAATCATTATGTCATCAGAATTTGCCAAAAACTCAAAAATATAATTAGATATTAACAACAACTCATATTATAACTGATTATATGATTCTAAGGTTGTTTTCTTTGGGAATCAGGTTGGCTTTCATGTAGATCATTCGTATGCTAGAAGCCTGGCCCGTTTTGGGTAAAAATGCATTGACGGTGGTCCACAATCATAACTGATCAAGGGTGTGTTTTGGATTAGAGAGGCTTATAGTCTTTGGTAGAGTGGACATGAGTAGATTAAGGTACAGTCTGATGCAAATTAGATTTTCATTTCCTTTATGTTGATGTAGCATGTTAATCTCTTAGTCATCGTGATTTTTTGGGGTGTTTGTAAGTTATCTAGGATTGGTAATAGTGCAACAAACTATGTTTTCTATCTAAAAATCGATGATACCCTTTTATTGTGTATGAAATTTCTACTTTTATTTCATTTTGTTTTAGTTTGATGCATGATTATTGGCTTGAACAGTTAGTTTTAAGGGAAAAAGTAGTAACTTCATGATATGTGTGTATGTTTTTAACAAGAGAGTTAGAGATTTTCTAAAATGATGTTAAATGTTTGATTACATACTGCTTAGTTGCGGTGATCATTGAACCTAGGCTACTCTAGATATTTTGGCAAAACAACTATGCAAGATATGTATTAATGTTTGTTAATAATTTAAGTAGAGTTTTGTATGCTTTTAGATTTTCGACCCGTTTACATACGAACTCGTCACCTTTTCCGTCCACTTTTATGTGCCTTCCAGTTTTATCTAAATCATAGAAATACAACAAGAAACTGATTATGCGCAGAGTAGATATCAGACTAGAGTTCATTATTTAGTTGCGGAGTTAACATCAAAAGAGAATTCAAAAAAATACATTAGTTTATACATAGACCTAAAATCTTTCATAATTTTCAATTGTAATTAAAAGCATATTTAACCCTTCGAATTACCTATATGAATGGGAGTGCAATAGTTAACCAACCCAACACATTTTTACCCATCCTAAATATTTACCCATTTTGACCCGTTACAAGAAAATAACTAAGGGGGAAAAGTGATTTACTCATCTTTAAAGTTTTGTTTTTATTCTTGTTCAATCTTCAAAAATTCATTTGGTTCGTATCTGCATTAATTACTTAATTTTACTATACATATATAAATCTAAATTTGGTAGTGGATAAATTTTGTATATATTTAGGCTACAAATAGCTTATCAGGGAGATGATATCAGCTGAATGGGCGAAGGGCGAATGCCACGGGTCAAAATAGACTTACCAATATGAAACACGAGTCAAAATAGGCTTTTCATCTAGGTTCATGTATGTACACGTGGATGGTGCAAAATAGACGAAGGTGTTGTTTGTTTAGTGTATCGCTCAAATCCTGATTATGGTTTATGGGGCTACAGTGCTTACGCCGATTCACATGAGAAATGAATAGGTGATGAATGACTTTGGGGATGTTTATGACTTTGATATGAGATATAGCGAACTCGGTTGTGTGTTCCCTAAGAGTATTATGTCATCAAATACTTAGTTCAGCTAGACTTTACAACTAAATCTTTACCGTGTTGCTTTTTAAGTTTTCTATGATAAAATGCTACTCTTTTTCACCATGTGAATTACTATTTACTTGTTTCTGAGATTACTACTTCAATTATCATCCCTATTCTTTTCATCGTCCGTACTTATAATGTTTGCGCACCTATTGTTACTATTATTAGTGTGTTTGTTGTTGTCATTTTAACGTCTCACAATACGATTATAAATGTTAAGCCCATGTAAAAGTATATCTTAGTCGGTCTATGTTGTCCACATCAACATTCTCAAAACTTGAAAATGTATTTTCCTTCTTTAATTTTGCGATAGCTGAAAGCTGTTGTTTCATGCATGCAAGCGAAAAAAGCAGCATAAAAAGACATTATCGACAAATTTACAGAGTAAAAAGGCATTTTTGAAACTCGGTTTCTATTTACACTTCCTACACATACTTGACTCCTTAACTTGATACCAACTGAATCGTGTTGACTTCAGTTAGAATGTAAGACTATAAAATATTGAACCCACACGTAATGTGTTCGTATTTTACACCCGCGGCAAAGCGCGGGCTTCTCTACTAGTATAATTATATGATTGCGTCGAGTTGTCGGCCCTAAGTAGCAACTTTTTACTTACAAACTACATTAGAGACATCCCCGTATGTCTAATTAAATATTAATATTAATATTAATAATAAATATTTGATGATATGGTATCACAAAGCCACACACATCTGAACCATCACTCTAGTAGTAGAATTGTAGAAATAGTCTTAGCATGACATTGAGAGTTTTAAACTTTCATTTCTATTTATGGGCATTACATTATTACATATATTATTTGTTCACGTTTATTCTCTTATAAGAGACCAAACAAAGAATCTGTTTATTTCTAATTTGTGTCGGGTAGAATTTTCTATATAGTAGTTAAGTTTATTTTCTTAAACAACGGTGCATACGTAAGAAGGTTTAAATCTGAGTCTTTTAAAAAACCTTTTAGGTATCTAATCACTACGTCATCTAGTGATTATTAATAGTAAAGTTTATTTATATGTAAATTTACACAAGTTAAACGATAAGTTGTTCAAGCTATTAATTTATCGTATGAATTGTGTAAAACGTAAATTATTTTATACTTGTGAAATATTTTTATAATTAGTCTATGTAAATAAATTGCACCGCAAAGAACATGAAATATATACTTATTTCGTTCACTTTTGGTTATTTCGTTCACTTTTGGTAAACTCATCATACATAAAATGATCAATAATTAATATATAGTTGAGAAAATAGATGTTTTCTCAGGTATTTTTTTCTTCTCATAGTTTGTTTTGATTATTTTTGTAGTGTGATTGATACAAACTTTTAAGTAGTCAGTTATGAGAATCATATAAGGGTAATCGGAGTGGAGTTCGAGTGGGTTTGGTGCCACCACTACCCTGGCGTGAACACCGCCCACCCACTGTATGGTTAATCGAAAAACGAAAATTGCTTGTTATGTAACCCGAGGCAATACCAAGAGGCGTGTGAGTGTATTAAATTAATTTTAAATTCCGAGTAAATTTTACGGTTGGTCATGATGGTTTCATCTAAACCTTGGATTTGGTCATTAATTATTAAAACTTACATATATGGTCCATAATATTTAATTTCACTCTCTTTTTTGAATTTAAAATGAAAAAACAAAAATACCCTTTTAAAACTTATGGTTGGTCATGATGGCTTCATCTAAATCCTGGATCTTCTCCTCATCTTCTAATGATTAAGGGCAATCTCTCAATGATAAATTGAAGTGTCGAGCAAGTGGAGTAGAAACAGTTTTGCTCTGACTCATATTATAATTAGCCAAAACCTTGCTAATATATCCAGTCTGAGTCAATCTCAAAACACCACTCTCCTTGTCTCGATTAATCTCCATACCCAATATTTTTCTAGCTCTACCTAAATCTTTCATCTCAAACTCTTTCATGAGCATAGCCTTTGTATCTTCTATGTTGGATTTATCTTTTCTTACAACTAGCATGTCATCCACATACAACAACAAATACACCAAGTCAACTGAGGATGTTTGCTTGAAATACACATAACCATCATATGAATTTCGAGTAAATCCTTGAGATACTACATACTCATCAAATCTCGTGTTCCATTACCGAGGTGACTGCTTCAGCCCATAAAGTGACATTTGTAGTAAACAAACCTTATCTTCCTGCCCATAAACTACAAACCATGTAGGCTGCTTCATATATATCTTTTCATCCGTATGACCATGTAAAAACATAGTTTTTACATCAAGTTGTTCCAACTCAAGATCATATAGTGCAGTTAAAGCAAGCATGATCCTAATTGAGGTGTGTTTAACAAGAGGAGAAAAAATATCATCGTAATCCACCCTTTCCCTTTGGGTAAATCCCTGTGCAACCAACCTAGCTTTATATCTAGGTGGGTCACTACTCTGAATGCTATCTTTCACTTTATACAACTACTTGTAGCTTACCAAGTTTTGATCCTTTGGTTTATCAACCAATACCTAAGTTTTATTACTCTCTAAAGATTCCATCTCCTCTAATATAGTGGCCATCCATCGAGAGCTCTCAGGAGATGATATGGCCTCATTGTAAGTCATAGGCTCATATACACTTTCAACTAAAGCTGCATTAAACACAAAGGCAGATATATCATATGCATCCTTAAATCTATCAGGGGGAACAATGTGTCTACAAGGTCTATTTTTAGCAATGTTGTAAGAAGGTCGACTTCTACTAGGCTCAACATTAACATGACTACGATTACTTTCATCAAGTGAACAAGTTGAGGCTTTCTCCACCTCAATTTGCACTTCATCATAATTATCATACGTCTCTGATCTCTTATCACCCATAAGATCTTTATCTAGCACCTCATCTCTAAACATAACATCCCTACTGATTATTACTTTATGGGTACCACTATCTATCCTCCAAAGCCTGTAGCCTTTTACTCCCTCTGGATAACCAAGAAGCATACATTTAACTGCTCTTGGTTCAAGCTTGCCCATGTTTACATGAACATAAGCCAGTACCCAAAGAACTTGAACCTACTATAATCACCAGGTCTCCCGGACCATACTTCAAGTGGTGTCTTCATCCTAATGGCACTAGAACGAGATAGGTTTACTAATAAAGCAGCAATATTCAGTGCTTCTGCCCAAAACTTCTTAGGCATACCTGACTCAATCAATAAACACCTTACCTTGTTAAAGTAAGGTCCAGTTCATCGTCTCAGCATGGCCATTCTGTTGTGGGGTGCCTATCATAGTTAAATGCCTAATTATACTTTACTATTAAAATACTAATCAAACATAGAGTTGTGAAACTCAAGACCATTATCAGTTCTTAGCCTTCTTACTCTCCTTCCTGATTGAGTCTCTACCATTGCCACCCATTCTTGTACTTATTAAAGGTTTCATCCTTATGCTTTAACACATACACCCATACTCTTCGGGAACAATCATTTATCATAGATAGAAAGTACTTAGCACCACTTATGGATAAGGTCCTAGATGGCCCCTATAAATCTACATAGACATAGTCTAGAGTGCCTTGAGAATGATGGCTACCCTTACTAAATCTTACTTTACGTGCCTTTCCTATAACATAATTCTAACAGAAGCCAATATCATAATTTGACAATTGGCCCAATAAAAGCTGCTTATTTAATTCCTGAATCCCTTTTTCACTGATATGTGTTGATACATATCCATGTACCTAGTTTATATTCTAAAATGTAAAAGTCTTTCATGTCTTACTCATGTGTAATCCAATGTAATGAAATGATTGTTTATATATAAAATGCATTGTGATGTTTATATGTGATTGATTATGTCATATTATATTTATATTAATTGTAATTCACATATATGAACTAACTATATAGGTTTGATGTTGTTTTACATAGTTCTAAGTCAATAAGAACTTAGAAATGTGTTTAACTTAGTCATATGAACATTCATGCTAATGGACCATACTTATGGCCCATACGCATGAATGAACCTTGCTTATGGACCAGTCGCACGACTGAACCAGGTGACTGGATCAGTCGTATGCTTGAGACATAAGATTGGTTCAATCACACGACTGGACCTTCAGTCGTGCGTATGAGTCAATCGCATGCTTCAGTCGCTCGACTGAACCATGCTAATGGTTCAGTCGTACGAATAAACACTGATAACCTATAAATACCACATAATTTGTGGAAAAACGTAACACTTGAAAATACTTCATAATACTTCGTACCCTAGCAGTCCCGAGGGTTCCAAGTCGCAAATCTAAGTTCATAGATCGTTCCTGATCGATTTCAATCCATTCTTAACGTTTATTTCATCGAAAGATCGATCGAGTTATTCGTTCTCACTGATTGGATCGCCTATCAAATAGAATTTCGTGCTATTTGATCTGGTTTCACGTAGAATCCGTTAGTACCCTGTATGTACACGGTCCTAACAAGTGGTATCAGAGCTTAGGCTCGTGATTTTACGTGGATTCAATTGGTTTTGGTGTCAAAACTAATGTTTTCATTCAAAAGACACCCTTTTTTCGCTTCAAAACTTGTTTTTGTCGAGTTTCTGTGTCAGAAGTTTTGACTTTTTCCCATACGGCAGATTAGGGTTTGTGAAAATTCGTAATTTTGAGTCAAGTGTTCAAAAATTCGATTTTTTCCCACAACAGCAGCTTCAGTCGCACGATTGGCCCAATCGCACGACTGAATCCCATTCGCATATTTCAATCGCACGACTGGACTCATTCGCACAGTTCATTCGTACGGTTGAAGTATTCCATACGATTGACCTCATTCGTCCTGTTCATTCGCACGACTGAATCCAATCGCACGATTGAAGCCATTCGCATCCTTCAACCGCACGATTGAACCAGCCGGATTGTCCAATCGCATAAGTCAATCGGCCCTGTTCTTAGTTCATCAAGTTAAAAGAAATGGAAGATCAGTTCTCTACTTTTACTACTGGAAAGGACTCTCACATCCAGAATCTTCTACTTCTGGAAAGTGAGATTGGGAACCACAACAAACCGCCAAAGATGTTAACGTCGGATGAATACCCACAGTGGAAACAACGGTTTGAAATCTACTTGAATGGAGTTGACCCCAATCTGTGGATGTCTATTGAGACTGGTTATGTGGTACCAGTCAGTGCTAATAAGGTAAAGCTTACTTTAGGAGGAATGAGTGAATCCCAGAAGACTATGCATAATGCTGAAAAGAAAGCATATGCCTTGTTGACTCAGTCAATACCTAAAGACATATTTCATCAGTTTTCTGAGAACAAGCAGTCTAAAAATTAAGGGAAGCCTTGGAAAAAAGATACGAAGGCAATGCAACTCTGAAAGCATTGAAGGGAAAAGCTCTTAAAAAGGAATTCAATAATTTCTCACCAATTGGAAATGAGAGCTTAGATGATATCATCGACAGATTCTATCATCTGATGAGTGAGTTGCACACTCATGGCGTGACCACATCCATGGAAGATAAAGTCTCTAGCTTTGCTGATGGTCTGCCAGATAAATAGGATCCATTTGTGTCTAATTTAAGGCAAAATGACATTCTTGCTACTTTAGACATAAATGATTTCATTATGAAGTTGAGGGAGGAAGAGCTGCGTCAGAAATACAAGTCAAAGAAAGGATCCTATGCTCAGAATCTTGCACTCTACAACTCTGTTTCAACCCCTACTATATCAGGCGCACCGCTTTAAACATTGTCTGCACCTTCCCAAAGCAACTCTTCAGAAACTGAAACGTTAGGGTCAACTAGCACCCAATATATTGTTCATGAAGCAAATACTACCAAGTTAAAGACCGAGAATCTCGGAAACATCACCGTGGAAGTTGCTAAAGAACATTTGGATCTTCTAGCTGCCGTTGTTCAATCTTATGATGGGTTAGTTGCTGGTAAGATTGGGAACTGTCATCTTGCTGACAAGGACTACGAGCAAGTTGATGAAACTGAGCTAGAACGCATGGATATAATGTGGGCCTTGGCTAGTGCTGTTAGAAGAGCCAAGAAGTTTGTCAAGAAGACGGGGAAAAATATGGTTGCAACTAAAGACACTACATTTGGATTTGATAAAACCAAAGTCACTTGCTTGAATTGTGGAGAGAAGGGGCACTTCAAACGTGAGTGCACAAAGCCAAAGAAGACTGGGAATGGAAATCCTTTTCCCACGTTCAACCGTCAAGACAAGGAGAAAGTTGGAACATTGGCAAGTAAAGATTCTAAAGCTTTGGTTGCACAATGTGATGAAGGACAAGACTGGTCCTTCCGATTCGTATTTGAGGGTGAATCCAATGTCGCATTTGTTGATACCTTGGATGATGGATCTGTAAGTGAGGGATACATCATAGTTGATCATGCATGTTCAGATATTGAAGAAGCTAGGTATGTCGTTGATCACTTGGTTGAAGAAGAGTTGAGTGATGCAAATTCAGAATCTCAAGTCACTGAAGAATCTAACACTGCACTGATGGATGATTCGTCTAGTTCTACACAGGTTCATTCTAAAGATGAATTATTTGATAAACATGCTTGTTCTTAATGTGATAAATTTAGGGAAGGCATTGATTTGAAATTTACTAGGTAGTTAGAACATAATGATAATCTAGTAAATGATTTACAACTCTGCACTGAAGCAAACCGTGTGTTAAAACAAAATGAGTGCAGCTTCAAAGAAAAGATAGAACTATTAGAGAAACAACTAAGCGAAACCGAAGTTGTTGCTTTAAATCAATCTGATGATATTAAGTTATATTTAAATTCTTTAGAAGAAACTAAAAAGGAGAAAACAGTTTTGCAAGTAGAAGTTAAATCCTTAAAACAAAAACTGCACAGTTTGGCAAGTTCTTCACACATAGTTCAAAATTTAGTGAAAGAACAAAATGGCGGGGAAGGTCAGGGTTATAAAGTAGTACCGCCACCACATGCTATCCTTCTGAAAACTAAATGTGGACCAATCAATAATAACCCGGTAAAGGATCATGTGGTGTCTACTCCTCTGGTCAGTGATCCAGATTCTACGGGTAAAACCGTGAAGTCTGTCACTGAACAAAAGAATACTACTTTCGTATCAAAAAATAAGATGCTTATTGAAGACTTGACTGATAAAATTGAGAAAGTTAACTTAGGGTCATGTTCACAAACGTCTTCTTCAGAACCTAAACAGTCCAAGGCAACAAACCATAAACCAGCAAGTCATCAAACTTTAAATAAAATGAAAGCAAAAAATGTTGCAAATGTCAAAACAATTAATTTTGTTAAAGAAGGTGAAACATCTAAAAGTGAAAAGAAACTACCCAGCCCCCGACCAAACTCAACCCCTAGTCAATGCTTTCCTCACGTTGTCGAAGGGAGATCTTGCTACAGTTGTGGAGAAAGAGGACACGTCTCTCCAAATTGTCCTTACTATCAAACACCTAAAAGGAAAATAGAACATTTTGATGATGAAAAACCAAAATTCTCTAAAATCAAATCTAATACTCCTTCAAAACACCAAAGTCAACACAAACAAGCTAAAAGTGAAGCTGTGTCACCTAAAGCTAAATCAAGGATTATTAATGAACCTGAAGTTCAAACCATAAGCCAGTCGTCTGTTTACCACAAACAGGCCTTACACAGAACTGATTTATGGAAAGAAAAAACAAGTCTTGTGTCTGATAGTGAAAACAAGGAAAATAAAAATGTGCCCTCAACTTCTGAAGGTCAGTGGCTTGAGTTCATGATGTGTGATACCTCTAGGACACCCAAGCCAGTTAAGGCTTGGGTCCCAAACCTGAACTATTCTTGTCATTGTATGTGCAGGGTGTCCGCTACAGCGCTATCACTAATACCTGGATTATTGATAGTGGGGCGTCTAGGCACATGACAGGGAATTCGTCCCTCCTTTTCAACATCAAGCAAATTAAAGGGGGACACATGTCATTCGCTGGGAATAAAGGAGGTTACATCACCGCACAAGGCGAAGTGGGAAACGAGAAAGTGAAGTTTGACAAGGTCAACTACGTTCAGCAACTACAGAACAACTTACTTTCTATCTCCCAAATCTGCGATAAGGGATTCAAGGTTGTATTTGACAACAAGAGGTGCTACATACTGAAGAAGGAGTATGTCATCCCAGAGGAACAAGTTTTAATGTCAGCTTCAAGATATAACGACCTTTATGTCTTGGACCTATCAAAAGCCTCCATAACTGAGTCTACTGCTCAGTGCTTCTTGTCAAAAGCAACAGAAAGAGATTCAGCCTCCTAGCACAGGAGAATGGAACACGTCAATCCCAGGAAGATGAATCATCTAGTTCAGAATGATCTGGTAGTTGGAGTTACAGTCAAAAAATTTCAGCTCCTAGATTTCTGTGTCGCTTGCAAGAAAGGGAAACAGACCAAGAAGTCTCACAAAGCAAAGAACACTAATTCTATCGACATTCCTCTTAAGCTTCTACACATGGATCTGTTTGGACTAGTGAGCACAAAAAATATAGCAGGAGATTGGTACTGCTTTGTGGTGACGGATGATTACTCAAGATTCTCTTGGGTGATGTTTATGAAAGCTAAATCAGAGACATTTGAATCATTCAAACATCTTGTCACCATATTGGAGTCTCTCTACAAGCTGAAAGTAAGAAGGATTCTATCAGACAACGGGACAGAGTTCAAAAATCAGTGGATGGAGGCCTTCTGTTGAGAGAAGGGAATTGTTCATCAGTTTACCTCTACTTACACTCCACAAATGAATGGTGTTGCTGAAAGGAAGAATCGCAGCTTGATAGAGACAACAATGACTATGCTAGCTGACTCCAAACTGCCAGTTCAATTCTGGAACGACGTAGTAGCTAATGCATGTTACACTCTAAATCGGGTCTTGGTAGTCAAACGTTATGGAAAAACTTGTTATGAGTTGCTCCAACAATGGAAACCCAATTTAGAGTATCTAGAACCATTTGGCGCACCTTGCATGCTGCTAAAGAAGAATCAGACTGGAAAGTTCTGTGAGAAGGCAGAAGAAGGTATCTTCCTTGGATACAGCATACTAGATAAACGAGTTTATAATAACTCAACTGGTCATGTAGAAGTGTGGTGGAACGTTGATGTTCAAAGATACACCACCCCCTTGCAGGAAAAGGACCTTCATTTTTCTTTGACTATGATGGATTTTTCAAATCCTTCAATCTACCTCCTTCCCTTTCTGATAATGACTTAGCTGCACGAATGATGTACGAGGTTCTGAGTGCTCCCACACCTGACTCGACATCATCCGTTCCCTTAGATGATACTTCTAGCCCTTCAGGGGGAGAGCTTGAGGTAAGTGATTCTTCTTCTGATGATGAAGCAGTTGAAACCATAAATGTGGAATAGGAAGAACAAGTTCCTACTACCGAAAGTTCTACAGCCTCTGATCATGATGCAACTGACACTTCTGAACCGCATACTCCAACGGTTCAAAATCTGGATACTGAATTCGCATACCCACCACTACAGGAGCTCGAGTTAATGTACATCATCCTCTGGACAACATCATAGGAGATATTCTATAGGGAGTTCAAATAAGAAATCAGATATACTCAGCTGATTATGCTGCAGTCATAGAAAAAGGATACTTGCACGATGGTGCTTATCTATGCTTTGTTTCTCAAGTTGAGCCAAAGCATGTCAGCGAGGCTTTAAAAGATGAAGCATGGGTAAGTGCTATACAAGAATAACTTCTTCAGTTTAAGAAGTTAGGAGTCTGGACACTTGTGGACAGACCAAAAGGTGCAAAGGTGATTGGCACTAAATGGGTTCTTCGATGTAAAAAAGATGACCAAGGGGTCATAATTAGGAACAAGGCTCGGGTTGTCATTCAAGGGTTTAGACAAGTCGAACGCATCGACTACATTGAAGTATTTGCACCTGTGGCAAGGATGGAAGCTATTCTTATCTTCTTAGTCTATGCATCCTACATGCAGATTAAAGTCTATCAACTGGATGTGAAAAGTGAATTCCTTCATGGTGAAATCCGGGAAACAGTGTTTGTTAGTCAACCTGAAGGATTTAGGGATCCTTATCATCAGGATAGAGTGTATAAACTGGACAAGGCTTTATACGAGCTACATCAAGCCCCTCGAGCTTGGTACGAGAAACTCTCTACTCACCAGCTGAAACATGGTTTTCGTAGAGGGGTCATTGACTGCACACTGTTAATCAAATAAAAGGATGGTGATTTACTAATGGTGCAGATATACATAGATGACATAATCTTCGGTTCTAAGAATGAAGCATTGTGTAAAAAATTTGAGTATGTGATGAAAGCTGAGTTCGAAATGAGCGCCATGGGAGAGATAAAGTCCTTTCTCGGGTTACAAGTAGATCAGACACCAAATGGTATCTTCCTACATCAGACCAAATATGTAGAAGATATCCTTAGTAGGTTCGACATGGAGAATGTAACAGATGCTGGGACTCCACTTGCCACGAATCACAATGTGGCACCCGACAAAAATGGTGATCTGGTCGATGCCACCATGTATCAAGGAATGATCGGATCTCTCATGTACCTCACAGCTTCTCATCCTGATATTATGTATGCCACGTGTCTCTGTTCCAGATATCAGGCAAAACCCAAAGTAAATCACCTAATTGGAGTAAAGAGGATTTTTCATTATCTGAAGGGTACTCCAACACTTGGGTTGTGGTATCCTCATGATGATGACTTTGAGCTTATAGCGTATAGTGACTCAGATTACGGTGGTTGCAAGATGACCTACAAGTCAACATCAGCGGGATGTCAGTTCTTTGGGAGACGCTTAGTCACCTGGCAGTGTAAGAAGCGGACGTCGGTAGCTCTATCGACATGTGAAGCCGAATACGTTGCCGCTGCAAGTTGTTCTCAAATCATCTGGATTCAACAGCAAATGGGAGACTACGGTTTGTAATTTTCTAACACTCCTATCTATGTTGATAATTCTCCTGCAATTGCCGTTACTAAATATTCGGTCCAACACCCAAAAACAAAACACATCGGTATTAAATATCACTTTATACGCGACTGTTTTGAAAAGTAATTTATCGATGTTGTTAAAATAAATACCGACTTTCAACGCGCCGACCTCTATACAAAAGCATTTGATAGACCTCGGTTTTTATATCTCTTAGAGGTCAATGGCGTCAAAAGGAAAAGTGTTGTCATTCCAGATGAATCTAGTTCGTAGTCCGACCTTACGTTTTACTTTTAATTTTTACTTTTTCTTTATTTTATTTTCCTGTCTTTAAAAATCCGAAAACACAAAAATATTTTCGGTTTTAGAATTTTAGAGGGAGAATAGGTTTAGTTGCAGTAGTTAGTATTTAAATTACTTAAAAAAAGGAGGGCGGGCAGAAAAGCTGAAAAGCAAGGACATCAAATCTGTGAGATTGATTCAAAACTATGAAAGATGATAGTACACAGGGAATTAATTGTTTGGGGGCATCAAAAGGATTTAAATGGTCACAATGTTACATTAAAACTACGCGTCTGAGAATAATAAGCCAAGCAAAGTAAAAATGATAGTAAACTAGCATGTACTGAGGTAACATAGAGAAAGTAGGCCTAGAGTTTGCTAGTCCATTATATGACGTGTCGGTAGATTCAACACGATAGACGAGTAGACCTCATTAGTGAAACAAATTAAAACTAAAAAGTTCAACTAGCTGTGGGTCTCTACCTTATCCCTGGTTAACACAATTAACGCATTTCTAATAAGGGGTGACAAGCAAACTAAACGCCACAAATGTGTGCGTATGACCTTATAAATGAGCAAAGCATATGGAAAAATTGATAACCGTAATCAAGCTAATGACTAATGTTGTTAGTGCGTGATGTGTAAAAGAAAAGTGCTCAAACAAGAAGATAGGTTGTGTGCCTCTCTGCTGTACGATGGCACTGACCTGATGATAAGCATAACCTAAATATTCTAGAATTCATTGTTGTTTGCGCCTCTCTGCTGTGCGATGGCACTGACCTGAGGCTTGACATCTATTTGAAAGCTCTTATAGTTTCTTCTTGTCCAAACCCGTAGACCGCTCAAAAATCTCCTGAGGAATATTGATTACCATATAAGCGTGGGATCTATAAATGCTTGTTAAAATAACAAACCTAACTAATCACCAATGTGAGTCAAAAATATGTGTATGGAGTTAAATGGACAAGTAAACTGACAATCATCGTGGCAGCAATCCTCTACAGTCAAAATCATTATGTGCTTCTTACAATTCTAGTATGATTTCCTGTAAGTACTGTTGACTCTCAGACAAATAAGAATAAGTTAAACAAGCATATGAAAAAGGGTCCCAACTGATTATGTTTATGCCTGTATGATTCCATAAGAGTCTTTCCAGATAAGATGTAAATGATGGATGCTGTCTTGTTCAGGGGGATAATTCGTTTAAGGAAAATTAAAATATATTCAACCCACCTCAAACAAAACCACAAAATACGTTCTGTTTTATTTCAATTTACGTTGTTTCTGTTTTATCTATCGATTAGGTGTCTATGTCGGACTATGTAACTAGATGAACTATGTGAATCGTAAAATTAAAAAGGTCACGTCAGAGGTGACCAAACTGGTATGAGTTTAAAAGGATCATGTCTGATATGATCAAGTTTTAAATATTTAAAAGGGTCACGTCTGAGTTGACCAAACGATTTCATTTAGAAGGATCACGTCTGAGGTGATCAAAGGATTTATGTTAAAAGATCATGTCTGAGATGATCATTGGTCATAACGTTGATTTATCAAAATTTAAATCTGAGTTTGTGTGGAAATTGATGAAGTCAGACCATAAGTATGGGCCAATCGCACGATTGGACCATAAGTATGGACCAGTCGCACGATTGGATCATAAGTATGAGTATATCACATGACTGGACAATGAGTATGGGGGAACCATGCGATTGGATCATAAGAATGAACTAATCGTACGACTGAATGAAGGAGTCTGAGTCAGTCGCACAACTGAACCCCAGTCGCACGATTGAGTCGTGCGCATGGGTCCAGTCGCACGACCGAACCCCAAAACAGTATAAATAGAGACTCAGTCGGTCGTGAACCCTACCACTTCAAAGTTTCTCAAAAACCACCCATTACCCATACAACCTACCAAAATTTCCAAAAAAACTGCGATTACACTCCGATTTCATTTCTAACCACCTAGTGTTCATCTACAGGTATTTTGCAGACGAAATCGAGATCAAACGACTGATAAATCAAGCTGAAAATGGATCGAAATTGATAAAACTAAGAAAAGGAACTAGTAACCTAAAATAGGCCACCTAAATGTAAAATAAAGTCGATTTAAATGACATTTAGTGTTGTTTCGGGTCCCTGAGAACCATATGAACCTAAAAAGGAAGTTTAATTTAACGCTTTGATAAAGATTCAAATTTAATGTTCGAACAGTGCAAGACACGAATGGACAGGGTGATGAACTTCAGTCTCACGATTGAGCTAGTCAGATGACTCAGTCGCACGTTTGAGCCAGTTGTATGATCCAATCGCACGATTGAATCAATCGGTGGCTCAGTCGCCCGACCGACTCAACCGCACTGGTATAGCATACGACTAAGTCCAGTCGCAGGCACAATAGTATGACTGAACTCAATCGTATGATTCAATCGCACGATTGAACCAGTCTGTCTAAGTCTGTTCCAAGTCAAATTGTTTATCTCTTATGAATGGAACTAATGTGTTGGTTTCTTGTATTGCAGACAAAAATAGCTGATAGATGGACGATGAGCACCAAGCATAACATAGGTGCTCATCTAGATTCTACGTCCTAGAACGCTGCTGAGTTCACCGGGATTATAGCCTTCCTACGAAGATCGAGGATCTTCAAGGCTATTTCTACTCCCTGCACTCCTTATAGGTCGATCCAGCATGCATTCTGGGAGAATGTTGCTGTCGACCGGTCTACTGAGCCTTTCTGCATCCGGAGTTCTATCTTCGGTCAAGATATAAAGATTGGTGAAGATGACCTACGGCGAGTCTTGGAATTAGGTGATGATGGAACACACCCAACCAAGCTCCATCCCCTAACGGTACGGGGATGCTTTCTCTGGATCAAGTACGCCGGCGACATCAATTTCAGCGTGCTAAATAAGAGCAACATATGCCCGCAACTTAAGTATCTGGCACATGTGATCCTGAAGTGCATAGCCTCCAGAAGAGGTGGATTTGATGAGCTCTCCGACCAAATCCAGAATGCATATGTTGCGCTGGTGCTGAACCACCCGTTCAGTTTTTCACGCATGTTCTTCTCCTACCTGACGGAGAACATTGAGGCTAAAGGCAAGGAAGGCTTCTACATATACCCAAGATTTTTGCAGATGATTATTGACGAGAAGCTTCTTATGCTGCCAAAGGAAGAGGATGATGTTGTGACCCTAGAGGTGATGGATGATACCACCCTAGGAAGGATAAAGGTCTACGGGGGAAGTAGGTGAAGCCCCCGGTGAGGAGACTCTTCGGCCATCTGGCCAATGAGGGTTATGTGGCGCCAGCTCGCAAGAAGTGGCATCACGATGACAGTGACTCGGACATCGAGCCTATTATGGCCCCTGTTGACGACGACGACGATGATGATGACCATGATGATGGTCAAGGTGGTGGAGATACAAGCCCCAATCAATCACGGGCCACAGACACGTCTACTATGTCTCTACTACCACCACACAGTAATTCTTCTGCTCCTGGTGGATCGGAGCAGGCTACTATCCACCGGGACTTCTTGGTTGATGAAGAGGAGGAGGAATCGGATGAGGAGCCTCTAACAAGGACAGTCGGTAGCCGTGTAGTGGCTATCGAGGGGGAAAGGAGGCGGTTGGAGGATGCCAGGCTGGGGCTGCAAGTGCTGAGACTTCTGATCCTACTTATACACCTCCCCAGCCAACTAGCCCAGGGGGAGCCCAACTTCCTAGGGGTTTGAGGCTGAAAAGAATGGCCCAGCCCCACGGCAAGAAGGGCAAGAGACGGAGGATTGTGCTGATTACTTCCTCCACCACCATAGCCACCACAGTCACCACAGCTACCACAGCTACCACTACCACTACTCCTACCACCACCACCACCACTACTACCACCACTATCACCACTCCTACCACTACCACCACCACACCAACAACCACTGCCACCACCACAACCACCATTATTCCTACCACCACACGTACCATTCCCACATCCATTCCTTCACCATTTACATTCATCCCTACTCCCACATACACATCATCCACCACCACATCTACCGTGCCCTAAACCGGACCTTCCACATCATTGATCCCTCCATAGGGATCTCCTCTGCCCACTGTTGGGCTAGAGGAGCAGTTGACTAGCCTCAACCGTATGGTTCTCAAACTGCTCGCTACTAATGACATCTGAGCGAACCAGATGAACCAGTTGATGGCAGTCAACGCTGCACAAGGCAAGCATATAGCCCTGCTTACATAGAGGAATGCATCTCAGAGTCAATATATCGCCCATTTGATTGAGAGATATGTCACCCACGAGAGAGCCTTGGCCAGAGCTCATAATGCTCTCACTGCATAGAATGAGCTACTGATGGTCTCAGTGAAGAGGATAGAAGAGGTTAAGAAGAAGAATAAGAAGCTACTACTCAGACTTAAAGGGACGAAGGGTGAGCCCTTAAAGATTAAGGGTGACGGGTGATGACGGAGATGATGATGATGACGATTCATCCGATGATGAATCGAATGATGATGATGATATGGGTGAGGTTGAAGGAAGTGGGAAAGACAAAGATGGGGGAGATAATGATGAGCCTGAGCATGAAGGTGATGTATCTACATTAGCCTCAAATCCATCGGCTCGGGAGAGGCGCACCAAGAGAAATCAAGATCAACGACCCTCTTCCTCAGCTCCCTAAGCTAAAAAATCGAGCGACAATGGCAAAAGTAATGATTAATGTCTATGTATTTGAAAAACTTTTGTATTTGAATTATGCATTACACTAATATAATTGATGTTTATTAATGTCTAATTATCTTGATTACTGATGTGTGTGATTATGTCTTAAATGTTTAATCAAACAGATGAAGCTGAACAAACAGACGACTTTGATGTCGCACCCCTTAAGCAAATCAAGACTCAGCTAACCCTGATTCTTGATTTGCAAGGGATCGTGCGATGATCTGCGAGCTACACACCCAAACAGGGAGAGATCATTCATGATCTCGCAGACGAGCAGCTGGCCGATATGTTTAGACTCAACCCAGATGAGCTAGTCAAGGATGATCCCGAGGTTGATGTCATGAGTGTTGAAGAGCTGCAGGGGGTCGATGAGATTGATATCAAGGATATCACTGCACAAGAGTATCCACAGTACACTGACCAACAGGGAAATGTTATCCCCGATTTGGGTGAAACATTTGGCAGTGATACGTTTGGAGCTCTTGATGCTAAAGAGAAAGAGAAGGAGAAAGAAGAAGGGAAAGCCCAAGCCCCGAACACTAATGTCGATATCAAGAAGGTTGAGTGGGCTGTGTGCCTAGAAGAAATGAGAGCCTAACGAAAACCGCCAAAGTCTAACGCCTACACCAAACTCTACAGAGTTAAGAAGCATCAGAAGGTGTCTGGCAAGATTATTAGCTGTGCATATTTTGAGGACTTGAATGTCTACGCCATAAAGAGGGAGAAGGGGATAGAGTACTTCAGATTCCCTCATGATTTGAAGACTCTTCCCGGTTTTAAGTTAAACAGGATTGCATGTTTAGACCTTTTGTACGCCAACCCTAGAAATATGTTGGGGTGGTTCGAGACGGCATTAAAGAGAGAATACCACACCAGGTGGGTCAACTTCAGGCCTCAACAGCCTAAACGGTTCATCAATAAGACCGAAGTTGATCCTCACACTGGAAAGCCTAAAGTAGTGTTGAAGTGGAGTCCTTCGCGTATAATGTCAAAGATCCCATTACGGGAAATGCCTCAGGACTTCACTCCACACTTCAACTGATGGTATTATGACTGGCGGATGGGAGAAGCAGTCATAGTTTTGCATAAAGAGAGCAAGATCGAGACTATCAGGGTATTTGACCTAATGTGGCTAACCAACTTGTCAGCTGAAAATGTCTACACACTTTACAAGTGGCCACTATTCTATGACTCACAAGACATTATACAAGCTCTTAAATTCCAACATGTCATACGACTTTGCTTCGCGTTTGAGATTCACGCGGGAGTCACAAGAGAAGAGAAGTACAAGAAGTTTCAGGAGCACATGAAGACTATTAGACATTAGCTAAACTAGATCCAAGGGGGAGTTTGTTGATACATATTCGTGTACCTAGTTTATATTCTGAAATGTAAAAGTCTTTCATGTCTTATACATATGTAATCCGATGTAATAAAATGATTGTTTATATATATAAAATGCATTGTGATATTTATATGTGATTGATTATGTCATGTTATATTTATATTAATTGTAATTCACATATATGAACTAACTATATAGGCTTGATGTTATTTTACATAGTTTTAAGTCAATAAGAACTTAGAAATGTGTTTAACTTAGTCATGTGAACATTCATGCTAATGGACCATACTTATGGCCCATACGCATGAATAAACCATGCTTATGGACCAGTCGCACGACTGAACCAGGTGACTGGATCAGTCGTATGGTTGAGTCATAAGATTGGTTCAATCGCACGACTAGACCTTCAGTCGTGCGTATGAGTCAATCGCATGCTTTAGTTGCACGACTGAACCATGCTAATGGTTCAGTCGTACGAATGAACACTGATAACCTATAAATAGCACATAATTTGTGGAAAAACATAACACTTGGAATTACTTCATAATACTTCGTACCCTAGCCGTCCAGAGGGTTCCAAGTCGTAAATCAAAGTTCATAGATCATTCCTGATCGATTTTAATCCATTCTTAACGTTTGTTTCATTGTAAGATCGATCGGGTTATTCGTTCTCACTGATTGGATCGCCTATCAAATAGAATTTCGCGCTATTTGATCTGGTTTCATGTAGAATCCGTTAGTACCCTATACGTACACGGTCCTAACAATATGACCGAGCCATCGATGCCATATCATTGCTTCTGGAACCTTTCTTACATCAGACACATTAACACTTCCATGATTAACATGTCCATCTAAGATATATGTGTTATTAGTCTTTCTAATTCCTGTCAAGACACACAATGGTCCTTTGATCATCTTAGCCTTACCATTTTTGAAAACCATATTATGTCCATTTGATTCAAATGTGCCAAGGGATATCAGATTTCTCTTTAAGCATGAAACATACCTAACATCTCGCACGATAACTTCTCAACCATTTACCAATATGAACTCTACGGAACCTATACCTTGTATTTCACATGGATGATCATCGCCCAACTGAACCATGCCAAGAGAGCACATCCTCAGCTTATTAGAATACTCTTTTCTAGGTGTAATGTTGTATGAACACCTAGAATCTAAGATCCAGTCACCATCCTTGCACCCTTTCGACATAACTAGCACATCAGAACTTTCATACCCATCAGACTCATTGTCAGGTTGCTGGTGACTTGTGGTTCTTGAATGACTAGAATCCTCTTTCTTCTTCTTGAACCTATCAAGACAATATTTCTTTAGGACTGATTGACATATAAAGCACCTCCTCTTTGATCTTGACTTGGATCTTGCACCAATTCTGAATTTATTTGACCTAAATTCAGATCTTCCCCTTGTTACTAGCTCCTTAGTAGCATCTTCTTTAACCTCTAATCTTTTTTGTAACTCCTTTGAGTTTATTATTACGGTTACTTCATCCATGGACAACGTGTCTCTTCCAAACATCAATATGTTGACAAACTGCTCGTACACTTACGGTAGTGAGGACAAGAAGATGATTGCTCGATCATCTTCATCAAGCTCCACCTAAATGTTTTCAAGATCGAGGATAAGCTTGTTAAATTCATCGGTATGATCCTCTAATTACTTACCCGATGCCATTTGGAACATGTACAATCCCTTCTTTAGGTACAACCTGTTTGCAAGTGATTTCATCATGTATAGGCTCTCCAATTTTGATAATACAGTAGCCGTACTTGTTTTCTTTGGTATTTCCCTGAGGACTCTATCTCTAAGACTCTGGATGATCGCACTATTCACCTTTTCCATAAGATCCTTTTTCTCCTTATCGGTCATGTTCTGCGGCAATCCGTTTTCATATTTTAATGCATCCACCAAGCCTTGGTGGACTCAACCTCCAGAGGCTGAAGTCGTTCTTTCCATCGAATTTTTCAAGGTCGAACTTTGTCGTTACCATCTTCCTTTTGACTGATTGAGAATTTGCACCCTCCGACTTACAGGGTTAATCAAATTGATTTCGAGCCGTAGCTCTGATACCAATTGTTGAGTTCTAGATCTACGATCAATTAGATTGTTTAGAGATTGGAAACAATACAAGTTTACAAGATCACTTAACGTGAAAAGAGTTGTATTGATTTCCCATTTATGCGTTCAATCTTATCAAATCCACACACCTTACTAACTAACTAACTAACTACCATTAACAAGAGTCTATATATTGACACCTTTAACAATAGTAAAAATGGCACTAACTACCCTTGGACTATAGTTGCTGCATAACAACTCTCCTCTATATCACTTAAAGCTCTCTTAAATTTCATTTGTGCTTTGTGATGTCACCGTTTACACTATGGCTTCTGATTTTGAGTCTTGTAATCAACAAGTTACCAGTCTGAGTTATTGTTTTTAGGGACAATTAATACGTGTGTGATATGTTTCAAAAGGAGGACAAGGAATTTGTAGTTGATATTTTAGTATGTTTAATCCAAAGCTTATTGTTCTTTATTTTAATCGTAGTTCCAGTGGCCAACTTTAGGTTGGGGTCCATTAAAGGAAGAGTTAATTACATAAAAGATCCTAAGATCTGATATTACTATTTGTCTCTAATTATGAGAAATTACATGAAAGATTCTTATGTATGCATAAATATTTTTTTATTAAGTGTGAAAAAAACAAAATGCCCCTCATTTAAAATTAAAACTTTTGTATTATTATTATTATGATTTGTTATTACTAATATTATATATGTATTAGTCTACTAGTTAACTTTTATAATAATTAAAGTTAGGGTACTTGCTTCACCCCTCTTCTCTCCCTCCTTTTCCATATCATCGACCATACTACTGCTGTGAGTTTCATATCCATCGCCAACCACCCCTACCACCGTCGTAATCTTCTTTTCCCCTTCTCTATCACATAGCACCACTGTCATTGCCAAGGTCGGCTTAACGTTTATCGGGGCCCCAATCAAACAAAAAAATAGGATCATTTTTTAAAATTTTTTTATTAAAACCCTCATTTTTTATCTGGGCTTGAGACCGACAATAATTATACTAAAACATTTAGAGTTTGCAAAGTTAAAATTTTTAATTATATATTGTGTATGTTTATATAATGTAAATTCGTTAATGAAATATCCAATTTTTTTATAAATGGGGCTTTATAAATTTGTAGTGAGACTTAAAAATTTAGGGCTTTATGAATTTATGGTTTTCTAAAAATGGCCCAGTACTCATTTTTTTAAATGGGCCCTTAATTTTAAGGGGCCCAAGCCAAATGCACCATTGTTAACACTATTGAGCCAACCCTCCGTTGCAACATTTATAAATCATTTTACTAACTTCCTGATTAGCAGAGTTGGGTTAAATTCATAGACCCCCACATTCCTAAATCAAATGTAATCATATAAATCAAGAAAGGATTTGTTTGTTATTTGGAATTTTTAAATCAAAATAGCATGGATCAAAATTCTAGACTTAATGATAGCGTTAAGGCGAGGTCTATTGTATTGTTAGTGGGTTTTGTGGCTTTATTATGGCTTTAGCTATTCCACGATGGCAGTTAGGTTTAGTAATGGTGGTGTGTAGAGGTGAATGAGGTCTATTGGATTGTTAGTGGGTTTTATGGCTTTATTATGGCTTTAGCTATTCCACGATGGCAGTTAGGTTGGGTAATGGTGGTGTGTAGAGGTGAATTGTTGTGGAGACGTTTGGTGATTTGTAGTGATGAGATCGCTAATGGTGGCATCTCAAAGTACAAAAAAAATTTTGAGAGAGATTGAGATGTATAAACTGATCCATCATAGATGGCGTTTTAAATCCTAATAAACAATTGTTAAAAAATATAAACGATAGAAATATCCTATTATTAAAATTTGAAATATAACAAAAGTTAGTGTCTTGGATTAAAAAGAAAGAGAAATTCAAGATTTAAAACCAAATCTACAAGTTTAAAAGATTAGGGACTAAATCTAAAATTCATATAAACTACAAAATTTATATAAACTACAAGGACCAACCATAAAAATTTACTATATAAGGGAAGAGGGGGTACTCCTATGAAGTACCCTGTACTACCCTAGAATCCACCGATCACACATTGCAATATCACAAGTACTCTGAACTACCCTGAAATATTCAAAAAGCTGAAAATGCTACCCTGAACTACCCTGAAACTTTTCTCTTAATATTAAAACAATTCAAAAGATAATTCACTTTTATTAAAAAATAAAAATTAAAATAACTAAAAATAAATCATTACATATTTAAAAATTAAAGATTACATAATTAAAATAAAATAGTACATAATTAAAACTGAACCATTACAAATATTAAAAATTAACATATTACTCGTCCGAATCAACGTACTCTAGACCTAAACTTGAAAGATATTCGACAAGATCATATCGAAGTCGGAATGTGTATCTTGATCATGTATTTCCGAAAGAGCGTTGCCGTCAAAAACCAGTTGGACTGGAGGGTCCATTATGTAGACCAGTGATATCGCTCTTCCTTCATCCTTCTGGATCATGCTGTGCAATATCATGCACGCGTAAACGACGCTCCGAATCTTGTCAACCGTCATAGCCCGCATCGACCGCCTAAGTATGTCATGTTTTTCTTTTAGTGCACCGAAAGCTCTTTCAACATCTTTCCTTGCCAACTCTTGCACTTTCTTGAATATCTTTTGATTCGGATCGACCGGATATGGAAACGATTTCACAAACGTCGACCAAGTATAATAGATCCCGTCGGTAAGATAGTATCCCTGTTTGTATAGATGTCCATTTACATAAAATGGACACTTGGGTGCGGTACCATTCCTTTCAAATACAAATATTGGAGATTGATTGAGAACGTTGATGTCATTGTTTGACCCGAACGTGCCGTAAAAACCATGTCAAAACCACATATCATATGAAGCCACCACATCGAGCATAACTGTCGGATATTGGTGATCACCTATCATATATAGGCCACACAACTCGGTCGGACACATCCTCTAAACAAAATGTGTACAATCTATACTCCCAAGCATACCGGGAAGGTGATGCTTATCCTCGTGTGACTGGTACAAAAGTAGAATATCGTGGTTTGTAGGTATATGAAGGAACTCCCTACCATATAACTTGATAACCACATTGCAAAAAAATTGTAGACACTCATGTGAAGTGCGAGCAGACATACATAAATACACTCATACTCGTCTGGGGTGTTACCTGTTACGAGCATTTTTGTAGCGGGGTGAAACTCTTTTTGTACCTCCCGTCAAGCCCGTTCTGGAACCATTCTTCATTTGATTCAACAGCACCGACTATTTTTAAGAATAAACGTTTCAACATCCGATACTTCCTCGAAACGTTTGTTAATCGTATTTCTAATCGTCAACGAAATAGTCGTTCATAAGTAGCTCGTGACCCGTTACACGATCGCACGGAACGTATCTTTTTTTAGAAGAACTACTCGCCGTATCCTCCAGGGATTTTTCAACAAGATTTTTCAAAAACCATAAACTGCTATCATCTGAATCTATTTCGTTTTCGGGAATGTACAATTCTGGATACTCGTCAGACATGGTTGATGGTGTTTGTGTAATTGTTGTGTCTGTATGATTTTGTTTGAGTTTATGTAGATAATATTGTGTATGTGTGTGAATATTTATAGTGTAAAAAAGTTTTTTTTTCCTCCAACGGTAACTTTTTTAGCCGTTAGAATCGGCTTCTCTCGGCAATTGGAACCCGACCCAGGGTACCCAGGTGCCTACCCGAGAGGGCGGTGGCGGTGTTACCGCCCAGGTAGGGCAAACCCGAAATGCCCTTCGGGCACCACCCCCTCCTCCCTAATTCAAATATAATGCTAGGAAATAAGAAAAATGCACTTTAGTCCTTTATCCATGGTCTATTTTTTGCTAATACGAAAGAAAGAGAGTTAAAAGATGGTGCGGGGAGAATCGGAGAAAAACATCTTAAATAGTTAAATGCATTTGTACGTAGTACTTGGTGATGTAATAGAAGTTATAAAGAAAATCCCCTAAATAATTAAACAAACCTCTTATGTATCACAACTAAGAAAATAAATATAATTAAAATATAATATATTACATTTGACACCAATGTCTACAGTTTTAAATCGTTATTGACATGTGGTGTCATTGGTTGAACCATCCTTTTTTCTTTTGTTTTGCCCTATTTTTTATTTTTTATTCTTTTATACATTAGAGATTATAGTACACTAAGCACTAAAGAGAGCAGTTATAGCTATCCCAACGATAACACATGGGTCCTAATGGGGACATCGCTGGGGTTTTTGGGGGTAGACCGGGCCAAAAGGTCAAGGTTAGGGCTTGCGGTCACGTTTTGGTACATAACCGTGACCGCAAGGTCATGCGGTCATGGTTTCTGTGTCTGTCTTCCGACACCTCGTGACAACAAAACGACAAATGACCTGATAAAGTTGAAAACCGGTCACCAAACCATCAAAGTTTGGCCTAACCGTGACCTCTAGGGTACGAGGTCTCAGTTTAAGGTACGAGGCAGACGTGATTTTAACAAAAGGGCCGGGATTCGCGCCACGAACCGTCACGTGGAGGCCAAACCGTGACGGTTTGTGCACCAGATGTTCACCTTAAATACCTTTGATCTTTCAACACTCCACATCTCATCCAACATTCGAATTTTTTTCATTTGAGCTTTCATTCATCCAACACTCGAGATTTTTCAGCCTTCGTCATTCCAAAAACTCGTTAATTCGAAAACAATGTCGGGTTCGGGAGATCATTATCAAAAGCCGAAGCTTCCAGATTTGAATGAGGTGCCACATATCGAAGATTCGAACCAGGTTGAACTAATATATATTTTATTATAACTTATTATTTGAAATATCTAACCATTATCTTTTTTAGGAATATTACGTATACGGAAGTCACCCTCCGTGGGGGGAGGAGGAAACCAACCCGTCGAATACATTTGCTCAAGAGGCGTACAACTCTTTATTTGGACCGACAGGTTACGGTGAAGGGTACAAATATCCCCTTTGAAATTCTTACGGGCATGCCCCGAACACGTACCACTCACAAACAAAGCTAGATTACGGACATCCCCCGTACCAGTCAGAACTAGAAATTACACATGTGCCGGATACTTTTAATGGGAATGACACAGATGAGAGTGACGGTTCGGTTCACCTCAAAGAAAACCATGGGGACACCACGGAGCATGATAGGGATGAGGATCGGATAAGAAAGGCTACGGTTTCTTATAAAACTGATAAAGTACGAAGAGTTTTTATTTTTTTATTTTTTTTATTTGTTTTATATATTGTTTTTTATGTCTAGCTTTATCATTTTTTCAGTATTTTGATTCTCGTGAGGACTTGGAGAAGTGGGATAAAATGAGAGGACGTGAGCATGGGTGCGTCATTATGGTGGGTCGGTCATGAAAAAAGGATGTGGAACTATTATGCAATCGTAGTGGTGAACCTAAATTCACTAGCACAAGTAAACGTACTGGGAGCATAAAGAAAGGATGTCCCTTTAAACTCGTAGGGAAGTACATAGGAAAGAGTGACAGTTGGATGTTAGAGGTGAGAAACGAGACGCACAACCACGATCCTGTTGTGTACGAGGAGGGCCACGCGCATCTTAGGAAGATGACCGCCGAAGAAATTGATCTTGTCGAGAAGTTACACAGGCAGCATGTGCGGCCACGACATATCCATTCAGCCGTAAGGGAGCACTTTCCCCACAGCGTCTGTGTTGTTCAAGACATATACAATCTGACGTCGAAGTTTAGGGCTGAGGGGAGAAAAGGCATGACACCAATGCAGGAACTTGAAAACCTGCTACAATCTAAAGAGTTCGTGTATGAAACACGAATGAATGCAACTACTAAGGCCGTGGAAGATGTTTTCTTTTGTCATCCTACTTCGTATAAAATGTGGCGCGTATTCCCGCACGTGATGTTGATAGACACGACGTACAAGACCAACATGTACAACATTCCGTTTGTTCAGGTTATTGGCGTTACGTCGACGTCGAAGTCGTTTTGTATTGCGCATGCATTTATATCGAGGGAATGACAGGACAACTTCACATGGGTACTGGAGCGGATCAGAGATATGCTTGATGGGTGTGTGGAGCCCTGCGTTATTGTCACAGACAGGGACCTGGCCCTGATGAGCGCGTGTGACACAGTGTTCCCGAGTGCTAGTAAAAACCTATGCAGGTGGCACGTTCGGGAGAATATCAAAAGACGGTGGAATATCCTTTTCAAAACTGACATGTGGAAGGATTTTTCATACTGGTGGAAGACCTTGTGTTCGTCTCCCACAGAGGCAATGTACGATTACAATTGCAGGGAAATGGAAGAAAAGTTAAATGAAGATGGTAAATATGGTAAGATTCATAGTTATTTTTACTTTAATAATTTATTTGTTCATTTTATAAAATTTGTTATTTCTTTCAGAGGTATGGGAATATATTTGGAATAATTGGTTGGTGCCATACAAGGAGAAAATTGTTACTTGTTAGATGTACGACCGCCTTAACTTTGGTGAATTTACTACTAATAGGGTTGAGAGCCAACATGCCAACTTCAAGAGTTACCTCACAGGGACCAATAATACGTTGCACACACTTGTCGGATATGTTTGTGACCTCGTGCGCGGCCAGGAGATTGAAATTTGTAAAACATTCGAGGTGTCCCGTGTGAAAATTAAAAAAGACCATCGACTGCCAATAATATAATAATAATAATTAACCGTCAACCATTAATTTTATAAACATTGTAAATAATGATAAATACGTTTTTTTTGCAGATATGGATGCCGACGATGCTTTTATCCCCAGGATTGATGACTGCCCGACGCTGCAGTTCGAGCAGGGGACTACACCGTACGAGCGGTTCAGGACCCTGAGAGGACGATTGCCAGCACCGGGGACCGCCTTGTCAGAGGAGTTCTTACAGCTCGTTGGAGAGCGCGACCGTTTTTTTGAGATCATCGGCGAGGACGGCCCGTGGGAGCAGCTGTTCCAGATGGGCGACCCTGCCCATCGAGAGCTCACCGTGGAGTTCTACTGCACCTTCACATTCCGTCCCCGTGAGCATGGACTTGCGGAGCTGGACGAGGACGACATAGCGGACGGTCGTGCGCCCGCGGAGGTTGCTTTCCGGTTGTTCGGATCCCTCCACAGCATGTCACTTAGGCGGTTCGCTGTCGTCAGCGGCCTCTACACGGAGGTGGAGGTCCGACAGCCGATGTACACCACGACCTTGATCCGCGGGGCCGACGACTCCGATCAGGTCTGGTGGCCTGCGATCGGCGACGGACCATACGGTGGTGATATGAGGTCCTCTCATATACGAGACCCTCTGTATAGATACATTCACCGACTCATCGCCACGTCCGTCGCTGGTCGTGGGCCGGGGACCGACAGGGTCAACGCCGCCGACCTTTTCTTTCATTGATGTGTACTCATACACCGACACTGCCACCTCGCGCATGCCCTTGCGGATTATTTTGCTAGTTATTATCACAGGCAGTTGCGAGGGGCGTTGGTGGGCGGGAACATCGTTTCCCGGATCGCTCGGGGCCTGGGGTACGCGTATGCCATGTCCCAGCTCCTGCTACCTCCGACTCCTGTGCGCGTGGTCGGCCGGACCACCGCCACTGGGATAAGGATCATTCGGAGGTTCCCCGACGGCACGTGGCACCTGCTGAGTAGATACCAGGAGCTAGTGGCATGGGTGCCCGAGCCGTTGGTGGACCCACCCAAGCTGGCAGGGGCTGAGGTCCACCTTTAGGCTGCCCACGAGCCCCTTGGTGGCGGGGAGGATCAGCCCATTCCCCCGCCGCACGACCAGGACCCGCCCCAGCATCCTCAGCGTGTGTACCATGCCGTGCGATTGCCTGCTCAGGTTTTTGATATGCTTCAGGACACACGAGACAGGGTCACGAGGCTGGAGGATATGATGGACTGGGTCATCCAGCACATGTTCGCGAACTATGCCGCCTCGGGTATGCCGTTGTTGTCACAGCTACCGAGGCGATTAGGCCATGACGGTGCTGGCCCATCTGGCGCGGGCGGGTCTGGTCAGGGCAGCGATCCGGAGATGATGGATTAGATAGGTATTTTGTTTGTATTTTATTTCTTTTTGTATGTAAAAACTCGTTGTATATATATATATACATATATATATACATATATATATATATATATATGCAGTTTTAGTTTTGATGACTTGTATATTTGGTTGTGTTTGTTTGGTTGTGTTTCTTTGTTTGTTTGTTTTATATTTGTAATGTTGATAATGTTAATTGTATATGTTTGATAACAACTGATTTTTACGATTAGGTTAACCATGTGATAAAATAACAACCAACTTGTTTAATAAATAATTAAACACAAAAATTACTTGTAATATGATAAATTAATAATAAACACAAAACACAAACACGGATGTTACGATTAGGTTAACCGTGTGATAAAATAAAAATAAAAACAAACTAGTATGATTACTCAAATATAGAAAATATATACAATATGTCTGTATAATGACAACCGATTTTTACAAACTCGTAAACAAATTAAACACAAAACCGTCACATTAATAATAAATAAATACTTGTAATAAGATAAATTATTAATAAACACAAAACACAAACTTGTGAGTTACGATTAGGTTAAACGTGTGATAAAATTAAGATAAAAACAAACTGTTATGATTAAAAAAATATAGAAAATATATGCAATATGTCACGGTTTGGCCAAACCGTGACATATAGCCTCTTAACCCTACCTGCGCACAATCAATTCCCCATTAATTACATACCCAATCATTGGGCAACGGATCCCCAGATCTAACTGTCACGGTTAGGCCTCACTGTGACAGTTAGGTCTCACACCCGGTTGAACGGTCACGGGGAGCTCTAACCGTGACCGTTTGAATCGATTTTTCCCAGAAAAATGCGGTGTGTGCAGAATTTTCCTAACACATTTGCTTCTTTAAACTCCCCTCCACCCACTTTTGATATTGTACAACCCCCTCCATGGTTTGTTTCGATTATTTACTTTTAGTTCTTTTTTTTTCATTTCAATTTTTTATATTTTTTTTTCAATTTGTTTAATGTGTTATTTCCTTTATTTCTATAATTTTGTTTTAGCATACGAGAAAATTTTATATTTATCTTATTTTAGTGTTACAAATTTAAACACTTTGGTTGTATCAATGTTCTAAGATGTACAATCATGATATACGACTATAAATAAGTCACAAAATTATCAACTATGTCGCGTGACGTAGTTATACTAGTTGTTTATGCTTTATATGATGTTCTTTCAAAAATTAAATATGTATTGAATGGCATTAAAGTGAGAGGAATAGTCGCCCTAATGGTGATATGGTCAAAATTTATATGCTTTGAAGTTTGAACAATTGAAGACGAAAATATAGTCAACGAAAATAACTAATGAGAGATTAAGCTACAAAAGAGGCTAAACACGAGGACACCTTTTTGAAATTTCAACTCTCCTTTCATTTTCTATTAATTGGTTCCATCTCTTTCTATAGCAATAGACTACATGTGGTTTTCTTTGTAAATAAAAATATATAAAAAATAAGCCTATATAACAACTTATGTTTTGACTTTATATTATTCTTATTGTTTTTATACGCATGCCTCTGAGCATACCCTCTTCTGAAACTAGAACATAAACATCAGAGATATATTCAGCTATCTCTTTATGGATTATAAATACATCGGATTAAACAATAGTTGATTTGGAGCATTTAACTCTTAATTACAAAGTTTAAGTTAAATTAGAGAAAATTATAAAAATAGCCCCTATGGCTTGATCATATTGCAAGTTTGGTCTCCAGATTTTAAAATTGCAAATTTAGTCCAAATATTTGGAAGTTTATTGGAAATTTAGTCTCCACCGTTAGTGTCCGTTAGTTTTTAACGACACGGGGATTAAATATGCAATATGTTCAAACCATAAGGACTAATACTGCAATTTACTAAAAAAAATTAAAAATTTTTGAAAATCAAATAGAATTTTAAAAGAAATTAAAATCAAACATAAGAAATTCAAAAAAACATATATAATGAATTTCAATAATTTAAAAAAATATAAAATAAAGGTTAAAACATCATTTCCCGTTGGTGCATGGAGGCTTTGGGTATGGTCAGAGGAATGACGTCGGTAGGGAGCTTCTTGACTTTGCATTAGCGCATGAACTAAACATCATAAATTCGTTTTTCAAGAAAAGAGATTCGCATCTAATTACGTTTAGCAGCGACGGGAGACACACACAGATAGATTATTTGTTGATGAAGAGAGAAGACCGTAGCTCGTGGAAGGACTGCAAGACAATACCGGGACAGACAATACTCACTCAACATCACATGTTGGTGGCAGATCTACGAATAAAGAGAGCAATTGTCCAACTAACTAAGAGAAGTAGACCTACGATCAGATGGTGACAACTCAAAGACGAAAAGATTACCATCTTTAGAGATAAAATCATACCAATAAACCTGAGTGGGCCACAGAAAGACGCCAACCAAAAGTGGGAGGCTATGACAACTAGAGTCATTCAAGTAGCTAAAGAAACGCTTGGGACTACAACAAATAGGACAGTCGGTCATAAGGAATCCTGGTGGTGGAATAAAAATGTATAGGAGAAGATAAGAATTAAACAACAAAGTTTTAGAGAGCTTTTACGCTGTAATAATGAGGAAGAACGAGCAGAGCTAAAAGATAAATACAAAGTGGCTAAACGAGAGGCGAAAAAGTCTGTGTCAGAGGTAAAGAACACAGCATACGAGAGGATGTATAAGCGATTAGAGACGAAAGAGGGTGAACATGACATGTTTAGGATTGCCAAGGCAAGGGAACATAGAAGACATAACTTGAGAATGGTGAAGTTTATAAAGGCCGCGGATGGTAAGGTCTTGGTGAGGGAGAAAGATATCAAGGGGAGATGGAAAACTTACTTCGATAACCTTTTCAACATAACGAACCGTAATCAACAAACGGAGATCGATGAAACAACTCAAACGACGCAACAAAACAAGTGTTATTGTAGAAGCATCATAGTCGATGAAGTTACGAGAGCTTTGAAGAAAATAGGAAGGGCTAAGGCGGTGGGGCCAGACAACATTCCGATTGAAGTGTGGAAGTGCCTTGGAGATGAGGGCCTACAATGGCTAACAGACTTATTCAACACTATCTTTAAGACAGGAAAGATGCAAGAGCAATGGAGAAGTAGTGTCATAGTCCCCATATATAAGAAAAAAGGAGATGTCCAATGTTGCGCAAATTACAGGGGAATAAAGCTATTGAGTCACACGACGAAACTATGGGAAAGAATTGTTGACACGAGAATTAGACGAGAAACCCAGATAGCGGTAAACCAATTTGGATTTATGCCAGGACGCTCTACAACAGAAGCTATACACGTCATAAGGAGGATAATGGAGAAATATAGAGAAAAGAAAAGAGACCTACATATGGTATTCATTGACCTAGAAAAAGCCTATGACAGTGTGCCGCGGAAACTCATCTGGGAAAGTCTACGACTTAGAAGGGTACCAGAGAGGTATATTAAAATAATACAAGATATGTATGATGGGGCAAACACGTGTGTACGAGCACCTGTCGGAGACACAGACTTCTTCTCGGTGGAAGTGGGACTACACCAAGGATCGGCATTGAGCCCATTCCTCTTCACAGTAGTGTTGGACGAGATAACCAAGTCTATACAAGAGCCGGTCCCATGGTGTATGTTGTTTGCGGATGATATTGTCTTATATCAGAATCTAAGACGGTGCTTAACGAGAGATTAGAACAGTGGAGAGCAGCACTAGAACGCAGGGGCTTAAGGATAAGTCACTCTAAGACAGAATACATGCATTGTAACTTTAGTGGTGAGGCCGAAGAGGACATCCAAATCAGTATACAGGGCATGGCGGTCCCCCGGATGTGTAGGTTCAAATACCTTGGCTCGTATATACAGGAAGACGGAGAGATACACAACGATGTAGCCCACCGTGTGCAATCAGGATGGTGCAAGTGGAGAGCAGCATCAGGGATTCTGTGTGATAAGAGGTTCCCATCAAAACTAAAGGGAAAACTATGCAGAATGGCAGTACGTCCAGCTATGCTATATGGCACAGACTGTTAGGCTATAAAGAAATTGCAAGAGAGACAAATAGAGGTCGCAGAAATACGAATGCTGAGGTGGATGTGTGGACACACAAGATTGGATAGGATCAGAAATGATGTCTTTCGCCAGAGGCTAGAGGTGGCATGTATCACAGATAAAATACGAGAGGAAAGACTAAGATGGTTTGGGCACGTGAAGAGGAGAACGACGGCAGCACCTGTTAGAGAGGTAGAGAACATCAGCGTAGAGGGTAGGAGGAGTAGAGGTAGACCTAGGTTGACTTGGGATGAGATTATTAGGCGAGATATGATAGACTTGCACCTCTCTGAGCACATGATTGAGGATAGGAGTGAGTGGAGGCGTAGAATAAAAATTAAGGACTTTTAGTGGGATTTGTGGGTGGGACGGGTTACGGTTACATATGGCAGGACCTCCCGCGGCAGGTGTAGTTTTTCGTCATCTACTCTTTTTGGGTGTTAGATGTCGCTTTTTATGATGTGCGCACTATCTAATTCTGCATGTGATATTTACCTATGTGTTGAATGATATGTATTATGATTATTATGGTTACTGCCTTTGTTAACGAGTCGGGGGTTTCTTCGAAAGCGGTCTCTCTATCTCTCAGGATAGAGGAAAGACTTGTCACCACATACCGCTCCCAGACCCTGCTCTTCAGCGGGATACACTGGGTATGTTTGTTTGTTTGTTTATGTAAAAAGAGAAAGGAGAAGTACTGAAAAAGACACATGTGATTAATGTAAAAATAAAATACAAACCAAATAAAAATTAAAAATACAATCAAATTAACATTTATAAAATTCAAAATAAATATTGAAAAAATCATATTAAAGTTGAAAAAACGGTTCGATTTCATTTTTAGTTTTTTGGATTAATACTTTCACAAGGTTTTTGTATTCTTCGATTTCATTTTTAGGTTTTTGTATTCTTCGATTTAAAAATGACATATGGACAACTACATTATCTTTTATTTCCTGAAATCCGCGCTCCTCTCTCTCTCTGCGCTCCTCTCTCGCTCTGCTCTCTCTCTCGCCCAACGGGTATCTCGCCCAACGGGCGACCACCGCACAGGAAACCGCCCCCCACAGGCAACCGTCGCACACCGGCGACCACCGCCCACCAAAGCTCGGTCGTCTTTATCAACCACCAGTGACCAGGTAAGTTCACCTCGCCCACCGGCGACCTTCGACCGCTAGCCACCGCACCGGCGAAGAGGTAGGTCGTTGAACAGGTACCCACCGCACCACCGCACCGGCGACCTTCAACCTCGGTCGTCTTTATCGGTCGTCTTTATCAACCAACAGTTAGCCGCCGCACCACCGATCTGCTTACCGCTAGCCACCACCACCCACCCACCCACCGATCTGCTTATCGATCTGGTCTATCTTCCGATTTGCTAAAGAACTGCTTCGATCTAGCTTATCGATCTCGTGTGACTTGTAACCTTAGAAGGTTGTGAGTTACTTGAGTTCTGGAAGGAGAACCCTAACTTGGGAAAACCCCGCTGTGAGGATATTCTTTCTCCCTTATTTCCTGTTGTTTTTGTTCCATAGTCTAATAGGTCTGTTTTGACTGGGTTAGGAGTACCAGTATCTGTCTCATAAATTGGTGTGTTTTCATCAGTTAGTATATTACATCCTTGTTGTTACCTGTGTTCTCTGTTTTCTATATTTCTGTTGTCATCTGACTATTAGTGGTGCTTTATTTGACTGATATTTCTTGTGTGTGTGCATTCACAATCTGGATTAATTTTGGGTGCTTCTGTTGATTTTGTTGATTCTATTTCGTTATTACCTGTGTTTGTTTCGTTTAAAGCATTGTCTGGCGTGTGTTTGTGCACCTTCTGTTTTGTTGCCCTGTCTTTAGCGGTTGTTTAAGGTGTTAGGGCAGTAATATAGACAGCAGGTGTCATTATGCTGCTCCGAGATCATGTTCGGTGACGAGAGGTGCGAATACAAGGAAAAAGGATTTTAGATTAAGAGTGGCATCGTGGAATGTAGGAACCCTAACTAGTAAGTTACTAGAGTTAATTGATGTGCTAAGGAAACGTAGGGTCCAGATAGCGTGTCTCCAGGAGACTAGATGGAGGGGTGGGAGAGCAACAGAGTACAATAGTTACAAACTATGGTATTCAGGGTCGGACGGAACGAAAAATGGAGTAAGGTTTCTAGTTGCTAAGGAACTCCAAGATAATGTAGTGGAGGTAAGAAGATACGATGATAGAATTATGCTGTTAAGAATAGTAATAGGGGATGAAATAGTGGCAGTAGTTAGTGCGTATGCTCCACATGTTGGACTAGGAGAAACAGAAAGAAAAAAGTTTTGGGAGAGTTTAGATCACGTTATGGGGGACATACCTAGAGATGAAAAAATATGCATAGGAGGAGATTTTAATGGGCACATCGGTAAAGATAATGACCACTTCCAGTCGGTGCATGGAGGCTTCGGGTATGGACTTAGGAATGAAGGCGGCAAGGAGCTTCTTGACTTTGCAGTAGCGCATGACTTAGGAATCATAAATTCTTTTTTTAAGAAAAGAGAATCGCATCTAATCACGTTTAGCAGCGGCGGGAGACACATGCAGATAGACTATTTGTACAGCCAAATGATTTTAAAAAGTTTATGTTTGGTTTCCTGTCAAACATTAACTCATATGGAGTTTTCTTTTTATCTTTAACAAGTAAGATTCTATTCTGAACAAAACATGCAGTGGATATTGCTTCGTCCCAGAAAGTGATTGGAATTTTAGCATCAGCTAACATAGATCGGGCAGCTTCAATCAGAGTTCTGTTTTTCCTTTCAGCAACTCCATTTTGTTGTGGAGTTCTGGGAGCAATAAACTGATGAACTATCCCTTTTTCTGCACAAAACAAATCAATATTAGCATTTTTAAATTCAGTTCCATTATCACTTCTTATTATCTTTACTTTTTGTTCAAGTTGATTTTCAACTTTGTTAATAAAATCTTTTAGAAGATCAGCAGTTTCAGATTTAGCTTGAAGAAAGAAAACCCATGAAAATCTTGTATAATCATCTATGATGACTAAACAATATGATTTTCTACCAATACTCCTAACATTAGTTGGTCCAAAAAGGTCCATATGTAACATCTGGAGTGGTTTGGTGTTTGAGTTTATCAGTTTGGACTTATAAGACGCTCTATGTTGTTTTCCCTTCAGACATGCTGAGCAATGATCAGTTGTTGAAAACTTCTTGGAAGGAAGTCCAATAACATGATTTCCTGCTACAAGCTTGTTCATGTTTTTGAAGTTGGAATGACCAAGACGTCTATGCCAAAGCTGGCTTTCATCATTTGAAGCTTTAACAATCAGGCAAGTAGTTTCAGTTGCAGGATCCACTTGAGACATATCCAGTTTGTATACATCTCTGTCTCGAGCAGCTTTAACTATCACCCGGTCATTGCTAATCTGAAAACCTGGTTTCAAGACATAACAGTGAGATTCATCAAAAAGAACAGAATAAGATTTGTCACAAATTTGGGATACACTTAGAAGATTAAAGTTCAACTGTGAGCAAAAGTTGACTTTATCAAAACTGATAATCCCATTGGACACTGTTCCCTCTCCTGTTATCTTTCCACCTGCATCACCTCCAAAAGCAACATGAGTACCATCCTTTAACTTAAAGTCTTTCAACAAGGCTTGATTGCCTGTTATATGCCGGCTACACCCACTGTCAACATACCATGAGTTGATTGGTCTCCGCGGGCGTACCTGCAGTCACAAACATTTAAGGTGAGTTAGTAACCCAAGCCGAGATGGTCTTGGGCTTGCCAAACTTGTCAACAATTGTAAATTGTTTAAAATGAAGTTTGTTGACATCTGGTTTCTTTTGAATTTTAACATGTTCAAATCCTTTTTGAGAAACCAACTGATTATCTCTTTGAGATTTTGATTTCAAAGCATTATTAAGAAATCTTGAACTCTTGTATGAATCATTTGAGAATGTTCCTTGGTTTATTCTCACAGATCGAGGAATAAACTTTTCTTGATGGTATTGCTGTGATTTGACAAAATCTGAATTGTTTCTTCTGAAAGATCTCAAACCCAAAGAAGATTGTTATTGTGAAAATTTAAATCCAATATTTTGATTTCTTATAAATTGTGGATTTACAAAGCCTTGATTATTAAATTCCTTACTCGAAGAGTTCTTCCTGAAGTAACAATCATTGGTATTGTGATTTCTTTCATCACACAAGGCACAGTATTTGTTAAAATAACACTCAGCTGTGGTGTGATTTGTCATATCACATATGTAGCAATACTTGTTAAAGTAACATTCTGAAATGTCATGATTGTACATGTCACAGATATCACAATACTTTTCAGAATGTTTAAACAACATTTTATTAACCCTTGATGTTGAAGCAACATTTGATTCTTGTTTGAATTTTGGGTTAGACAATTTAATTTGTTGTTTAATTGGTGTGAATTTGGTCTTTTGATCTTTAGGATTTTTCTTTTGAACTTGAACAAAATTCTTTGACTCTTTTGATTCAAATCTTTTATACACAGCGGAAGTCTTATGATCTGAACTTGTTCTTAGATCAGAGTTAGATTTGATCTTAGGTGTACTTGTTATTTTGTGTTTGTGTTCAAGTCAAAATTCCTGCAGACACAAACTTCACAGGTTTAATTTGAGTATTGTTCTGTGACTGATTAATTGATTCAGTTTTCTTTGCTTTTGCAGCTTTTCTTCGTCTTTGATTTCTCAATCTTGATGAAGTTTTCTTGCTTTGAAGTTTAGTTGAATCTTGAGAAGATTCCTTTTGACACTCTTGTATTTCAGTTAGTTCATTAGAACTTGAATCATCAGACAAATTATTATCTGTTTTAGCTTCTTCACATTTTCCTTTAAGTTTGTTATTGAATTCAGTAGATTTTTCACTTATCTGTTCACTTTGTTCAATAACACTTTCACCTTTTGGTACAAACAGCTTCTTTTGTTTTTGTTGAGGTTCATAAGATTTGACTTTGATTGGATGACCATTTTTGATCTTGTCTAAGTCAGTTTCTTCATAAACTTTAACATTTTTTTAAAGTTCTTTTGATCTTGAAATTCTTTCAGTTTAGCTTTGTTTTCCGGTGAATGATCATGTGTATTGAAATTCTCTGGTAATGTTTTAGAGATTGATTCAGGCATAGGCTCATGTGTGAATCCTAGTCCTGTTTTATCTTTGTCATTTCTTCCATTCACCAGTTGCTCAACAATTTTCTTTGAGCTTTTAACTTTGGCTAAATCTATTTGAGTTGCTGCATGTGCCAATTTTTCTTGTTCAAGTGTTTTGTTCATCTCTTCAAGTTGTTTCTTTGCAAGTTCAAGTTCTTTAATAGTTTTGTTCCATGAAGCTTGAAGAGACATTATCTTTTCATCAGCAATTTTGTGATCTGATTTTAGTATATTGTGCCTTGATTCTTCTTGTTTGAGCTTGTCACAAATTTTGAATGAATATGTTCTGTAGTGTTCAACTAGCTCAAAACATGCTTTTGTGCACATTTTCTCTCTCACGTCTGCTGGTATTTCAGGATATGAGTTTGAAGATTCAGTATCATCAGAGTTGACAACCTTTGGTTGTTCTGATTGAGCCATAAGAGCAACTTCTTCAGTAGTATCTTTTGGGTCTGATTTGTCGCTCCAATCATACTCTTCTTCTTGATCTGATTCATCATATTTAGGATCTTTAATTTCAGACCAGTCTTCATCATCAACTTCAGCAACTAATGCCAGATTAGCAGTGAGATCAGCAGTAAATTGCTCTGCATATGCACTCCAGTCATAACCATCTTTGATGTTTACAACCAGTGCCTTCTTAGTTTCCTCACTTTTCTTCTCTTCTTTCGGTTCTGGCATTGGTAGACTTTGGTATGGCTTTTGAAAAGTCTTGTTTGACTGTTGATGATACTTCTGACCATTTAAGTTGCCTTGATTATTTCCTCCTTGGTTTCTTGGAGCTTTACATTCTCTTGAAAAATGACCATAGCTGTTACAGTTAAAGCATCTTGATTTTGATTTATCAAACCCAACAGTTTTGTTTGCACTGGGTTTGTAATTTCTGTTAGAATAGGAATGCTTTTGTGTTCTGTATGCTATCATGACCATTTGCCAGTTAAGATCCATTTCTTCTACATCATCTGGATCCATTTCAAACAAATCTTGTAAAACTAGTTCCATTTGAGTTAGATGACTGCCTTGATAAGCTTGAAAGCTTGCCATGAAAGCAGTGAAAGCAGTTTTTGACTCTTCATCTTGTAATAGAATGTTGATCACATCTTTCACTTTACTTGGATTGGGAGAGTTTGAGGAAGATGGCATCTCAGTTGAAGGTTTAGGCATTTGAGCTTTAGGTGAAGACTGTGGTTGTGGTTGAGTGGAGTAAGCAGGTGTACTGGTGAAGAATCCTGCTCCCACAAACAGATCACCTTCATCTTCAGGAGTTGATTGGTCTTTAGCCAGAAATGCATTCTCTACAGTATTTGCTGGTGAAGCAACATACTTATACTAAGTTGTTGATGCATGTCTATCATTATTTCTTGAGCTCTCATCAATCTCTACAGATTCAATTTTAGCAATGAGTAGATCAAGATCCATTGGAAACTTTTCAGTATGTTTCAATAAAGTAACAGTTTGTTTCCAAGAAGATGGTAGTGCATTCAGAAGTCTGTTGTTTAGGTCCTCAAGATCATTCTTGATTCCCAAATTAGACATTTCTGTGATTAATTGCACAAACCTATTCATCATTTGATTTATTGTTTCTCCTGAGATGTGCTCAAATAGTTCTAATTGCCTTTTCAGTTTTTGCTTTTTCAGATCTTGGATTTCTTTCCCTCCTTCACATATGATCTTCAGAGCTTTATACATTGTATATCCAGTTTGGTAGTTTTCAAGTCTGGATAATACTTCCAAAGGTAACCCTTTGCACATGAGAGAATAGGCTTTAACATCATTTTTCACCCTCTTTAAGTCTTCTCCATGTAGGTTATCTTCTGGATATGGCTCTTGTGTATCTTTTGTATACACAAATCCTCTGTCTGGACCATCAGTAGTCACAGGAATGTATGGTCCATTTTCAATTGATTTCCACAGATCTGTGTCTATGGAATTCAAATGATGTTTCAGTCTAAGAGACCAGTTTTTAAAATCAGCTCTGTTTTTAAGTTTTGGAACTCTGTTCTCAGAATCTTCTAATTTCACCATTTTTTTATATTTTTGTTGTTTTTCTAAGCTTTTGAATTAAGAAAAATGACTTTAAAAATATTTTTGTATTTTTGAAATTTTATGAAAAATTTCCAAGTGTCAAGGCTGATATGTCCGAACAGTGGTGATACGTCTCAACAGTGTAAAACGTCTCAACAGTGTAAAACGACCAGCTGATATGTCTAAGGGAATGCCTTAGAAAATTTCCAATCGCACAGTGGTTGTATGTCCACACAGTAGTGATACGACCACACAGTGTTGATATGTCCGAGGTGGTAATACGACTCCACAGTGGTAATATGACTAGAGGTAATACGACTACACAGTGGTAGTATGTCCACAGTGAGACTTACCACCCAGTGGTAATACGACTACACAGATGTAGTATGTCCAACGAGTACCACAGTGGTAATACGACCAGGCGTAAAACGACTAAACAGTTGAGAAACGACTTAACAGTTCTCAAACGACCAAACACTTAGGCAGATTTAAGTGTTTTTCAGCCCTAATACGACACATTCATCGGATTCTTATGAATTTAACGAACTCAGAAATCTCAAAATCCTTCAATTGTCAATGAATTGAGCTGAAATTTCACAACTAGTTCATGATTATACCGATAATCAATCCTATAACCTCAATTTCAGTAATTATCAACGGATTTCGATGAATTTTGGAGATTCAAAGTCAAACACTCAAGAACACATATTCGAACTGTTTTTCACTAATTCACTCGATTTTTATGAGATAAACTGCAATTTGTGATTCAAAACATGTTTCAGATGATGAAACACAGCTTCGATTCACAATATTTCACTTGAATTGTCAATTGATTACAGATTTCAGTGGATTTTTGAAGTTTCTATCTTCGACAGAACCTTCAAAAACACTCAACCGAAAGCTCTGATACCAATTGATAGGATCAATTAGAGCAATCTGTATCAATTATATGAACAATTCAAAGCAAAATACAATCTATTGTAATCAAATCATGCAAAATCAACAAAATTCATATTTCATTGATAGCAAAGACGATTACAAATGATAGAGAGCAGTTATCATAAAAACATACAACTCTTTCAATCTATACTACGTCTAAGCTATTTATACTAGAACCTAAGGAACTAAATTTACACAAAAGTCCCTACACTAGTATAAAATACAAAATAGACACTAAACAATAAAGACTAAATGTTAATCTTTTAAGGGACCTAACAGAAGTTTATAAAGGCTGCGGATGGAAAAGTTTTGGTGAACGACAAACACATCAAGGGGAGATGGAAAACTTACTTCGATAACCTTTACAACATAAAGAACCCAAATCAACAAGCTGAGATAGATAATACAACCCAAACAACACAACAAAACAATTGCTATTGTAGAAGCATCACAGTAGACGAAGTTAAAAGAGCTATGAAGAAAATGGGAAGGGCTAAAGCGGTGGGGCCAGACAACATACCGATTGAAGTGTAGAAATGCCTGGGAGATGAGGGGCTCGAATGGCTAACATATTTATTCAACACTATCTTTACAACAGGGAAGATGCCGGACCAGTGGAGAACTAGTGTTATAGTCCCCATATATAAGAAAAAAGGAGATGCACAAAGTTGCGAAAATTACAGGGGAATAAAGCTATTGAGTCACACGATGAAATTATGGGAAAGAGTTATTGACACGAGAATTAGACGAGAAACGCAGATAGCGTCAAACCAATTTGGATTTATGCCAGGACGCTCTACGACAGAACCAATACACGCCATAAGGAGGATAATGGAGAAATACAGAGAGAAAAGGGACCTCCATATGGTATTCATCGACCTAGAAAAGGCTTATGACAGCATTCCGCGTCAACTAATTTGGGAAAGTCTACGACTTAGAAGGGTACCAGAGAGGTATATCAAAATAATCAAGGATATGTATGATGGGGCAAAAACGTGTGTGCGAGCCCCGATCGGAGACACAGACTCATTCACAGTGGAAGTGGGACTCCACCAAGGATCGGCACTGAGCCCATTTCTCTTCACAGTAGTGTTGGATGAGATGACCAAGTCTATACAGCAGCCAGCTCCATGGTGCATGCTTTTTGCGGATGATATTGTCTTAATATCGGAGTCTAAAAGGGTGCTTAACGACAAGCTAGAACAATGGAGAGCAGCACTAGAGCGCAAAGGTTTAAGGATAAGTCGCTCAAAGACAGAATACATGCATTGTAACTTTAGTGGCGAGGCGGAAGAGGACATCCAAATCAGTATTCAGGGTATGGCGGTCCCACAAACGTCTAGGTTCAAATACCTGGGCTCGTACTTGCAGGAGGACGGAGAGATACACAGCGATGTAGCGCACCGTGTTCAAGCAGGATGGTGCAAGTGGAGAGCAGCAACAGGGATCCTATATGATAAGAGGTTTCCAGCAAAACTAAAGGGAAAGCTATATCGAGTGGCAGTACGTCCAGCTATGTTATATGGAACAGACTGCTGGGCCATAAAGAAATCACACGAGAAACAAATAGAGGTAGCGGAAATGCGAATGCTGAGGTGGATGTGCGGTCACACAAGACTTGACCGGATAAGAAATGAAGTGTATCGACAGAAGCTAGAAGTGGCCTGTATCGCAGATAAAATACGAGAGGGAAGATTAAGATGGTTTGGGCATGTCAAGAGGAGACCAATGGCAGCACCAGTTAGAGCAGTATAGAACATCATCTTAGAGGATAGGAGGAATAGAGGAAGACCTAGATTGACTTGGGATGAGGTAATTAGGCGAGATATGATACACCTGCACCTCTCTGAGCACATGATCGAGGATAGGTCGGAGTGGAGGCGTAGAATTAAAATTAAGGACTTCTAGTGTGACCTATAGGCAGGAAGGGTATTTGAAGTTTGGTTGCGGGGCCTGATATCTAAGTAGCCCATATCTGCTCTTTAACGGTGATTCTACATGCACCTAGAATTTATGTATGCTATGTGTTGTATGATTTATTGTGTACTGTAGGATATGTGTGGTATGATTTATTTGTATGATGTCCTGCTGCCGATATGGCTTTTTGTATACTATATGCTATGTGCTGTATGATTTATTGTATGTTGTCTGGCTACCAGTATGGCTTCTGCTATCGAGTCAGGGGTCTCATTGGAAGCGGTCTCTCTACCTAACTAGATAGAGGAAAGACTCGCCTACACCTACCCTCCCCAGACCCTGCTCTTGAGTGGGATATACTGGGTTTGTTTGTTTGTTTTGTTTGTTTTATATGAACTTCATAAAAATAATTATAATTGAAAGATTAAGCAACTACTCATTTTCCCCTTTTCTATTTTTATATGCATTTTTATTATTACTTTTATTTACTTTTTAAATTTGGTTTAATTTTTTAACCTTTATTCTAATTTTTTACGATTATTAAATATCTTTATTAACGTTTATTTGAATCTTTTAAATTTTAAATTTTTATATGATTCTTTTATTTTTTGAGAAAATTATGCAATTGGTCCCTATGGTTTGATCATATTGCATATTTAGTCCCCAGATCATTAAAAATTAACGGACACTAACGGTGGGTACTAAATTTGTAACAAACTTTCAAATGTTTTTACTAAATTTACAATTTTTAAAATTTGAGGACCAAACTTAAAATATGATCAAACCACATGGACTATTTTTGTAATTTTCTTATTAAATTATTTCAGGCATTGTATTTTTTTCAGTCATAATTAAATTTTATGTAAACTTTCTTCTTTTGTTTTTGTGATTTGAATCATTTAACTCTTTTAATTTAAAATTTTATTTTGACTTCTTCAATCATTTTCGTTTTTATGTGTCATTTATATTCAAAACATCAAGACTAGTCTCTGTTATCAAATAAAAATAAAATATCCTTATGTGAGATTCACACGTATGTGTTATAAAATCATAATCTCAACTCGTATTAATTCAAAACAAAACTGTTCAAACTCATAAACAAAACCAGAACAAGATTAACAAACAATAACTAAAACAATACAACCCGAACAAGATTCAAAACATCGAATATGATGGATAACAAGACGATTAGAGTTTCATCAAGATGTGGACGAACACGAAGCAGGTAAGGACGAACCTATACTGGTCAAGATGAAAGATAAGGATCTGATTATTGACAACAAATTAAAGAAGAAGACGCAGACCATGTTTGCTAGATTGAATGTAACCATGTTTGCCTAAAAAATGTTTGCTAGATTGAAGGTAACCAGATAAATGTTTTTTGCCAATTAAAAATTACTTCGATGACAACTACTTGTAATTAAGTTATCAAGACTGATCCTTTCTAGATGGGCCTTGAGCCCAACTGCATATTCTAGCCTAAACTTCAACAATAATCCCAACTAGTTCTTAAGCCTAGCTTTATCACCAATCAGACTGCATACCTTTAGCCCACATTCGAACAGCTAATCCACATCCAAATCCTTAGTATAATACAAAACACAAAAGCAACAAACATTTAAACGCCACTTGAAGAATATGTTTGATATTGAATTGGTGTATGTGTGTGTATAGGTGTATAGTTCTAATGTTAATCTTGAGTTTTCGTGTTAACCTATTAACTTTTTTAGACCATAGATTGGGTTTCCTATTATCTCATCAAATGGCCAAAAAATATTCTGAATAAAACAAATAAGTCTGAAATTTAAAGGTATAAGTGTATTATAGTAAATTGACCCTACAATTAAACAACCTGCAACACATCATTTCAACTGTAGGCAAATATTCTAAAAACCATCTATAATTATAAGCAACTTCTTGGTCTAAATCATCCCTTTTTCAAACCATGTTCATTTGAAATATGAAAAAAACCCTTCATGTTGATGCTTTTAAACTAGTTTCAAGAACATATGCAATAATCCTAGATTTTTAGTTCTCTAGTGCTTCTTAAGTGTTCACTTGGTAGAGGCTCTTGCCTCTTAGATTGGAGGTCCTGGGTTCAAACCCAGACATGATGTATATTGGGGTAACATTGACCGTTTAAAAAAAAAGTATTCATTATTGTACATTTTCCTTGGTGCAGGGGATTTAGGCGAAGATCAGGGTGTTCTTTGCAACTGCATTATCTTTATTTTTCTTCTTGCTTCTCGCTCCGAAAGAGGTCATTTTATATGGTAAAAGAGTTCCTGAAATATACAATGGCGGAGGTTTTAAGGGGCCGGGGGGGGCCTCTTTTTTTCGTCGGTAGTGTTAAATTTTAGACCGGTAGTGTAAATTTTTGGTCCGGTAGTGTAAATTTTTATATAAAACTCGAGTTCGCTCCCCCTAAAAAAATTTAATTTTTCCCTCTCCCCTACTACAAAAATATTCAAGCTCCGCCCCTGGATATATACTCTATTAAACTCTAACATGTTTCCGAATTTTTTAAGTGCTCAATTTAGGCAAATTTCTAAAGTTTCGTACATTTCAGTGGTATAGTTTTTTACAAGGACCAAAGGTGCTTTGATATTTTTAGAATTATGGTTTCGCTACTATAGCATAGTGGTGTAAATACCTTTCACTGTCGATTCATCGTTGGATTTTTTTGTGTCATAAAATAAATAGAGGAGAAGATTTGGAGGTTGGGGATTCAATACATGTATTTGTATTAAAAAATATATAATACCTAATATCCACATCACCACTTCAAGTCAAAAAAAAAGAAAGAAATATTTTCTAATTGAAACAAAAAATATATGCTAAAGCATATGTTAAAACCTCTAAGTAAAATAAAAATGAAAAATAAGTGATTTAATTGGAACACTTTATATATAATCTTAAGTGATTTAATTGGAATACTCTCAAAACTTGGTTACTATTTCGTAAAGTTATTCAAGGGTTTTAGCTGATTTTTGTTTTAACAATTATGCCTTCATTATATATATAAATCTTGGAAGTCGGTGTCCACAAGAACCTTTTAGAGGTTTTGAAAGTTACCACCAAACTTTAAGAAATTGCAAAAAGGTCCCCGCTCACTTTCAAAAACCTTTTAGAGTTTTTGAAACTTACCATCAATCTTTAAAAAATTGCAAAAAAGCCCCACTCTTCATATATAGTTTATTACTATTACACCACCTCCAACTACTAGATCAAACACACGAGATAAAACAAAATCAGAATTAAAGAGAAACGTAGAAAAAAGATGCTAGCTGTGATGATACCAGATTTAGGGTCGTTAAAGTCATCGGTTATGGTGAACAACGACGACTCAATGGTGTGTTTGGCGTGGGACCGTTGTCCGTTAAGGCACTTAGGGTCTTTAATGGCAGGAACGAGTCGTTTTAGGATGGAAAAGTTGGATATAGAAGATACGTTTGGCCGGACAACCGCGGGAAGGTGGTTGGTCCGGTTGAGCACACTTAAATCGTCTTCCAACAAAACGGCCGGTTCGACAGGAAGAAATTGAAAATCCAAAATGTATTAAACTCAGTTTTATAGTGAATTTGAAATCCAAAGTTATTGTCGCTACTTTATATTCACATAATTTAGTTATGTTATAGTTTTTGAGATTAAGTGTTCATATTTTAATACAACATATATTTAATTATTTTTAGTTCTAATCAACTTTACATTATCCACAGGTTTATATTCTTTTTTACTCTAATTCTTTCTTTAATATTTTGTTTTAGGATTGCTAATAATATTATCCAGTTTATGAATCCCGTTTGACCGGTCCAATCAGTGAACCAGTAAAATATCCGGTTCGTTGACCGGTCCCGTTATAAAATACATTAACTTGCTATTTTATACTAATATGATACCAGTTACTACGACGTTCCAAGAAAACCCCGCGGCAACGCGGGAGGTTTCATTCCTAGTTGGAGTAATATATAACACCCAAAATAATAAAACGATCAAACATCAGGGACCAGAAGTGTAAATATTTTTAAAAAATACCCACTTTCTTCTCCACTTTATTCACATGGTCGACCAACCCCACCCCCATTGTTTACTCCATGTCTTCTGCAACTTTACCAGCAAATTCGAGCACCCTATATCCTCCAACAAACTCCCGAGAAGATGGCGATGTGTATTCTCTGCTTCAACCGACTTTTGATCCAACGCTTTATAGTTCGAGCTGCCTCGAGTTGTACCTCACGAAGCCACAACTACCTCGCGGTACTCCCGACTTAGTTGTTCTGTTCGAGTTCCGCCGGCGATTAGAACTTGTTGCTACGATTTCTAACCTGCTAGAAACACCATCAAATCACTCCGTCACCATTAGATCTGTCCGTCACTTGTTAGTTGTTGTCGACGTACCACTATCTACAACCGACGAGGACCGCGAGCCACAGTTGGAAATCAAGGGTGGTTGACTCTTCTGATTTATCTTTGATTCACGACCAGGTACCGAAACGTTTTTCCCTTTCGAAACCATGTTCGGGGATGTTTTGTTTTGAACATATTGATTTGAATTATGCAGCCGGTTACACCACCATCTACGACCATCTAGTGTTATCTCAGCCCTCGAATTGTTCCGGTACAGGTAACAAATCTATTCTGTCAATTGACCCATTCTGACATAGGCGTTCGTATATTTCGTTTGAATATAGTTTTGGTTCCGGTGACTAAAATATAACTCGAATTACTAACCAAGTGGATTGAATTGAAAGACATGCTTGTTTGTTTTTCTTACTAATAACCATTGAACTCAATCCTTGAATTGCATCCATGTTAATGGAATGCTCTCTGTTGGTCACTAAAACTAATCATATAGATATGTCACGTATGTTAATTTGGAGTTCTTTGGTAAACAATTGAACTTCATACTACAATTGAAGATTTTGACCACCAAACTTAGTTTTGAAAATAAATAAGGACGTATAATTGTCTATGTGGTGTTATGTATAATTATGAATTTGATATATAGCTGCACATTGAGTTATAAATAGTTTGGTGGGTGAATGGCTTTTAAATCTCCTGTTGGGAATAAGGACAAAGAAAATCTGATTAAATATAAACTCCATATATAACAGTACCCAATTAATTTTCTGTAAATTAGTTGGTTAAAAACCTTAACAATTTATATTTATATTATTAACGAACGTTATAAATAGGTTATTTTGTTTAAAAATAAACCGTAAACAGTTGATTTAGGCCGTATTTTACAGTCAACTTACAGAGGTCATAACTTTTACATAACAGATCCAAATCAGTTAAACCTTATGTCCATGACGAAGTTCGTCGAAAAGCGAATCTGTTGATATATAAAACATAGAAAAACTCATTCGTTTAGACCTCCAAATAGTCGTTTTCGTAACAGCTAGCAGTTCTGCGCAGCTGTAAAGATCCACGTTTTTCTCATATTTCGGTAATCCAAATCAGAAACTTTTCTAAATGAAAGTTGTTTAGAAATCACTAATCTAGTAAACTGGAGATTTTCAGAATTTTTAAACGTCGTTTAGTATTTTTAACGAGTGCGAAAAGACAAGGGCAGAACTGGAATTTTCCAAACTATAATTTGCGTTACGTTATCGTAGGTTCTCGCGGCGTTAACCGAGCCTAGACCTTGTTTCTGATCATTGTCATTCGTGTATAAGGTACGGATTCTGTTCCTTTGATTATCATAGTATTCACTTTGTTTCCGTTACTTTGTAGTACGGATTCTTGGTTACCTTTATCATAGTATAAATTCTGTTCTGTTACTTTGTAGTACAGATTTTGATACCATGTTTCCGTTAATATGACTCATTCGGCTTTTGGTATTTTACTAGTCGTCTAACATTATTTGTTATGCTATGACTCGTTTGACTTGTTAATGTTACTTGTTGAAGGCTTACAATATGCAATATATATTTTATAAGTTTGTGCTCATTATTGCATGTTCCTATAAATGTTCTATTGATACGTTATATGTTGGTAGTTATACTACCATTTGATTTGATACTCTGTTACCCAAGCTCTCCGACATATCATTGTGGCGTCAATGATGTGACACTTTTCGTGACGGTGTGTAATAAATAGTTCACGACGTCTCCGTTAACACGTTAGTACTCAGGTAGTACTTTGGCCATAATATCTGGGAGGCGGATGGATCGATCCTAGTTCAGTTCAGTTCAGTTCAGTTCAGTTCCGGGGGATGGAATCATGTGTGTACGCCCTACACACCATCTCATTAGTGCATAGTCTAGCTAGCTATGTACTTATCAGTTCAGTTTTGGCTCTGGGTACTTCTTATATTACACGACTTATTTTGTTTGTATATACGCGTCGTGTAGATCAGTTCAGTTCAGTATTACATGTTCAGTTCAGTATCAGTATTATATGTTCAGATTCAGATTTCCGTTTTCCATATCATATGATCAGTTCAGTATCAGATATCAGTAGGTTACGCTTCTTATCATTACTATTGTTATTTCCGTCACTGAGCAACTTTTGGCTCAGCCGTATTTTCTTTTGTGGTGTTTTTCTTATTTGATTGTAGGTAATCAGGGTATTCCGGGAAATCAGTGAAGAGTGATTGAAGATCAAGATTGTATTTTACTCTTATTGATGTAATGAATAACTTAATTAGGTTCTTTCAAATTATCTGGTGTGTTTGAAATTATCTCTTTAATATCATGGATTTGGTTTTTGATTTGATATCTGTAATAGTGACACGTCAGCCTCTCCAGGTTGGGGTGTTACAGTTATGGTATCAGAGCAAAGGCTCTTTCCTGTAGAAAACTTAAACATTAATAATAAACTTGTGAGGTAATGGGTAGACGTTGGGTTAGGATCTAATTTTTGTTCTCAATTTAAATTCCAGTGTTCACCCGTGTATCTTCATTTCAGATGGCTCCTAAGAGACGTGTGAACAACCGCAATAACTCGAATGGCCCCTCATCTGATACTCCTCTTGAAACCCTCGTTGCTAATGCTGTAAACGCTGCTATTTCTGGAATACTCCCTAATCTGATGACTCAGACTGCTCAAACAGTCATCCAGCAGATGCAACAGGCAAATTCGGAGGGAAACAACACAGGACCTCCGCCCGGTGGAAATAACTCAGAGCCACCTTCTGGCGGGAACAACACAGGAGCACCTTCCGATGATAATACAGTACCACCCCGTGATGGTATTCATGTCTGGTTGGAACGTTTTCAGAAGCAAAGGCCTAAGTCTTTCAGTACTTCCAATGATCCGGTCAAGGTACAAAACTGGATCAGTCATATTGAGAAATTGTTTGAGGTACTTGGTGTTGAGGACGTATACAAAGTAAGGTTGGCTACATACAAGTTAGAAGATGATGCTCACAGATGGTGGACGACTGTGAAACAAGCTAGAGGAGGAAACGAATATGCAGCTACACTTCCTTGGGATAAATTCCGAGGAATGTTTTATGAGGAATACTTCATTGCTGCGGACCGCACTGAGCATCGTAGACAATATGCTAATATTAGACAGAGGGATGACGAGCACATAACAGATTTCAAGACACGATTTACGCGGTTAGTGAGTTTTCTTGGTGCATCAGCAGGCTCACCGCATGAGCAGACAGAAAATTTTCAGTGGGCCATATGTGAAAGAGATCAAAAGTTTATATTGAATCATCGGTTTAAAGATATTAATGAAGTGGTTGATGCTGTTAAAAACTTATATAATGATAAGAAGAATGGAAAGAAGTTGTATGAGGATAACCGCAAGCGGCCTAGAGATAATGACCATGATCAGTCATCTTCTCATACGAATAAGAATCAGTCTTCACCACCACGAGACCGTCGAAACCGTTTTGATCGCAACAACAATAACTCTCGATCATGGAAGAATCGAAACCAGAACCAGAAATCAACTCATAATCAGACTCAGCAGGCTCCTATTCGTGTTCAACCACGAAATCAGCAGCACCCTAATCAGGATCGGAATGCTATCCCTCAATGTAACACATGCGGGAAACTTCATAAGGGAGCTTGTCGCCTGGCCGGAGGATTATGTTTCAGATGCGGACGTGCAGGACACATGATTAGGGATTGCCGTCAGCGCGACCCTCGTAATAACGCTGGAGGGAATCAAGCTAAACCTGCAACTGGAGGACGAGTTTTTGCACTCATTGCAAATGAAGCGGCTAACGCACCAGGTATATTTCTGACCCCTTAGTTAGCAACGTATTATATACATATATATGTCTTATTCGATACTGATAATAAACGCCCTAGGTATGATCTCCGGTACCCTTTGCATAGGAAAGCGGGATATTTATGTCTTATTTGATACGGGCGCTACGCATTCTGTCGTATCTCTTTTGTTTGCTAAGTACTTAAGGACTGCATCGACTGTGTTAGAGCACGCTTTGGCTATTACTACTCCATTGGGAGAGTCGACTATCATCTCGCATGTCTATAGAGATTGTCCGATCAGAATCGAGTCTATTATTCGTAAAGCTGATTTGTTTCCTATGCAAATGAGTGACTTTGATGTCATACTTGGTATGGACTGGTTAACTCGACATCACGTTACTATTGAATGCCAGACTCGTCGTGTTTTATTTGGAAATCCTCAATGCCCTGAACTCGTTTATCAAGGGACTCAGCCTCGGAAATCGTTGAAAATCATCTCTGCGTTTAAGGCTCAGAAACTCTTATCACGCGGTTGCATGGGATTCCTAGCTTCAGTGAAAGCTACATCTTCTGAAAAGCCGAACATATCTGATTATCCGATTGTATGTGATTTTCCTGACGTATTTCCTGAGGAGTTACCCGGACTTCCACCAGATCGCGAGGTAGAATTCACTATTGATCTTATTCCAGGTGCTGAACCGATTTCTAAGGCACCGTATCGTATGGCACCTATGGAGCTTAAGGAGTTAAAGGAGCAGTTACAGGAGTTACTGGATTTGAGATTTATAAGACCAAGCGTCTCGCCTTGGGGCGCACCGGTCCTATTCGTGAAGAAGAAAGATGGTTCTTTGAGACTCTGCATTGACTACAGAGAACTCAACAAGATCACTATCCGTAATCGTTACCCTCTGCCTCGTATTGATGATTTATTTGATCAGCTTCAGGGTGCAAAGTGTTTCTCTAAAATCGATCTGAGGTCTGGTTACCATCAGTTAAAGATCAAGGAGTCTGACGTCCCTAAATCTGCCTTCCGTACTCGGTATGGTCACTATGAGTTCCTGGTTATGCCGTTCGGGTTAACTAATGCCCCGGCCGTATTCATGGACCTAATGAACTGAGTCTTTCGCAAGTTCCTCGATAAGTTCGTCATTGTATTTATCGACGACATCTTAATTTATTCTAAAAGTAAGGAGGAGCATGAGAATCATCTTCGTATCGTGCTCGAAACACTACGTGAAAAGAAGCTTTATGATAAATTTTCAAAGTGTGAATTTTGGCTGAGCAAGGTAGCCTTTTTGGGTCATGTCGTTTCTACTGATGGTATTATGATGGACCCTGCTAAAATAGAGGCGATCACTAAGTGGCCTAGACCTACCTCGGCCACAGAAGTCCGTAGTTTCCTTGGCCTTGCTGGTTACTACCGCAGATTTGTCGAAGGTTTTTCTGTTATAGCTTTACCCCTTATGCAACTGTTAAGGAAAGGGGTTAAGTACTCTTAGAACGATGAACGAGAGAAACGTTTTGAAGAGCTCAAGAAAAGATTGGTGTCTGCACCTGTTCTCACACTTCCATCGGGCACGGGTGGATATCAGGTTTACAGCGATGCCTCTAAAAAGGGACTTGGATGTGTGCTAATGCAGCATGGTAAGGTCATTGCTTATGCTTCACGGCAGTTGAAACCTTACGAGGTTAATTATCCTACGCATGATCTTGAACTCGCTGCTGTTATTTTCGCGTTGAAAATATGGCGTCATTATCTTTACGGAGAGACTTGTGATATTTTTACTGATCACAAGAGCTTGAAATATATCTTCACACAAAAGGAACTAAACATGAGGCAGAGAAGATGGTTAGAGTTGTTAAAAGATTATGATGCCAATACTCAGTATCATCCGGGAAAGGCCAATGTGGTAGCTGATGCCCTTAGCAGGAAGAGCTCAGGAACAGTAGCCTCCCTACAGCTACAACCACACAACATTACCGATCTTGATAGATTGGGTATTGGCCTACATATTGGTAAGAGCGACGGATATCTCGCTAGACTTCAGATTGAGTCAGACTTAATATTCCGGATTAAGAACGCACAGAAAGATGATGGTGAACTCTGGGCAATCTTACAGAATGTGGAGATTGGTAAACAATCAGAATTCAGAGTAGATGAACATGGAGTAATCTGGTGTGGTAAACGGTTATGTGTTCCTAATGATTCTTCTCTTCGAGAATCGTTATTAGCTGAGGCACATAGTTCTCCGTTCTCTATCCATCCTGGATCTACTAAGATGTATCGGGACCTTCGTCAGAACTTTTGGTGCAATGGAATGAAAGAGGATGTGGCTAAGTATGTTAGCCGTTGCCTTACTTGTCAGCAGGTTAAGATTGAGCATCAGAGAGCTAGTGGTTTGCTTCAGCCACTACCTATTCCAATATGGAAATGGGATGATATTTCTATGGATTTTGTGACAGGGTTGCCAAGGACATTTAAGAAAAATGATGCGATATGGGTGGTGGTAGACAGATTGTCAAAGTCAGCTCACTTTCTCCCAATTCAGCAAGGATTTTCAGTTAGCAAACTATCTGAAGTATTTACACAAGAGATTGTTAGACTTCATGGCACTCCGATGTCAATCGTGTCTGATCGAGACCCGAGGTTCACTTCTCGTTTTTGGAAGGGTTTGCAAGCTGCATGGGGTACCAAGTTGAGGTTTAGTATGGCGTTTCATCCTTAGACTGACGGTCAGTCGGAGCGTACTATTCAGACACTTGAGGACATGCTTCGAGCTTGTGCCTTAGAGTGGACTGGGAACTGGGATGAATACTTGTGTTTGGTCGAGTTTGCTTACAACAATAGTTGGCAAGCTAGCATTGGCATGACACCTTTCGAATTATTGTATGGTCGTAAATGTAGAGCACCTATTTGTTGGGAAGAGGTCGGTGAAATGGTCATCGAAGGACCCGAGTTAGTTCAAATCATGAATGAGAAAGTTGCTATTGCTAGAGAAAAGTTAAAGGAAGCTCAAAGTAGACAGAAAAGTTATGCAGACCGACACCGTCGACTTTTGGAGTTTAAGATCGGTGACAAAGTGTTCCTGAAGGTTTCGCCTTGCAAAGGCGTGCGACGTTTTGGTCTAAAAGGGAAACTTAGTCCACGGTTTATCGGACCCTTTGAAATCCTGGAAAGAGTTGGTGAGGTTTCGTATCGTTTGGCTTTACCACCTCAACTGTCACATGTGCATAATGTCTTCCATGTATCTCTTTTAAGGGGGTACAATTATCATCCTCTTCATGTTATGAATTATCCGCTTCATCTGATTCGTGAAGACTTATCGTTCGAGGAGGAACCCGAGGCCATACTTGACCGACAAGAACGCATTATGCGTAGGAAAACTATTCCTTTTGTTAAAGTATTATGGAAAAACCATTCCGAACGTGAAGCTACATGGGAGATAGAAGATGAAATCCGTTCTCAATATCCGTATCTATTTACCTCTTAGTTACTATCTTTTATATGTTTCTGTTATTAGTTATCTGTTTCTTGAACATCACGTTAGTCATCTTTTATACGATTTTGTCTATCGAATCGATTCCGTTTCAGCAATTGAATAATTATGAGTGATTTCGTTCACTGGTTGATTTTTACTACTCCGTGTACGTTATGTCATGTCTTTGTTCGATCTGTACCTAGCAATTTTGTGGACGAAATTGTTTTAAGGGGGGTAGAATTATAACACCCAAAATAATAAAACGATCAAACATCAGGGACCAGAAGTGTAAATATTTTTAAAAAATACCCACTTTCTTCTCCACTTTATTCACATGGTCGACCAACCCCACCCCCATTGTTTACTCCATGTCTTATGCAACTTTACCAGCAAATTCGAGCACCCTATATCCTCCAACAAACTCCCGAGAAGATGGCGATGTGTATTCTCTGCTTCAACCGACTTCTGATCCAACGCTTTATAGTTCGAGCTGCCTCGAGTCGTACCTCACGAAGCCACAACTACCTCGCGGTACTCCCGACTTAGTTGTTCTGTTCGAGTTCCGCCGGCGATTAGAACTTGTTGCTACGATTTCTAACCTGCTAGAAACACCATCAAATCACTCCGTCACCATTAGATCTGTCCGTCACTTGTTAGTTGTTGTCGACGTACCACTATCTACAACCGACGAGGACCGCGAGCCACAGTTGGAAATCAAGGGTGGTTGACTCTTCTGATTTATCTTTGATTCACGACCAGGTACCGAAACGTTTTTCCCTTTCGAAACCATGTTCGGGGATGTTTTGTTTTGAACATATTGATTTGAATTATGCAGCCGGTTACACCACCATCTACGACCATCTAGTGTTATCTCAGCCCTCGAATTGTTCCGGTACAGGTAACAAATCTATTCTGTCAATTGACCCATTCCGACATAGGCGTTCGTATATTTCGTTTGAATATAGTTTTGGTTCCGGTGACTAAAATATAACTCGAATTACTAACCAAGTGGATTGAATTGAAAAACATGCTTGTTTGTTTTTCTTACTAATAACCATTGAACTCAATCCTTGAATTGCATCCATGTTAATGGAATGCTCTCTGTTGGTCACTAAAACTAATCATATAGATATGTCACGTATGTTAATTTGGAGTTCTTTGGTAAACAATTGAACTTCATACTACAATTGAAGATTTTGACCACCAAACTTAGTTTTGAAAATAAATAAGGACGTATAATTGTCTATGTGGTGTTATGTATAATTATGAATTTGATATATAGCTGCACATTGAGTTATAAATAGTTTGGTGGGTGAATGACTTTTAAATCTCCTGTTGGGAATAAGGACAAAGAAAATCTGATTAAATATAAACTCCATATATAACAGTACCCAATTAATTTTCTGTAAATTAGTTGGTTAAAAACCTTAACAATTTATATTTATATTATTAACGAACGTTATAAATAGGTTATTTTGTTTAAAAATAAACCGTAAACAGTTGATTTAGGCCGTATTTTACAGTCAACTTACAGAGGTCATAACTTTTACATAACAGATCGAAATCAGTTAAACCTTATGTCCATGACGAAGTTCATCGAAAAACGAATCTGTTGATATATAAAACATAGAAAAACTCATTCGTTTAGACCTCCAAATAGTCGTTTTCGTAACAGCTAGCAGTTCTGCGCAGCTGTAAAGATCCACGTTTTTCTCATATTTCGGTAATCCAAATCAGAAACTTTTCTAAATGGAAGTTGTTTAGAAATCACTAATCTAATAAACTGGAGATTTTCAAAATTTTTAAATGTCGTTTAGTATTTTTAACGAGTGCGAAAAGACAAGGGCAGAACTGGAATTTTCCAAACTATAATTTGCGTTACGTTATCGTAGGTTCTCGCGGCGTTAACCGAGCCTAGACCTTGTTTCTGATCATTGTCATTCGTGTATAAGGTACGGATTCTGTTCCTTTAATTATCATAGTATTCACTTTGTTTCCGTTACTTTGTAGTACGGATTCTTGGTTACCTTTATCATAGTATAAATTCTGTTCTGTTACTTTGTAGTACAGATTTTGATACCATGTTTCCGTTAATATGACTCATTCGGCTTTTGGTATTTTACTAGTCGTCTAACATTATTTGTTATGCTATGACTCGTTTGACTTGTTAATGTTACTTGTTGAAGGCTTACAATATGCAATATATATTTTATAAGTTTGTGCTCATTATTGCATGTTCCTATAAATGTTCTATTGATACGTTATATGTTGGTAGTTATACTACCATTTGATTTGATACTCTGTTACCCAAGCTCTCCGACATATCATTGTGGCGTCAATGATGTGACACTTTTCGTGACGGTGTGTAATAAATAGTTCACGACGTCTCCGTTAACACGTTAGTACTCAGGTAGTACTTTGGCCATAATATCTGGGAGGCGGATGGATCGATCCTAGTTCAGTTCAGTTCAGTTCAGTTCAGTTCCGGGGGATGGAATCATGTGTGTACGCCCCACACACCATCTCATTAGTGCATAGTCTAGCTAGCTATGTACTTATCAGTTCAGTTTTGGCTCTGGGTACTTCTTATATTACACGACTTATTTTGTTTGTATATACGCGTCGTGTAGATCAGTTCAGTTCAGTATTACATGTTCAGTTCAGTATCAGTATTATATGTTCAGATTCAGATTTCCGTTTTCCATATCATATGATCAGTTCAGTATCAGATATCAGTAGGTTACGCTTCTTATCATTACTATTGTTATTTCCGTCACTGAGCAACTTTTGGCTCAGCCGTATTTTCTTTTGTGGTGTTTTTCTTATTTGATTGTAGGTAATCAGGGTATTCCGGGAAGAGTGATTGAAGATCAAGATTGTATTTTACTCTTATTGATGTAATGAATAACTTAATTAGGTTCTTTCAAATTATCTGGTGTGTTTGAAATTATCTCTTTAATATCATGGATTTGGTTTTTGATTTGATATCTGTAATAGTGACACGTCAGCCTCTCCAGGTTGGGGTGTTACATAATGTATGTTATGTTACAAATTTCTAATAGTTATAACAATTAAATTGGTCTAAACAAGGATTTAATGTTATGTTACATGGTTTTTAAGTTGATTTAATTTTTTTTAGAAGTGCTCTTTTGAGTTTGTGTAGAAGGTCCTTCTTTTACCTTGGGGTTAGAAGGTTTTAGGTTTGTTTAATTCTTTTAGAAGTGCCCTTTTTGAGTATTGTAATGCATAGAAGTGCCCTTTTGGGTGTTGAAATGTGTAGAAGGTTCAACTTTAGAAGGTCCTTCTTTTAGCTTGAAATTAATATTAATAGAAGAGTTAAAATAGCACAAAGTATAATATGTATTAATTTTTACTACAATAAAATACTTTTTACTACAATAACATACTTTTTTCCAATGTGTAACATTGTTAATACGTTTGCAAGACATGTAATTAGAATTACAGTACTCAAATACTGAAACCAATAGAGAAATTACCATGTAATGTAAATTTAACTTAGGCTGGGCGTGACACACCCGTCGTGAAACCACGACATGTGCCTGCACTGAACGGCAACACAACATCTTCCCTAGCAAAATGATAGACCACAACACCAGTTGTATAGTTCTAGAAACACCACCTCACCCTCACCCAACCCAATGACACAACAGATATCAAATTATCACCAGAACCGATAATCAAGTCGCCCAATCATCTCCACATCTCTTTAATTTTTCCCCAACCATGCACCGCCACGTGGAGCGCTAACACCGTCTTTTGTGCATCATCGACTTTTCGGTCTAGTTAAGCCCAATCTTGATTGTCTAATGTAGATTGTTGTTTATATTAAAGAAAGAGGATTTAAATACAAAGTGTATTTTTGCTACAAAGTGTGAGAAGACACAATGAGTTAAAAAGGTTACAAAAAAATTATATCTCACAATCTAAATCGAATTTCAAAAAAGTAATTCTGAGTTTTTGTTCCTCTAGCCGTCCTCACTAAGAAAAAAAATAAACGAAAAATAAAAAAATAAAAAAATAAAAAAATTAACGTTTTTTTATTATGTTAATTATGAAAAATACAATGACGTCATTGTGTAATTACAAAAGACACAATGGCGTCATTGTGTCATTACGAAAGACATAATGACATCATTGTGTCATATAAAGACACAATAATATTTTATTTTATTTTTATTTTATTTTTTTTCTAAAAGAGGACGACGAGAGGGACTGAGACTCCGAACTACTTTTTTGAAATTCTATTTAGATTGTAAGATATAATTTTTTATGACTTTTTTAGGCTCATTGTGTCTTTTTACACTTTGTAGTAAAAATACATTTTGTAGAATAAACTCACCCTATATTAAAAAGCACAAGGGGGACAAATCGTACATGTTAATACAAAAAAATGTTGCGTATTTTCTTTTAATATATAATAATAACTAGCTTTTTACCCTCCGCGCGTTGCTGCGGCATCAGACGCGACATGATAGAGAATATACTACATTTTACCCGATTTGTTTCAGAAATAAATTTACGTCAAAATGTAGAGTAACTCGAACTTATACCATTGGTTGAAAACGTATTATATTTGACCCGACTAATTTTCATATAAATTTATATCGAAACATAGACCAACTCAAAACGACATGAAAAAAGTACATGCCGCGACACTGTATCGTAATAAAGTATATATTACAATTGCACTTGACTCGTTTATGAACTAACTTTACGTCAAAATATATTTAAACCGTCAAATGAAATGTATTATATTTGACTCAACCCGTTTCTAAACTAAATTTACATCGGAACGCATATATCATCGAATGAAACATATTATATTTTTCCCGAGACATAAATTTACGTCGATGCATATTTATAGTGTCAAATGAACGTATTATATTTGGCCCGATCCTTTTTACCAAACAATAAACAAATACAATAAACAAATACAATAAACAAATACAATAAACGACAAAAATAATAGTTTTTTTAGTTTCTAAATTAACATATGTAAAAATTTACGTCAAAAAGTATTCATACGGTAAAATTTAGAACTAAATTTACGTCGAACCGTATATACTATCGAATGAAGCATATTATATATGACCCTGTGCGTAAATTTACGTCGAGACATTTATACCGTCCTATGAACGTATTATATTTGACCCAACCCCGTTTCCGAAACAATAAACAAATATATTAAAAGGCAAAACTAACTATTCTACAAAAAGTTAAAAAGTCTGCTTGTGATCAAAGTTAAAGAAACCATAGAACAGGGTTAAGAACAAAAATAATAAAAAATCTTGTTACCAAACTTGAAGAAACTAAACTCTCCTATTTATTTGCGTTTTTTTATTTTTAATTTATAGGATAATAATCAATGATAATTCATTTAACATGTAAAAAGACCAGAGCCCCGTGGACATCAGTTCAACCACTCACTCACTTTGGCTTCATCTACTCTAAAGCATCAAATCATCTCTGCATCTGTTGGTGGTTCATCTGAATTTGAAGGTAATTAAGTAATCTTTACTCTTTTCAATAACTCTTATCATTTGTGGTTTCATATATGATGTGTACATGTGATTGTTAATCTATAATTTGGGTTCAAACTCTTGGTTTTTTGGGTTCAAACCCAAACTATGCCAACTGTTAAGGTTCTTGACCATATCACATGCCAGAGTTTAATTACATCACTGGAAGTATTTTATTTCTGTCGCTGTATGTATCAACATCTGTACTGATACACTTGCTAAATTTTGTTGCTAAATATTAAAAAATATTTCTCAGGTTGCTAAAACACATGTATGTTTAACAATATGTATGTTTTACACCCTTAAAATTATGCTGCTCAAGCTCTTGTGAACTTTAAGCTACTTTTATGAAAAAATGATTTGATATTAATGACAATCTTGTGTAAGTTTCGAGTTTTTTTGCTGTAAAATGCAAACTATAGTTTTGTTGCTACAAAATACAAACTCGGTCAATTGTAATATCTTTTATTTTTATTTGTTTTCCCTGTTATTGTTATAGCTTTATGTGGAATATAATGTTTGCATAATCCAATTTGTTTATGCTGGAGATCAAAGAGTAATCAAGAATAAAATCAAAGACACACACTTGGGGTAATTTTCTTTCTATATTCAACTTAAAGCATTGATCACATGGAAGAAAAAGTAAACTGGAGCAAAAGAACTCTACTCTTTGTTAAACATTAAAAAAAAACCCATGAATAGAATTGCTCCATGATCTCTATTATAGCACCTAACCACTTCCTTTGTTTCATAATATGTTTGTTATGCCAATGAAATAGAGATTCTTCATATGAGCTATCGTCGACTCGTTATCCACCTAGAGCTTCACAATTTGGGCCTCTTTTCTTGGCACATTACAGATGTTATTTATGAGTTTTGTAGCGTGTGAACATCTATCTATTCAACCAAAGATTTTTGACTGACCAGTCAAGTAGATCATTCAATGCTCAAGGTGCTTGCCATAACCTGTAAAGAGCCTTGTTAAACTTATGTACCATATTTTCTTTTCCTTTGACTACAAAACCATCCGACGGTGACACATAAACTTCCTCCTCAAGGTCTTCGTTTCAAAAGGCTAACTTGACATCATGATGATGTACAAACTTCCACATGTGCTGCCAACGCTAATATCAATCGAACTGTCTCAAACCTTGCAACGGGTGCAAAAACTTTGTCAAAATTCGGTCTATTAATAACATCATGTGAACCTTACTCTCATTCTTTGGTTCCCATGTCTCTTTTGGCACCTTTCCCTTCAAATGGTAACTTATCTTTTAAACATCTTATCAACCAAAACTAAAAATTACTATACACCCACCTTTCGCCTATACCATAAACATCCCGATTATAATCTTCTTCGTGTCTTCAGTTGCTTATAACTCCTTCATTAATTCAGAAATTATAAAAATGTTCTCCTGTCGAACATTATAAGGCACGTCTTGTTTGTGATGACACTTAGCGGAGACTATTTACATGCATCAACCCATGGGCTCCCACCCAGACTATGTTTACAGACTTAAGAAATCTCTTTACGGTCTAAAACAAGCCCTGCGTGCCTGATACCAAAGATTCATCGACTATGTCTACATTTTGGGGTTCTATGACAGTCGTTGCGACCACTCTTTAACTATCTACGATAACGGTAAAGACATAGCATTTGTTCAACGTAGACGATATTATTCTCATCACATCATTTACTTCCTTACGATCTTATCTCATGTCGCAACTACACAAAGAATTTGCTATGAAGGATGTTGGCAAGTTAACTTATTTTCTTGGGATCTTGGCACATTGCCACCGGTCTATTTTTATCTAAAGAAAAATATACTTTTGAAATTATTGAACGTATCGAGATGACTTCTTGCAAACCAATTGCTACTCTGGTTGTACTAATGGTAAGTTAAATGCCACCGATAGGACAGTGAACTCATTCATGATGCTACCAAATATCGTAGCTTAGATGAGGCTTTGCACTAGGAGTGTTCAAAAATATCCGAATCCGAAACCGAATCCGAAATATCCGAAATTTCGGATTTGGATTCGGATAGTGATTTTCAGAGTTTTTGGATATTTCGGATATCCGAAATATCCAAAATATTTTATAAAATTTAAAAAATATTCAATATTAATTAAATATTTTGGATATTTTTAGATATGTCGGGTATTTTAATAAAAGAACTTTGGATATTCGATAAAAACTTAAACAAAAATTATTACATTTTTATAAAATTTATTAAATAATACAAATTTTTTTTGAATTCGGATATCCGAACGGATATCCGAATCCGAATCCGAAATTTCGGATATCCGAAGAATTTCGGATTCGGAAGTGAAATCCACGGCCGAAATTTTCGGATATCCGAATTTGAACACCCTTGCTTTGCGCTATCTCATGTTTACAAGGCTCGACACGAGTTATGATGTTCAACAGATTTGTATGTTCATGCACACCCCTCGTACATCGATTTTAATGCTACAAAGCACATCATCAGGTACATTCAAGGTACATGATCTCTTGGTCTCCATATGCATAGCTCTAGGCCATCCTCCCTTATCACGTATACCGATGCTCATTGCGTCGGATGCCCGGACACTCGTTGTTCTACCTTGGGTGTGTTTATTATGGTGATAATATTAATTCGTGGTCCTCAAACTGACAGTCAACTATTTCAAGGTAGAGTGCCAATGCTGAATATCATGGTTGAGCTAATGTCATTGCTAATGTATGTTGGATACATAATCTTTTATTAGAGCCTCATCATCCTCCACACCGGATGTCCATCATTTATTGTGATAATGTCAATACCATACATATGTTGGGTAACCTAGTTCAAAACCAACACACAAAACACACTGAAGTTGACATTCTTTTTGTTTGTGAAAAGGTTCAACATGGTAGTGTTCGTGTACTTCATGTTTCATCACAATTTCATATAGCAGACATTTTCACAAAGGCCTTCCACACGTCCTTTTTGAGAATTTTTGCAACAGTCTCAGCTTATGAACCTCTCGCTCCGACTACGAGGGGTCTAATACATTATGATAGATACATATATTATTATATAAATTTGATAGATAAATATTTTAGTTAATATTTATTATATTTGAATTTTATGACGTATATCGATATCCCATAATACTTGGGCTCCTATGCAATTATAAATATATGATATGAATGATAGAAGATCATCTTGTAAATCATTTACCGTCTTTTGAATTTATTTCAAAATCATTTTCCATTTCTAGTATTTATGTTTTACATTCCATTAATAACTTTATTGCTTGTACAAAACTGCAGATACAAATACAAATCTGGAATATGGAAGTTGCAGGTCCGGTTATAACTTCCGTCACTGAATCCTCACTTGTCGTGATCAAGAAACACCTGGATTTACTTGTTTCCTCCTCAAAGTATGTCAGAGACATGCATGCTAGAATGACAGAACTCAATGGTGCAGCACATGATATGCGTACTCGGCAGGTGTTAAATGAGGAAAACAGTCAAGTGGTACCTCATTGTGTCCCGGGTTGGTTGGCAGAAGTCGACAAAATCAAAGCAAGGGCAGAGAGAATTCCAACTGCTGGAGTTGGATGTTGTAGCATCAATGCGAAATATAAAGCAGGAAAACAATCATGTGATATTCTTGAAGAAATAGATCGTCTCATGAAGGAAAAGGCTGAGATGGTGTGGACCGACCAAAGAGTACCTCTAGGCATGGTTAGGTCTCCAAGGCCATCCATCTCCAATGCAGTTCATGAGGATGAGCAAAACCAAAACAAAAACATAATCAAGTCCAGGGAGTTGATATTCAATGATGCATTAAAGTCCCTTGAACCAAACAACGTTAAGACGCAAAAGGTGGCTCTATGTGGCATGGCTGGTGTAGGAAAGACCACAATGATGGAAGACCTGGTGAAGGCTGCTTTGGATAAGAACATGTTTAAATACATCGTGAAGGTGAGTGTCGGTCAAAATCCAAACATATTGATTGTTCAAAAAGTTGTTGCAGAGTACCTTGGTGAAGCTCTAACGGAAACAAGTAAACAGACAACAGCTGATCGTCTTCTAAAACGATTTGAGAACATCTTGAGAGATGGTGAAAAGAAGATTTTGGTAACACTAGATGATGTTTGGGATGATATGTTCGAGCTCAAATATATTGGACTAACGAGTCCTTTGCCCAAAAACATCAAGTTGTTGCTAACATCTAGGGAAGGAGATGTGTGCACTCAAATGGGCGTTGAGACTAGTACAATTTTTAAGATTGATGTTTTGAAAGATGGGGAAGAAAAAGATTTATTCTGGGATACAGCGACACTAGGTTCAAATAGTGATGTTGACCCTGAGATCGGAGAAGATATCATAAAAAGATGTGGAGGTTTGCCTCTTGCTTTAACAACCATCGCCTCTACTCTAAGAGATAAGGAAAAAGAAGAATGGAAAAATGCACTTTCTCGATTGCAAAACAAAAAGTTTAATGATCATAAAATTAATGAAATTTTTGAGATTAGCTACGAGAATCTCAAAGATGAAGATGTTAAATCAATTTTTCTTCTATGTGGCTTGTTCCCAGAGGACTCTAATATTGTCAAAGAGGACATACTAAGATACGGATGGGGATTGAAGTTTTTTCAGGACGAGCCTACGGTAGCGGAAGCAAGAACTCGGGTAAATACTTGTGTTAAGAAGCTCATACGTTCAAACTTGTTGATTGAAAGTGATCGCGAAGGAAGTGTCAAAATGCATGACCTTGTGCGAGATTTTGTTCTAAGCAGCATTTCAAAAGTCAAGCAAGCTTCAATTGTGAATCATAATAATGATGTTTCTGAGAAGCTTAAAGAAGAAGAGTCTTATGAGAGAATTCTAATAAATTGTGGAGGTAGGATCGACTTTCTTGAAGATTTTAGCCATCCAAGCCTTACATTTTTGAAGCTAATGGATGGGGATGAGCCACTCAAGTTTCCGGAACATCTTTATACAAGAATGGAGAAACTTGAGGTTGTGGCGTATGAGAATATGAATCTATCATTACTTCCGCAATACTCAATCAACCTTCGAGCACTATGTCTTCTTTCATGTTCGTTGACTGATGTTGATATATCTTTTCTTGGAGATCTTATTAACTTGGAAGTACTTAGCCTGGTCAACTGTGAAATCAACAAGCTACCATCTAAAATAGGTAATTTGAGAAGGCTAAAGTTACTGGATTTGACTAAATCTCGTAACCTTTGTATTGCTGATGGTGTCTTTCAAAACTTGAAGAAACTAGAAGAGCTTTATATGGGAGTTTATGAAGAAGACACTGATCGTTTCACGGATGCCAATTGTGACGAATTGAAGATCCTTTCAAGAAAACTTTCTGCATTAGAGCTCGAATTCTTTCGAAACAACGCCCAACCGGTTGATGTCTCCTTTGAGCGTCTGGAAAGATTCAGAATATCTGTGGGGTGTCTATTAGATGATGAATATTCATTCAAAAATACATTGAAGCTTGTGACTAGCAGCAGTGAACTTCTTGAATGCAAAATTAATGAGTTGTTTCGGAAAACAGAGATACTTCATCTGGAAATAAATGATATGAGCCATCTTGAAAATATTCTAATGCATCCTCCCCAAAGCTCCTTTTGCAATTTAAAAGAGCTTAATATTTTTGATTGTGCTGGTTTAACATACCTCTTCACAATTTCTGTGACGAAAGGTTTGACAGAACTTGAGAGCCTTAAAATTAGGTCATGTCCTAATTTGAAATCAGTGGTAAACGGTGGGAATAGTGAAGCCATGGTGATTACATTTCACAAGTTAAAGATTCTGTGTTTGAAAAACTTACCAGAGCTCACAAGTCTAAGTGAACCTGTCAATGTGATAAACTTTCCACAACTCACGAAATTAAAACTTGATAAACTCCCGAATATTACAAGCATCTTTCCCCAGAATCACATTAATATTTCTGCAGAGCAACCATTCTTGAACAAAGATCAGGTAAATATGTTTCATTTAGTTCTTATGGACTGATTTAAGTATTACAAGTCATATTACAGAGCAAATTATTTTTTAAAATATAAGTCCTGTTGGAAATGTTGGTGGTTATAAGTTGGTTAAAAGTTTCAGGGGTCAAACTTGTCAATATGGAAAGTATTATATAGAGATGGAAGGTTCCTGCTGCAGTTAATAACTTGTTGATAGTACAGGGACTGTTCTTGTAACTTTGGTTAATTTTTGGGTATTAATAGCTGGGTTATCGTTAATGTTAGTTAATCCCTCATTTTCGTTTACACAGTTCATAATTCCCGATTCTTGATTTCTTTGTAATTGTTTCTTAATCATTGATTGAATAAAGCATTTGAAGTATTTTTTAGTATTGATTGTGTTATCAATTGATTGTTAATCTTGTTAAAATTTCATCAATTGGTATCAGAGCCTCGTTCGGGGGTTTCCGCTCAAATTGAAATTGGAGATTTGCAATTGATTGATCGGCGAATTGCAATCAGTAAGAGAAGATGGTGTCTACGAAATTTGAGATAGAGAAATTCGATGGACGCAATGATTTCGGGCTATGGAGGGTAAAGATGCGAGCTCTGCTCATTCATCAAGGGCTAGTGGATGCGCTTTCCGGCGTATCACCGGTGTTGCCTCCGATTGATGATAAGAACAAGGAAGCCTCAGAGGCTAAAAGAAAAGAAATCGAAGCGAAGTGGAAGGAAACACAAGAAAAGGCCCATAGTGCTATAATCCTAAGTCTTGGAGATCGGGTTTTGAGGGAAGTCTCAAAAGAGGCTACTGCTGCCGGAATTTGGACGAAGCTTGAAGGATTGTATATGACAAAGTCGTTGGCTAATCGCCTCTATTTGAAAAAGAGGTTGTACACTTTTCATATGACATCCGGGCAGACAATAGAGGATCATACGGATGAATTTAACAAGTTAATTCTTGATCTTGGTAACATTGATGTTACACTTGATGATGAAGATCAAGCAGTCATCTTCTTGACCTCTTTACCCCCATCCTATGAGCATTTTGTTGATACGCTCATGTATGGGAGGGAAACACTCTCTATGGAAGAAGTGTTGTCTGCAATTAATTCAAGAGAACTGAAAAGGAGGTCTGAGAGTCAAGATGATTCTGGTAGCAGTGGTTTGATGGCCAGGGGAAGAACTGATCAAAGAGGTTCAAAGACTAGGCCTACTCACAGATCAAAGTCAAGATTTAAGAGGAAGTGCTATATTTGTCACTCAGAGAAACATTTGAAAAGAGAATGCCCGGAGAGGAAGAACAAGAAATGGGAATCTTCTAGTTCAAGAAATCAGGGTCATAATTCTCCGGATTCAGTTTCAGAAGGGTATGAAAGTTCTGATGTGCTGGTTGTTTCTAAGGGGAAATTGAGTGATGTATGGGCCATGGACTCGGGCTGCTCCTACCATATGACTCCACATAGGGAGTATTTCAAGAACATTGTTATGGAGGATCTTGGAGAAGTTCAGTTGGGAGATGATAGACCATGTAAAGTTGTGGGCTATGGAGTTGTTACACTCAAGTTGCATAATGGGACTGCCATTGACTTGCAGAATGTAAGGTATATCCCTGAACTTAAAAAGAACCTTATATCCCTTGGTACTTATGAAAAAGAGGGATACAATATGATACTTAGAAATGGTAGAGCCAAGGTTGTTAAGGGGTCCATGGTAATTCTTTCAGGAACTAGGGAAAGAAATAATTTGTACTTCTTAGATGGAAGTGCAGGATTAAGATCTGATTCTCTTGTAGTTGAAGAAAAAGAAAATAAGGCTATGTTGTGGCATAGAAGGTTAGGACATATGAGTGCCCAAGGTATGAAGGAATTAAAGAAACAAAATGTGTTGATAGATGTAGATAATTGTGATTTTGGGTTTTGTGAGCATTGTGTGATGGGCAAATCACACAGGGTGAAATTCTCAAAGGGAGTGCATTGTACACAGGGTGTTTTGGATTATATTCATGCTGATCTTTGGGGTCCAACTAAACATGCATCATTAGGGGGTGGTCATTACTTTCTGTCAATAATTGATGATTATTCTAGGAGGCTTTGGGTGTACATACTGAAACATAAGTATGAGACATTCTCAAAGTTTAAAGAATGGAAGTTAATGGTGGAAGCTCAAACTGGTAAACAGGTGAAGAAAGTCAGAACTGATAATGGGCTAGAGTTTTGTAGCAAAGAGTTTAATCAGTTTTGTAAGAATAGTGGTATTAAAAGGCACTTAACTGTACCAGGGACCCCTCAACAGAATGGTTTGGTTGAAAGGATGAATAGAACCATTCTTAACAAAGTGAGATGTATGTTGTCTGAATCAGGGATGCCAAAGTGTTTTTGGGCTGAGGCTATAAGTACTGCAGTGTACTTAATCAATAGATCCCCTTCTTCAGCCATTAACATGAAAGTGCCTATGGAAATGTGGACAGGTGTTAAGGCTAGCTATCAAGACTTTATCAATTGCTATAAAGACTTAAAGGTGTTTGGTTCTATGGCTTATGCCCATGTCAAACAAGATAAGTTGGATCCCAGGGCTATTAAGTGTATTGTTCTTGGTTATTCAGATGAAACAAAAGGTTATAGGTTGTGGAAGCTGAATAATGAGTCCAATAGAGTTTTTACTTGCAGAGATGTTACCTTTAATGAAGGGAAATTGTACAAGGATGTTGTACATGGGTCTCAACAAGGGCAGGTACAGGGTATTCAGTTTGAGGTGGAGGATGTTGATAATAGTCATCAAATGACTAGTCATGCAATGCTTGATAGAGACCTTTCAAGCAGCAGTTCTGATGGCCATGCCGAAGGAACTGCACAGCATGAGTCAACTAGCCAATCCTATAGCTTAGCTAAGGATAGGTCTAGGAGACAAATAAAGCCTCCATCAAGGTATAGAACTGATAGTGAATGTGATATTACTGCCTATGCTTTTATGACAGCTGAAAAGGAAAGTCAAGAGGAACCACTTACCTTTAAAGAGGCTATGCAGTCTATTGAAAAGGATAAGTGGTTGGAAGCAATGAAAGATGAGATGAAATCTCTGCATTCTAATCAAACTTGGGAATTGGTGGAGAGACCAAAGGGGCAAAAGATAATACCTTGCAAGTGGATTTTCAAAATTAAAGATGGGCTCAGGTATAAAGCAAGGTTGGTGGCTAAGGGATTTACTCAAAGAGAAGGAGTTGATTATAATGAGATATTTTCACCTGTTGTGAAACACACTTCTATCAGAGTAATGTTAGCATTAACTGCACAATTTGATTATGAATTGGAGCAGTTGGATGTAAAAACAGCCTTTTTACATGGGATGTTGAATGAAACCATCTATATGGCACAACCTCAAGGTTTTGAGGTGGAGGGTGAGGAAGACAAAGTGTGCTTATTACATAGGTCATTATATGGATTAAAACAGGCACCAAGACAATGGTACCTTAGATTTGATGAACATATGGTTTCAAATGGTTTTAAAAGAAGCAATTATGATAACTGTATCTACTATAGGGAGTATAACAAAGGTCAATTTGTTTATCTCTTGTTATATGTAGATGATATGTTAATTGCTTGTAAGGATGTTGCTGAGATTGATAAGACAAAGGTGATATTAAAAGGGGAGTTTGATATGAAAGAATTAGGTCCTGCTAAGAAGATACTTGGAATGGAGATTGAGAGGGATAGAAAGCTGAAACAGATCAAGCTTGTTCAATCTGGTTATTTGGAGAAGATCATTCAGAAGTATGGTATGCAGGGAAGTAAAAGTGTGATAACACCTTTGGGACAACATTTTAAGTTGTCTGCTGATTGTGCTCCTAAGGATGATGAAGAAATCAGGTATATGAGGTTAGTACCATATGCAAATGCTGTTGGTTGTCTAATGTACTTAATGGTCTGTACCAGACCAGATATTGCATATGCTGTGAGTCTAGTGAGCAGGTATATTGCTAACCCAGGGAAGGAGCATTGGTATGCTGTGAAGTGGATTTTCAGGTACCTAAATGGTACTAGAAATGTTGGTCTTGTATTTGGCAAAGGTAGTGGGTCAAATAGCAGTCTTTTGGGCTATGTTGACAGTGATTTTGCAAAAGATTTAGATAATGGGAGATCAATGACTGGATACATTTTCACATTGATGGGTAGTGTAGTTAGTTGGAAGGCTAACTTGCAGCAAACTGTGGCTCTATCTACTACTGAAGCTGAGTTTGTAGCTTTGACAGAGGCTGCAAAAGAATGTCTATGGCTTAAAAGGCTTGTAGAAGATTTGGGAGTACAGATTGATGGTGCTACTGTTTTGTGTGATAATAGAGGAGCTGTTCAGTTGACTAGAAATCCTAGTCATCATGAAAGAACTAAACACATTCGGGTAAAGCTATACTTCATTAGGGACTTGGTTAAGTCTAAAGAAATTGAAGTGGGAGAGGTTGTTACTTTAGAAAACATGGCTGATATGTTAACCAAGATTTTACCCGGACCAAAGTTTGAATGGTGTTTGGAGTCTTTGAATGTGGAATGACTTATAACCAAGGTGGAGATTGTTGGAAATGTTGGTGGTTATAAGTTGGTTAAAAGTTTCAGGGGTCAAACTTGTCAATATGGAAAGTATTATATAGAGATGGAAGGTTCCTGCTGCAGTTAATAACTTGTTGATAGTACAGGGACTGTTCTTGTAACTTTGGTTAATTTTTGGGTATTAATAGCTGGGTTATCGTTAATGTTAGTTAATCCCTCATTTTCGTTTACACAGTTCATAATTCCCGATTCTTGATTTCTTTGTAATTGTTTCTTACTCATTGATTGAATAAAGCATTTGAAGTATTTTTTAGTATTGATTGTGTTATCAATTGATTGTTAATCTTGTTAAAATTTCATCAAGTCCATATATTAACAGGGCTTGATTTTTGTTCAGGTTGTGATTCCAAAGTTGGAGAAATTACAAATTCGTTATATGAAGAACTTGATGGAAATATGGCCGTGTGAAATTACTAGCAATAAGGAGGAAGTTAATAACATTTCAAGTTTGAGAGAGATTAAAGTGATTCGTTGTGATAATCTTGTGAATCTTTTTCCAAGCAATCCAATGCAATTACTGATACATTTAGAAGTGCTTGAAGTTCTCTACTGTGGTTCAATTGAAGTGTTATTCAACATAGACTTTGGTAAATTTAAGCAACATAACTGCAACAACATCTTGAGAAGAATTGAAGTGTGGAGTTGTGATAGCTTTAGAGAGGTGTGGAGGATAAAAGATGCTAAAAATAACTTCTCCTACTGTGGCTTTCTGGCTGTTGAACGCATAAACATCACAAGCTGTAAGAGGTTTAGAAATATAGTGACACCTACCACCGTCAATTTTGATATGAGAGCACTTAAGTACATCAGCATAACTATGTGCGGAGAAGATGGGGAGGGAAACAATGAATTTATTAACAATAGCCGACAGGTATGACTTTAAGTCTTTGAATATATAATTTGTTGATTGCATTGTTTGTTTGGATTTATTACAAACTTAATAGCTTTTAGATGTACGGAATGTCGGTGGGTATTCTTTGCAAAATTTTATTCCTTCTCTACATTGTCAACTAGAATTGTTAATCAACTTAAAATCACAAGCTTCCCATTAGCCTACTGGTTGGCTTCAACGTTTGTTTACCACAAGTCACAGTTTAAAATTACTATTTACATTTGCTTTAAAAATAATTTTCATTGTTACTAAATTCTTTAACAAACTTTTCGATTCAATGTTAACTTATGTTTGCGCCAGAATTTATGAACCATAATATTCTTTTTATCTATGTTTCGATCTTCATAATTAAGCTACCACAACTTTATATATGTGTCTCTTTTATGTACTAAACCGTATTAATTAATGTAATCGTGGCAACGCGTGTTACAAAGTTTACGGTAATTCGGTCACTCCTTGAAGTCAAAATGTGGGAATAAATCAGAAAATAATGTAACCGTTTTGAGCCTTTTACTTTCTCTTTCATTCAAATCTATATTATAAATAAAAGACAAATTAGATTTTAATAATCCAAATTATTACTCATTGACCGATAATAATTCATACTATTGATATGACCGGTAATAATTCCAATTTTAATTTTATTACCATCAACAGTCCTAGTAGTGTAATTATGATCATACATTCACAGTTAATTTGTACTTATTTTAGGCTCAATCTAGCTTAAATATTTTCTCATTACATTCATATTCATTATTGTGAACGAAATCGAGTCGAAATCAAGCGCCAATTTTTAATAATTATATTACTGCGATTGTTGTTGGTAATAAAAATGAAAGTTGAGATTGTTACCGGCCAAATCAATAGTATGGATTATTATCGACCAATAAGTAATAGTTTGGATTATTAAAATCCAATTTACCTAAATAGAAAAAGAATGATGTGTGAAGGAGATGTTTAAGCTAGGGAAATTGCTAATTAAATTTGTTGCTGAGATATGTATGTTTTTAAATGCAGATTAAAAGTATGTCAAAGGAAGAGATATCAATAGCATTTCCATCCTATCAAATCACACACAATTTCCATGAGCTTCGTCATATTTTTTTTAATTGGTTTGAAGGAGTGGAGGTGGTGTTTGAGATAAAGTGTTCAAGTAACAAAAGAGATCAATTAGTAACAACTCAACAACAACAACCACCATTACTTCCCTACCTTGAATATTTAAATTTAAATAATTTGGAGGCATTGAGTCATGTGTGGAAGTGTAGTAATTGGAATGAATTCTTTATTCATCACAAACACCAACCACAATCCTCATTTCAAAACCTCACATTCATACACTTGTGGAGTTGCAATAGCATTAAGTACTTGTTTTCACCTCTCATGGTAAAACTTCTTTGCAACCTAAAGAAAGTTGCTATATCCTATTGTGACGGTATGGAAGAGATTGTTTCAACCAAATATGATGAAGACGAAGGATTAATGACGACATGTATATCTACCCACACAACCACCACTTTGTTCCCTCATCTTCAATCTCTGAGACTTAATAAAATGGATAATCTTAAGCGTATCGGTGGTGGTGGTGGTGTTACCAAGGGTACAACTAATAGTGGTCAATCTAAGGTATGTTTTCTACATCTACGATCAACAACTTTTTAATATTCACTAGCGTGTAATTACCCATGCTAATATTGTGAGTTGATGTAGAATAAAGTTTATATGGAAAACTAGATAGAAATAAGCACGGCAAAATATTCGAAGTTGAAGAAAACATTACATTGAGAAATTAAGTGTCAAGAAACAAGAAAGCTAATTGAAAAATAAAAGAATTAAAACATAGTATATTTAACATTGCCAAGGGTACAACTTTTTAATATTCACAAATGATGACATATAATATAATCATACTTAGATACTGAGTAAAGAAGTAAAACAAAACAAGTAAAATATTAAAGAGTAAAATAATAAATAATAAAAATAAACATATCATAACAGTATGTTTGAAATTAAAAAACTACTCTTTTTACCAATTGTGACTAGAAAAAACTATAACGCCCTAAAAGTATTTATTATAAATACAGTTATTCCACTGGTGGTCTTGAAAAAGTATTGGCCGTAGGGTGTAAAATGTACTTTTTAAGTTTAATAAATTAATTTTCAAAAGACAATACGATTAAAACCTGTCACGTGCTAGCCATTATGTGTTTATTTCCATCATTTTTAATATGATTAATAATAGTAATAGTAACTTATTTTCTTTAATTTCTATCTTTCTTTCACTGTGATATGATATTTTATAAGCTACTTTTTTTTTAAATTAAAATAAAAAATAGATGAAATAGTTACTGCTATTTCATTGTTTCTAAAAATTTACGAATCATATATTGTGATTCCATCCAACATCAGCTAAGCTAAGCTAATTTAATTTTGCTTTTTTCATTTCTTGTAGTTTTCTCAAGTGGATATAGATTCATGGTCCTTATGCCAATACGCCAAGGAGATTGATATAGCTTTATGTTTTGCTTTATCAAGTTTGATCCCATCTTATGCCGCTGGACACACGCAAAAGCTTCAAGTGCTGAGTATACGAGATTGCAGATCAATGGTGGAGGTGTTTGAAACTAAAGAGATCAACAATGACAATGCTAGTGGTTGTGGTACAACTTCAATCTTAATTCCAAGACCAAGAATCAGTACAATACATAAATTTCCCAACCTAAAGATATTAAGAATTGTTGATTGCGAGCGTCTGGAAAGCATATTCACATTTTCCACTCTTAAAAGCCTCAAGGAACTCGAAGAGTTAACTGTAAAGAATTGCAACGTAATGAAAGTGATTGTGAGGGAAGAATACGAAGAGCAAACAACAGAGGATGTGGTCTTTCCTCATTTGAAATCAATTGAACTAACTAGTCTACCTATCCTTGAAGGTTTCTTACTGGGGATGAATATTGAATTCCATTGGCCGTTGTTAGATTATGTTCTGATTGACGATTGCCCCCAAATGATGGCATTCACATCTGGTTGCTCAACAACCCCCAGGCTCAAGTACATACACACTGAGCTAGGAAAACATAATCTGGAACGGGGCCTTAACTTTAACATGACGCCTAGGTTGCATCAGGTATGTTTGTTTTTCCTTTTGCATTATCTGAACAAGGATAAATAATCCAAGTAAAAGCAGTATATGCATTAATTAAACTAGCTTATGTGTAAGTTCATATTGCCCTTTGAAAAAAGTACATGGTACCTTAGAACTAGACCTTACATATTTAAATTTCATAATTATTGAAGTGGATTAATGGGCGTCTATGAATGACTTCGGAAGGGGATAAATATTGCGTCATATGTAAGCCTTTTTTTTTGTCTGTTATTTTTTCCCTTTTTGGCTTTGCAGACACCATCCCCAAGTTCAGACAGTAGAAACTCGAGCCCTACCATTTCAGAAGGGAGGCCTTGGTTTTATCATAATTTGATGGAAATCAAACTATGCGAAAGCCAACTTAAAAATATTATTCCATCCAGTCAGTTGCAACAACTACATAGGCTTGAAACAATTCATGCGGATGATTGTGATGCCTTAGAAGAGGTATTTGAAGTAGCATTGGAAGCCACAAACAATGAATCACAAACTGTTGTCAAAATTCCAAAGCTAAGAGAAATGGACTTAGAGAATTTGAACAGAATCAAGTATATATGGAAGAGCAATCAATCGAAAATATTGGAGTTTCCGAACCTCACAAGACTTTCCATTGATAAATGCCTAAGCTTAGAATATGTTTTCACATGTTCTATGGCTGCTAGTCTCATTCAACTCCAAAAAGTACATATACAAAGGTGTGATAATATGAAGGTGGTTATCAAGCAAGAAGAAGAAGATTGTGATGCCAAATCCAAAGAGATTAAGCTTCCTTGTCTAAGGTCCTTAAAACTTAATCGTCTTTCAAGTCTCGAGGGCTTTTGCTTAGGGAAACACGATTTTACGTTGCCATCCCTGGATACCGTAGAAATCACAAAATGCCCAAGAATAACAGTTTTCACTCGGGGCCGTTCGGTTACCCCAGAGCTAACACTAGTAGAGACGGATTCTGGCTCCTTTGATCTTGCAGAAGACATCAACACTTTTATAGTGACAAAAATTCAACAGGTATGTAAGTAGATGATATTTCCTTATATTATTCTTACAAACATTTGAAAAGTTGTTTCTTTTGTCACTTCCATACGTTATTCTTAATTTAAAACTCCAACCATTCTCTAGTTTTAACCTTTTATTTTATTTATTTATTTTGTGCAGGGGTGAGCTTTGGAGAGATTTTATGAGTCCTGTTCTAGTGAGCATGAAGAATACTATGAAATAAATTTTAAAGGTGAGTACTATTTCTAAGTTTGTTGTAATCATTAGTCTATCAGATTAATTTGTTCATGCAAGTTAATTCATGATCTCGTCATTTGAAGGTGGGTGTTGGGTCGGGTTTCAGGTTCTTGGGGCTCCTTGTTGCTCAACCCTGACCCACATTCCCATGTCTTATATGTTAGAATTTCATTGTGTTTTCAACCATTTCTGAAACTTTGAAGAACATTTAGACTATGGATATCGTCATTCGTGAAACGGTGAACAATATTAAAACTATGGTAATTGTTATCTTTATGGATATCGTCATTCATTTAATGTTACTCAAGTTGTGTTATGTGTGCCTATGTACAATATGAATCTTAAAGTTCTTCCAAAGTTAACTAGGTGCTTTTTTCATATTGTATTTCACATATTACCTATTAACATGTTCATGTTCTAATTACACTGCATATATTCATGTTTATGCACTATTTAACAGCTTCTGAGTAGAATTAGAGTAATCTGGGTGACACTCATGGCTGTATTATCTGGTTTTGGAGCTGTGAATTTTTCATACAATTATTTATTTCTTTTCATTAGGTAAGATATTAATTGAGATATTAGATTCATCGTGCGAGTGCATAGGAAAATATGTCAAGTAAAGTTTATGGCTAAAAAACCTTAGACTGAAATATGAAAGCATCCATAGGGGGCTTGTTCATCAGCATATTCACACACATCATATCATATGCTTGTTTGAATTAGAATGTTATGTACTTTTAAATCCTTTTAAAATGTTAGTTTTGATATGCCCGCTTTCTATATGTGTTGCTTTATGTCTTCGTATGTTAGTTTTGAGTTTAAATGTTTTTCTGTTGTTCTTAAGTATTCAAACTCAAGTTATTATACATAAAATTTTTACTTCACGTTTCTATTATACAATTAATGTTTTGTAACAATTTGGTAAGTACTTGTTTTTCTTTCTTGGGGGGCACAGATGTAGAAATTTCATGCACATAAGTAATTTCATGCACATAATTTTTCTTTTTTGGGGAGCACAAAGTGGACGTAGGAAGTAAACAATATTTTTGTATACACATGCTGGTTGAATATCTATTAGACATCTTATTATCTGTTTTTGTAAGGCGGTAAGATATAATAAACATGGTTTGGATGGGGATATCAGCTTCTCGTGCCAACAAAAGAAAACTAAATTGGGTCAGTTGTTGCCTTGTAAGCTTATCATAATTTAAAAGAAAACTATGTAAATGGTTTTATGTTCATTTTTGTTTCTATCATCAATTTATCAACTTTAGCTCTCTGATTTTCTTATTTATCTCGTCATGGTATAGAAATCGAAGAAATAGAAATCGAAGAAATAGAAATCAAAGCCTTGAAAGGATAAGTAATCCAGTCAATTAAGACATGTATTGGAATGAAAAAGAAAACATTATTAGCCAAATTGAAAACGGAACGAGTTCAGGGACAATAAGAGGTTCGTTAACCTTATGAAACAAATTATTAAAAACTTGGATGGTCAAAAAATGAACTTTTTTCATGATTAATAAGTACATATTTTATTATAAATCTAATGAATCAAATGGGTTAACTATTTAAATGGGTTGAATGGGTCAAAAGCAACCTGAAGTTTATTGAAATAATTACAATCTCACAAAATTGCTCTATTGAAAAACATGAGATGATCAAATGGGTCAAAAGGATCCGAAGTGTATTTAAATGCTTCCAGTTACAACCTCTGTAATTCCTTTATAAAAATTTTGGATTAGCATATTCGTGTTGTAAATGTGCAGATATATAAAATATTATAATATGAAATTCAACTCGATCCATTTAACTAAACTAAAACTCGAACCCATTTCGATCTACTTGTGACTCACCCACATAACCCGTTCATTTTGCCACCAACTATTACGTTCTATAACTTGATGAATCTGCCAAACTTTTGGTAGCTCTAAACTCTTATGGTATATAACCTCTATTACAGTTCCATTTCTAAAACTTATGTTTTAAGCTTTTTCCTATAGTGTGACATTAAACATTTAACTAGCCATATTGTCTTGCAGAACTGTTTGATTATTAGTCAAATGTCATACATGACCTCTAATAACAACTAGAAGATATTAGAACCAATATCTTCTAGTGATATTAAAGCTTAATAATTTTATAAGATTCCCTCAAATTTAAGTTTCCCCTTCCATAAGAACCCAACTCAATCAAACAAATATAAACTCTTCTCATTTTCATAAAAGTCAGAAATAGAAATTAAAGTATTGTAAAATCAATTAATGTAATAATAACTTTAGCTAGGAGTTAGGGTTAATTTGATCACTAACACAATATAAAACATTATAACTCAAATAGTTGAATATATCAACCAATCACATTACTTCCTAACATGTTCAATGTGTCCCAGGCAACAAACACCTTCTTTAACCCACATTTGAAAACAAAAGGGATGACTTTAAACTTTAAACTTGTCTGACTTGTTTTCTCTACATGAACTGTCTAGCAGATATTCAAATAGTTTGTTTGTGGGATAATTTATAAAATAGGATGACCTTGATGCTATGAGTTTGGTTATTAAAAAGAAAAAAGAAGCCATTAATCATTGTGTTGGATTTTGTGTTCTTGGTTCACTTACACAGGTTTTAGAATTCTTTGATCTCCATTGGACAAGAAATGTTAGAGATTGAGAAAGAAACGGTTGATATCAACAATAAGGTCATCAAGATATTTTAGCAACTGTTTATGTTTGTTATAAGATATTTCATTCCTGAATTTTGTTAGTATTTTGTGATTTGAATAAGATTTCACAAAAGATCCTACAAAGAAGATGAAAAATCTCTCCAAAACTTTTCTCATGTACAACTCCTTTTGCTCGTCAAGCCATCTATGAGGTTCAATATTTAATATCGGATTGGTGGATTTCTTACTTCATTTTGGTTATTTTTTAATTTCGATCGATTAATTGATCATGGATAGAAACAATTTTTTTTATTTGATTTAGATTGTTATATGCTTATAGGTTTAGTAACTAGGTTGATTTTCAAATGGGTTTGATGCTTCGCTCCTTAACTTCTATATTTTTGATTTTATGAAACAGACGACACTGCTATTGGTCACGTTAAAAACTTTGTTAAAAATCAGGGAGTTTCCCCCGATAGCTTGCATCTTCTTAACTGAAGTCAAAGCTGACGATGAATCTAGACAAAGAAACTATAATTTTTTTGAATTGATGTTGATTTTCATTGTGTGAATCGTAAGAGATCCATTCATATTTTCTTTTAACGTTTTCATTATAATCCCCCCCCCCCATCGTAATGCACAATTACATTACTAACAGAAATGAGTACCATGTTACCGTTGCATCGCGCGGGTTTTACACTAGTGATATTAATAAGCGTTATTTGATTTAATAATCCTAACTTTTATTTATGTGTCAGGGTTAATCTCAACTCAAGAAATATTTACAAGCACCTTCAATTTTAAGTTTATTTTCATCTAACGATCCCTTACTAATTGATAGTTAACTCCGTTAGTTTTTTGATGACATAGACTGAATATGGGGCTAAAACATTAAGTAAAAAATAAAAATCTACAATCAGGTCCATCAATTTGAAACTTATGTATCCTAAAACCCGTCAATCTTCATCTTCTTATATGAATCACTTGACTCATTGGAGGTAGATTTAGGTGATGAGACACTGAAAAGCAGACGTGATGGAGGCTAGGCTGTCACACCCTCGCTTAGAGCGGAAACACGAGGATGCGACGGACGGGATCGTCATAACACTTGGTTTGTTTATAGAGACATAATACATGCAAAATCCTCGTGTCATGACGTCGCCCGACACAATGGTGACTTGTGTCGTGGTTAGTCAGTTCCACGACTATCATAGTCTTATTGATTCTAAATCCAAAATACACAGAGTTTACAAATGAAAACAAATGATATACATTACTAATGCAAAACTATTGAAATCTTTAGGGTCTCTGCTAAGGCATCAGCTCTAGCTATCCTCTTTGATTATGATCACCTGAAAAGATATGCTCAAAAATGTCAACAATAATGTTGGTGAGTTCCGTAGGTTTAAATTGAAAACATGTAATTGATGCTGTATAGAATTTGATGTGGAATCATACTATTATAAGCAAGCAAAATCACATAACATGTGTCTCAGACAACCAAACCTAATGACAGTATGCATATAAATTCGTCGGAATATATTCACCCATGGCCTGATTGCTGGCAGCTGTGTCGGTAACTCACAAGTTAAACCGATCTGTCAAGGGTGGGGGTGTCAACCCAGTAGTACTATGTCACACCCTCGCTTATAGCGGAAACACGAGGATGCGACGGACGGGATCGTCATAACACTTGGTATAATTACAGAGACATATTATATGCAAAATCCTCGTGTCATGACGTCGCCCGACACAATGGTGACTTGTGTCGTGGTTAGTCAGTTCCACGTCTATCATAGTCTTATTGATTCCAAATCCAAATTACACAGAGTTCACAAATGAAACAAATGATATACATGACTAATGCAAAGCTTATTGAAATCCTGAGGGTTTCGGCTAAGGCATCAACTCTAGCTATCCTCTTTGATTATGTTCACCTGAAAAGATATGCTCAAAAATGTCAACACATAATGTTGGTGAGTTACGCAGGTTTAAATTGAAAACATGTAATTGATGCTGTATAGAATTTGATATGGAATCATACTGCAAGCACAAACCACATAACATGTGTTTAAGACAACCAAACCTAATGACGTTATGCATATAAATTTGCCGGAATATATTCACCCTTGGCCGGATTGCTGGCAGCTGTGTTGGTAACTCGTAAGTTAACCAATCGTCAAAGGGTGGGGGTGTCAACCCAGTAGTACTATCAATACCTAACCGTTGGTTCCCAAACCCAGGAATTAATGGTTGTAAGAATCATAGAATAACACCATGTATGCATGCAAAACAGTATCACATTGATTCCAAGTATAAAAATAGAATATACGATGTACAGCATTGAAAACGGGTGAGCATACTTTTCCCCCATTGATTGGAAACATTGAAAGATTGTATAAACATAAAAAGGGGCCACGAAACTCACCTTGAATTGATGTAATGCACAAAGACTTCACAGAATTAGGCAGTGCACGATGAGTCCAAACAGGGGGTGCTTGTGACACCCTACACATATCCCACATCGGCCGTGGACAAGAGAGATTCCTGGTTCATAAGGAATGTCTGACCTCTAATATCAACAACGCATTTTGGGCGTATTGGTTGTGGATGAGAGGAGAACTCCACAGTTAAGCGTGCTCAGGTGTGAGCAATCTACGGATGGGTGACCTCCCTGGGAAGTTTTCACCTGGGCAACCAAAAGCAAATCCGTGAGCTCCTCGTGGGCGAAGCGGACAATATTGTTGGTGTGAGAGGCCGGGTGTTACAGGCTGCGAAGAGGATGAAGATTGAATTCTACGATTGCATTCGTTTTATACCAATTTGAACTCAGTGGACGATTGGAAATGACAAAATGATCAAGAATATGCGTTTTCTTTTGTTTATTTTAGTGTTTAGTGCTCGATTTAGTGCCGCACTTCGGCAGAAAGTGAAAGGGGTCGATTAGTGGTTCTAGAAGCTGTAATTTGAATGATTAAACGTGTTGATTGATTCGAATCTTGTTCACGAATGAATTGGAACCGGTTTCGGGGTTAAAAATGGATGTTTGTTGTTGTTTCGGGGGTCGCCGGGGGTCGCCGGAGCTTGCCGGATTTTTGGCCGAACGGCGGCCGGAAAATCGGGGGTGGGCGGGGGTTGGTTTTGTAATTTTAAAAATTACACAAATGGTCCCTGAGGTTTTATCTTTGTTATTTATGCTAGAACTCAAATTTTAAGTTTTAAAAATTGCATAATACCCCTGGACTTTATTATTATTATTATTATTATTATTATTATTATTATTATTATTATTATTATTATTATTATTATTATTATTATTGTTATTATTATTATTATTATTATTATTATCATTATTATTATTATTATTACTATTATTATGGTTAACACGTAACACATATATAATGAGATTCAATTCTAAACGAATTAATTACGCAAGGATAATTAGTATACACAGAGAGTTAACGATCTTATTGTTAATTGATGGACCTGTCGGTGACAGATGTCACAATATCCCCAGTTGAGAGAATTTCGTCCCGAAATTCAACTGGTGCTAGGTCCAAGAGTATCATCCTCGAATAGATGTGGATATTTGAGTCTCATCTGATCCTCACGTTCCCATGTAAACTCTGGTCCTCGTTTGGAATTCCATCTTACACGAACAATAGGTATCTTGCTGCGTCTCAACCTCTTGACCTTTCGGTCCATGACCTCAATAGGTTCTTCCACAAAATGGAGGGTTTGATCAATCTTGATATCCTCAATAGGCACGTGAAGTGATTCGTCAGCTAAACACTTCTTGAGGTTCCATACATGAAAAGTATCATGTACACTGTTAAGCTCTTGTGGCAACCTTAATCGGTACGCCACCGGACCGATTCTCTCTGTGATCTCAAATGGTCCAATATATCTCGGGGCTAACTTCCCCCTTCTTTCCAAACCGATGATCCCTTTCCAAGGAGAGACCTTAAGTAACACACGATCCCCAACGTTAAACGCTAGCGGTTTCCGACGGTTATCGGCATAGCTCTTTTGGCGATCTCTAGCAGCTTTAAGTCTGTCTTTGATCAGGAAAATCTTATCGGTTGTTTCCTGAATGATTTCGGGTCCTGTTAGCTGACTCTCACCAATCTCAGCCCAGCATACAGGTGATCTACATTTCCGTCCATACAGCGCTTCAAACGGTGCACACCCAATACTAGTATCGTAGCTGTTATTGTAGGAAAACTCAATCAACGGTAGATGAGTATCCCAACTGCCACCAAAATCAATGACACATGCCCGTAGCATGTCCTCAAGCGTCTGTATTGTGCGTTTACTTTGGCCGTCTGTCTGGGGGTGATAGGTTGTACTCATGTCTAAGCGAGTGCCCTTCTGTAACGTCTGCCAAAAGCGTGAAGTAAATCGACTGTCTCGGTCGGATATGATTGACACCGGCACCCCATGCCGTGTCATGACCTCCTTGATGTACAATCTTGCCAGCTTATCCATTTTATAATCTTCTCGGATAGGCAAGAAGTGAGCAGATTTTGTCAGTCGATCCACTACGACCCATATCGAGTCGTGCCCGCTTGGCGTTCTCGGGAGTTTGGTAATAAAATCCATAGTGATGTTCTCCAATTTCCACTCGGGAATTTCAGGTTGTTGCAATAATCCCGATGGTTTCTGGTGTTCAGCTTTGACCTTTGAACACGTCAAGCGTTTGCTCACATATAAAGCAATATCTTTCTTCATACCCGGCCACCAGTACAGATCTTTCAGATCGTGATACATCTTGTCTGCACCGGGATGAACAGAATATCGAGTCTTGTGTGCTTCATCCAAGACTAGTGTACGTACACCTCCCCATTTGGGAACCCAAATGCGATCAATGAAATAGTGTACGCTGTCATCCTTGCGATTCATTTGTTTATCCAACCCTCGAAATTCTTCTCCTGCAAGGTTTTCTTCTTTTAGAGCCTCACTTTGCGCGCTTTGAATTTGAGCTTTCAAGTTCGTTTGTATAGTCAATCCCAAAGCTCTAACACGTAGTGGTTTTACGCGTTCTTTACGACTGAGGGCATCAGCCACCACATTTGCTTTCCCCGGATGATACCGGATTTCGCAATCGTAGTCACTAAGTAGTTCTACCCATCGTCGTTGTCGCATGTTGAGCTCTTTCTGATTCAGGATGTGTTGAAGGCTCTTATGAACAGTGTAGATGATGCATTTGGTTCCATACAGATAGTGCCTCCATATCTTCAGTGCAAAAACTACAGCGCCCAACTCCAAATCATGAGTCGTGTAGTTCTTTTCATGCACCTTTAGTTGTCGTGAAGCGTAAGCAATAACCTTATCTCTTGGCATTAACACACATCCCAATCCCTGATGCGAAGCATCGCAATACACCACGAAGTCATCAGTTCCGTCCGGAAGGGATAGTATTGGAGCATTGCATAGTTTTTCCTTTAACGTCTGCAAAGCTTGTTATTGTGCATGTCCCCAATCAAACTTCTTGTCCTTCTGGGTTAGCATGGTCAACGGTTGGGTGATTTTTGAAAAGTTTGCAATAAACCGTCGATAATACCCAGCCAATCCTAAGAATTGCCGAATTTCTGATGGTGTTTGAGGTGTATCCCATTTTTTTACCGCTTCAATTTTGCCGGGGTCCACGTGAATTCCATCTTTGTTAACCACATGGCCCAAAAACTTCACTTCTTGGAGCCAGAATTCACACTTCGAGAATTTCGCGAAAAGTTTCTCTTCCCGCAATAGTTCAAGAATTGCTCGAAGGTGTTTCTCGTGGTCTTCTTTCGAACGAGAATAGATAAGTATATCGTCTATGAACACAATCACGAACTTATCCAGGTATGGTTTGCACACTCGATTCATCAGATCTATGAACACAGCTGGTGCATTAGTCAGTCCGAACGGCATGACTAAGAACTCATAGTGCCCATAACGAGTCCTGAATGCTGTTTTCGGTATGTCATCTTCAAAAACACTCAGTTGATGATATCCAGAACGAAGATCAATCTTGGAGAAATATAACGCTCCTTGTAATTGATCAAACAAATCATCAATTCTGGGAAGAGGGTATCGATTTTTCACAGTCAACTTGTTCAACTCGCGATAGTCGATACACATATGAAATGACCCGTCTTTCTTCTTGACAAATAGAACTGGTGCTTCCCATGGTGAATGACTCGGCCGAATGAATCCCTTCTCCAATAGCTCTTGTAGTTGGCTGGATAATTCCTGCATTTCAGATGGTGCTAATCGATATGGTGCTTTTGCTACCGGCGCAGCTCAAGGAACCAACTCGATACGAAATTCCACCTGTCGTAGAGGAGGTAAACCCGACAAATCATCAGGAAATACTTCCGGGTAATCTCGCACCACAGGAATATCTGCCAACTTGATGCCTTCTTCCTTATTTTCTACCACATGAGCCAGGAGTGCGTAGCACTGCTTCCGTAGACATCGACGCGTCTTCATGCAGGAAATAAGCTTCAGAGTTCTTCCTGGTCGTTCTCCTTGAATCTTGAGTACCTCCCCATTAGGCATGGGGATTCGTACTACTTTCTCCCGACAAACGATCTCGGCTCCGTGCTTTGACAACCAATCCATTCCCACGATCACGTCGAAACTCCCTAGCTCGAAAGGTATTAAGTCTATGTCGAAGGCATGGTCTTCTAATATTATGGAGCACTGTCTAATGATCTTATCTGCTGGTACGAATCTACCATTGGCCATTTCTACTGAAAAGCTAGTTTCTAGCCTACTCGGTTTCAAGCCAAGCATGTGTGCAAAATCAGAAGATATGAAGCTATTATCTGCTCCCGTATCAAACAATATAGATGCGAAGTGGTCGTTGAGAAGATACGTACCCGTGACAACATTGGGATCCTGGCGGGCATCATTAGCTCCAATGACGAAGGCACGTCCTCTTGCAGCATTTCCTTGATTTCCCTGGGCTGGATTACCAGCTATAGCCAGCAATTACTGCTGGTTATTGCCTTGTTGACCGGGAGCTCTGTTCAGTCGGGGGTATTTGTTTCGGAAGTGATCAAGACCTCCGCATTCATAGCACGCCCTGGCGTTCCCGGCGGGGTTAACCGCATTAATGGGCGTGACCAGGTTTGGCGTAATCCTACAATCCTTCGCCCAATGACCCAAGCGCCTACAGTTTGTGCATTCCCGACACGCCCTTGCTGGGGAATGGTGCCAATTACACTTGTTGCACTTGGGGTGCGGTCCCGTGAAATCCTTCTTTTCTTGAGTTATAGCCACAAAACTTCAGGCTGTTTTAGCCTTCTTATCGGATCTTCCAGCGTTAGACCCGAACTCCTTTCTCTTCTCGGTTCCCTTTCCCAGTAATCCGGTTCTCACCATTTCGTCAGTAAGAGCGCCAGCCTTCAAAATTGCGCTCTGGATTGTAGGAGGAGGAGCTGCTATCACCAGTGCTCGAATTTGAGGTGCAAGTCCCCAAATATACCTCTCGATTCTCTTGGATTCCGGTGTGACTAAATGCGGAACCAATCTCGCCAATTCATGAAATCGATCGGTGTATGCTGCGTGCCCAGCCCCCACCATTGCGTGATTCCAGAATTCATGTTCGAGTTTCTGCATTTCGTTAAGAGGACAGTATTCCTCAGAAATTAATGCCTTAAACTCATCCCAGGTCATCTGCATTGCAGACTCCCTTCCCTTGCCTGAACCTGAGTGTTCCACCAGGTTAATGCCTTGCCTTGCAGTGAGCAGGTGGCATATTTGATCCATTGACTATCGAGGCATTCACTAATGTCGATTACCGCCTCCATCTTCTCGATCCATCTGGTTAAGGCTATTGCTCCGCCTTTCCCATCGAATTCGTGGGGTTTGCAAGCCACAAACTCTTTATATGTGCATCCCCGTTTGTTATGGTTGACGCCAGTTTCGTTTCCATTTATTCCACCAATGCCAATATCATCCACTACCCCTTGGTTATGTTAGCCGTTGGTGTTATGATCCCCGTGGAGAGGATGATTCAGCAGGGCGTCGCTTACTTGCGTCACAATAGTAGGAACTAATGCAGCTAGCTGCAGAGCAATCATAGCAGCTATATCAGGATTGCCAGTTTCCTGATTATTGTCGGCTGGAGCACCACCAGCTCTTGATGGTCTACCCCTTCTCCTATTTTGTGGGGCTTCAGCTTCTTGGTTGGTTTTGCGTGTGACTCTTTTAGGTGCCATCTTCTAACTACAGAAAGATGGAAATTTTAGTCACCGCATGATTTCACTCATTAATTCATAATAACCTATGCTTTGGTCCATCAAGATCATTATGTAGCCCAGATTAAGCACATTCTTAGCATACCGGTGATGCTTATATATAGGGTTCCCCGCAGCGTTCCCACCACATCCATGATATACCTTGAATAATACTTAAACTAGTTACATAACATCTTAATTTTCCTTAGCATCTACTCAAATAATAACATTTTGTATGGGTAGGGAGTATCATTACTCCTCTACATTCATGTATTCCACTTTCATTCTAAGCATTAATCAGTAGTTACTGAAATGCTAAGTGGAAGAATGTCCAATAAAGATTAAGGTCAATTGTCATGATTGGAAATACTATGAAGGCTTTAAGTAGGACAGGACTTGAGTATATGATAATGTTTGATTGCCTTCAACAAGGACTTACTAGAATTATGACCCTAGCACCCTAGGGTATAGAATAGAAACTTGTGATACTCATGATTGTTACCTTATGGTAAGATTAGCCAGACTTCTCATGCATGGCGAATTACAATTACGTGTGCACCCGTAATGGTAATCTACCTTGCATGATCACCCTTAGCTTCACTTACCCCAAGTTAACTTCATAGTATTATTTAGATTCAACTAGCACAAATAATATGATGTCCTCCTGTCCATGAGCCAATATTCCAATAATAGGATGTAATAACATATAAGCACATTATGTCTCATGATAACTGCATATCCGTCATACTTTCAGAATTTCAGTCATAACTATGATAGGGTGATTCGATATCCTAGATCGACGCTACACGTGATCACCTAAGTTCCCTATTAATATGATGTTGTGCGCATACAAGCGTAAAATTCTAGCATAACAGTATCCCATGGAGAGAGACTAAGAGTAATAGTGTCTTTCTCGGGATGTTCAGATAATACGTGTATATATATAAAGTAAAGTATGTAGGAACATACTTGTATACTAAGTTCATAGACTTAATATACTTGACCCATTTCCCTTGTAGTTTTGTGTATTGACCATAGTTTATCACTCATCCCAGAAATCCCCAGGTAGTGTAACGGGTCTCGCAATGAGATTTATACGAATACGCTTGCCTTAGCCCTTAGGCCTTTTGCCAGGAAATCCAGGATACAGGTGTCTATGCGTCACACAAATCATGAAAGACATTTAGGTAAAATCAAATGCACATAATCCCTATCATGCATTCTATATGAAGGTTCTTAGGTTATAGTCTAGGTCAAATTCTCCACCTAATTCTCTACAACCAAGGCTCTGATACCAATCTGTCACACCCTCGCTTATAGCGGAAACACGAGGATGCGACGGACGGGATCATAACACTTGGTATAATTACAGAGACATATTATATGCAAAATCCTCGTGTCATGACGTCGCCCGACATAATGGTGACTTGTGTCATGGTTAGTCAGTTCCACGTCTATCATAGTCTTATTAATTCCAAATCCAAATTACACAGAGTTCATAAATGAAACAAATGATATACATGACTAATGCAAAGCTTATTGAAATCCTGAGGGTCTCGGCTAAGGCATCAACTCTAGCTATCCTCTTTGATTATGTTCACCTGAAAAGATATGCTCAAAAATGTCAACACATAATGTTGGTGAGTTCCGCAGGTTTAATTTGGAAACATGTAATTGATGCTGTATAAAATTTGATATGGAATCATACTGCAAGCACAAACCACATAACATGTGTTTAAGACAACCAAACCTAATGACGTTATGCATATAAATTTGCCGGAATATATTCACCCTTGGCCGGATTGCTGGCAGCTGTGTTGGTAACTCGCAAGTTAACCAATCGTCTAAGGGTGGGGGTGTCAACCCAGTAGTACTACCAATACCTAACCGTTGGTTCCCAAACCCGGGAATTAATGGTTATAAGAATCATAGAATAACACCATGTATGCATGCAAAATAGTATCACATTATTCCAAGTATAAAATAGAATAAACGATGTACAGCATTGAAAACAGGTGAGTATACTTTTCCCCCATTGATTGAAAACATTGAAACTCACCTTGAATTGATGTAATGCACAAAGACTTCACAGAATTAGGCAGTGCACGATCAAACACGTTCAGTACCTATTATTTATTTTAACTAAGACTTTAAAATGTATTCAACGCCAATAGATATATTTGGTTGGATTCAGGTTGACGTACACGATTATATATATTTGATTTTGATTTTATACCTAATGATATTAGGATTTAAATTGAATTGTGAGATTTTGGATAACAATATATTTTCTTGTATTTTGATTTATTTAAAAGATTTATACCATTTAAATATGTTATGTATGTATTCTTTGTAATCGTTTAGTAATAATTTATTAGTTAACGTATAAAAATATATCCTATCATTACATTTGTAAATAATTATGAAATTATACTATGTGTAATTTTCTATAATTTTTGTGATTATTTCGTAATTAAACACGATTTAGAGTCCATTTTTATAAAATGATTATTTATAATATTTATAATAATTATATAAGAAAAATAATTAAATAAGGTTTTTAAAGAAATAAATTTTCAAAAAATAATTAGATAATCAAATTAAATTTGCAGGATCGTTCTAACGTTGTTAACAAGCAAAAGCCCTCTGTTAATTTGGGTTTAGAATGCTCAAAAGATGGGTTTCGACTAAGTTGCAGGTTGCGAAGAGGATGAAGATTGAATTCTACGATTGCGTTCGTTTTATACCAATTTGAACTCAGTGGACGATTGGAAACGACAAAATGATCAAGAATATGCGTTTTCTTTTGTTTATATAGTGTTTAGTGCTCGATTTAGTGCCGCACTTCGACCGAAAGTGAAAGGGATCGATTAGTGGTTCTAGAAGCTGTAATTTGAATGATTAAACGTGTTGATTGATTCGAATCTTGTTCACGAATGAATTGGAACCGGTTTCGGGGTTAAAAATGGATGTTTGTTGTTGTTTCGGGGGTCGCCGGAGCTCGCCGGATTTTTGGCCGGACGGCGGCCGGAAAATCGGGGGTGGGCGGGGGTTGGTTTTGTAATTTTAAAATTACACAAATGGTCTCTGAGGTTTTATCTTTGTTATTTATGCTAGAACTCAAATTTTAAGTTTCAAAAATTGCATAATACCCCCTGCACTTTATTATTATTATTATTATTATTATTATTATTATTATTATTATTATTATTATTATATTATTATTATTATTATTATTATTATTATTGTTATTATATTATTATTATTATTATCATTATTATTATCATTATTATTATTATTATTATTATTATTATTATTATTATTATTATTATTATGGTTAACACGTAACACATATATAATGAGATTCAATTCTAAACGAATTAATTACGCAAGGATAATTAGTATACACAGAGAGTTAACGATCTTATTGTTAATTGACGGATCTGTCGGTGACAGATGTCACATACTAACAATACCTATCCGTTGGTTCCAAACCCGGAATTAATGGTTGTAAGAGGATCCATAGAATAACATCATGTGTGTATGCAAAACAGTATCACGTTAATTCCAAGTATGAAAATTGTATGTAAGATTGTACAGCATTGAAAACGGGTAAGCATACTTTTCCCCCAATGATTGAAAACATTAAAACATTGAAAACATGTATAAACATAAAAAGGGGCCACGAAACTCACCTTGAATTGATGTAATGCACAAAGACTTCACAGAATAAGGCAATACACGATCAAACACGTTCAATACCTATTATTTATTGTAACTAAGACTTTAAAATATTCTCAATACGAATAGATATATTTGGTTGAATTCGGGTTTGACGCACACGATTAGATATATATATTGGGTTTGATTATATATATAGTGATAATAGGATTTAAGTTGAATTGTGAGGTTTTGACAAGTAAGTATATTTACTTGTATTTTGATTTATTTGTAAGAAATACATATTATTATGTATATTTTCTTTGTATTATTTAACATTGATTACGATTAAAAAATAACTTATAATTACGTTTGTAAATAATTTATGTATAATTTCTATGACTTTCCATGATTATTTTATAACTAATTACGATATAATGTCTATTTTTATAAAAATGATTATTTATAATATTTATAAATAATATTCTATAAAGATTTTTAAAGTTTTTAAATAAAATAAATTTACAGGAAATCATTTTGTAATATTTAAAATAAGGATAGTTTATAAAATTTATTTTTATAATTTTTAAGAATTTTTATATATTTTATCGAGGTTTAAAAATACTTTTAAAAAAATATGGCAGGGGCTTTTGAACACGAATTCCACATGAACCCTAATTTGATTTCAATTAAATTGAACACGAATTCAATCTTATTTGCAGTTGTAATCATGGGGCTTTTGATCCCCATGTATAAACGAGTAGTTAGAGTGTTTAATTACCTGTTTATGTTTCGAATTGTAGATGAACACTTCGAAGAACAGGTCGCGGTTATCTTGAAATCGAATGATAATCAATCTTTGATGAAAATCAAATTGATTGTACAGAAAGCTTTGAATGATGCTATAGATCAATAGCCCTCTGTCAATTTCATGTATTGGAACTCCTATGTTGGAGTCCAGATGAATTGCAGGTCGAGGACGAAGATGATGATCAAATTTAGTGTTTGTGTGTGTTTCGATTGGAGTCGCAGATTGCATTTCATTTATAGGATTATAAAGTTCGTGTAGGCCGTTTTAATTCGATTATATTAGTGGTTGAGTGGGTGATTTAGCCGTTGAACGGTCGGTAAATAAAGTGAAAAAGATTATAGCCGTTAATTTACCGTTACAACTCGTTTTAGGGGTGCATTAGGTTCGATTCTTGTCTGCGAAGCGGTTGGGTGCATTTCGAGCTGTAAAAATCGTGTTTTTAATTGGTTTTGGTGGTCGCCGGTGGTTGGCGGGAATTTGGCCGGAATAGTGCGCCGGAAACACGGGGGCGGGGGTTTGGGTTTGAAAAATTACACAATTGGTCCCTGCGATTTCGGTTTGTTTCTTTTGTTCCTAAACTTAATTAAAATTAAATTACAGATTTGGTCCCTGAGGTTTAGTATTTGTTATTTTATGTTGTTAACATCTTTTGAAGTTTCAGAATTGAGAAATTGCCCCCTGGACTTTATTATGATTATTATTATTCTTATTATTATTATTGTTATTATTATTATTATTATTAACACAAACGTGTATACGAGAAATTCAACTAAAACGATATATATATATATATATATATATATATATATATATATAATAAGGATAGTTAACACACACGGAACGAGTACACGAAGATAATTCGGTTAACACGATAAATAGACTATGAACATATGTGAGGATCGTTAATACACACGGTGAGTTAACGAGCTTAATGTAAATTGACAGAACTACCGGTGACAGATGCTACACACCATCACATTCACCACATGATCTTCAACAAGAAGAATCTTAGGTTTCCTTTCTGATTTGGGAATATCTTGAATGTTTCTAGAACTTTGTTCATCAGTAGGTGAACATGAAACCATATGTAGATCATAGTGATTCTCTTTTTCTTTCTTGATGCATTTTGTTTTCATTTCATGAGGTACACTGATGTCATCCTCTGATGACTCGTTGTCAGCCATATCATCAAATCCATCTGTATCATCTGAACTTTCACACAAATGTGAAAGTAGACCCATAATGTTCTTTGCTTGATATTGTGAGATGTCACAGTATCCCCCAGTTAAGGGAATTTCATCCCGAAATTCAACTGGTGCTAGGTCCAAGAGTGTCATCTTCGAACCGACGTGGGTATTTGAGTCTCATCTGATCTTCACGTTTCTATGTAAACTCTGGACCTCGTTTGGAATTCCATCTCACACGAACAATAGGTATCTTGCTGCGTCTCAACCTCTTGACCTTTCGGTCCATGACCTCAATAGGTTCCTCCACAAAATGGAGACTTTGATCAATCTTGATATCCTCAATAGGCACGTGAAGTGATTCGTCAGCTAAACACTTCTTGAGGTTTGATACATGGAAAGTATCATGCACACTGCCAAGCTCTTGTGGCAACCTTAATCGATATGCCACTGGACCGATCCTCTCTGTTATCTCAAATGGTCCAATATATCTCGGGGCTAACTTCCCCTTCTTTCCAAACCGAACGATTCCTTTCCAAGGAGAGACCTTAAGTAGCGCTCGATCACCAACGTTAAACTCTAACAGCTTCCGACGGTTATCGGCATAGCTCTTTTGGCGATCTCTAGCAGCTTTAAGTCTGTCTTTGATTAGGAAGATCTTATCGGTTGTTTCCTGAATGATTTCGGGTCCTGTTAGCTGACTCTCGCCAATCTCGGCCCAACATACAGGTGATCTACATTTTCAGCCATACGACGCTTCGAATGGTGCACACCCAATACTAGTATGGTAGCTGTAATTATAGGAAAACTCAATCAACGGTAGATGAGTATCCCAACTGCCACCAAAATCAATGACACATGCCCGTAGCATGTCCTCAAGCTTCTGTATTGTGCGTTCACTTTGGTCGTCTGTCTGGGGGTGATAGTCTGTACTCATGTCTAATCGAGTGCCCATCGCTTTCTGCAACGTCTGCCAAAAGCGTGAAGTAAATCGACTGTCTCGGTAGGATATGATTGACACCGGCACTCCGTGCCGTGGCACGACCTCTTTGATGTACAATCTTGCCAGCTTATCCATTTTATAGTCTTCTCGGATAGGCAAGACATGAGCGGATTTAGTCAGTCGATCCACTACGACCCATATCGAGTCGTGCCCGCTTGGCGTTCTCGGGAGTTTGGTGATAAAATCCATTGTGATGTTCTCCTATTTCCACTCAGGAATTTCAGGTTGTTACAATAATCCAGATGATTTCTAGTGTTCAGCTTTGACCTTTGAACACGTCAAGCATTTGCTCACATATAGAGCAATATCTTTCTTCATACCCGGCCATAGTACAGATCCTTCAGATCGTGGTACATCTTGTCTGCACCGGGATGAATAGAATATCGAGTCTTGTGTGCTTCATCCAAGACTAGTGTGCGTACATCTCCCCGTTTGGGGACCCATATGCGATCAATGAAGTAATGTACGCCGTCATCCTTGCGATTCATCTGTTTATCCAACCCTCGGAATTCTTCTCCCGCAAGGTTTTCTTCTTTTAGAGCCTCACTTTGTGCGCTTTGAATTTGAGCTTTCAAGTTCGTTTGAATAGTCAATCCCAAAGCTCTAACACGTAGTGGTTTTACGCGTTCTTTACGACTGAGGGCATCAGCCACCACATTTGCTTTCCCCGGATGATACCGGATTTCGCAATCATAGTCACTAAGTAGTTCTACCCAACGTCGTTGTCGCATGTTGAGCTCTTTCTGATTCAGGATGTGATGAAGGCTCTTATGATCGGTATAGATGATGCATTTGGTTTCATACAGATAGTGCCTCCATATCTTAAGTGCCAAAACTACAGCGCCCAACTCCAAATCATGAGTCATGTAGTTCTTTTCGTGCACCTTTAGTTATCATGAGGCGTAAGCGATCACTTTATCTCTCTGCATCAACACACATCCCAATCCTTGATGCGAAGCATCGCAATACACCACGAAGTCGTCTGTTCCGTCCGGAAGGGACAGTATTGGAGCATTGCACAACTTTTCCTTTAACGTTTGGAAAGCTTGTTCTTGTGCATGTCCCCAATCAAACTTCTTATTCTTCTGGGTTAGCACGGTCAACGGTTGTGTGATTTTTGAAAAGTTCGCAATAAACTGTCGATAATACCCAGCCAATCCTAAGAATTGTCGGATTTCTGATGGTGTTTGGGGTGTATCCCATTTCTTCACCGATTCAATCTTGCTGGGGTCTACATGGATTCCATCTTTATTAACCACATGCCCAAAAACATCACTTCTTGAAGCCAGAATTCACACTTCGAGAATTTGGCGAAAAGCTTCTCTTCCCGCAACAATTCTAGAATTGCTCGAAGGTGTTTCTCATGATCCTCTTTCAATCGATAATAGATAAGTATATCATCTATGAACACGATTACGAACTTATCCAAGTATGGTTTGCACACTCGATTCATCAGGTCCATGAACACAGCTGGTGCATTAGTCAGCCCGAAGGGTATGACTAAGAACTCATAGTGACCATAACGAGTCCTAAATGTTGTTTTCGGTATGTCACCCTCATAAACTCTCAGTTGATGATATCCAGCACGAAGATCAATCTTGGAGAATCCTTGTAATTAATCAAACAAATCATCAATTCTGGGAAGAGGGTATCGATTTTTCACAGTCAACTTGTTCAACTCGAGATAATCGATACACATACGAAATGACCCGTCTTTCTTCTTGACAAATAGAACCGGTGCTCCCCATGGAGAACGACTCGGCCGAATGAATCCCTTTTCTAATAGCTCTTGTAGTTGGCTGGATAACTCCTGAATTTTAGATGGTGCTAATCGGTATGGTGCTTTTGCTACCAAAGTAGCTCCAGGAACCAATTCGATACGAAATTCTACCTGTCGTGGAGGAGGTAAACTCGACAAATCATCAGAAAATACTTCCAGATAATCTCGCACCACCAGAATATCTGCCAACTTGATGCCTTCTTCCTTCTTTTCTACCACATGAGCTAGGAGTGCGTACGCACTGCTTCCGTAAACATCGACGCGTCTTCATGAAGGAAATAAGCTTTAGAGTTCTTCCCGGTCGTTCTCCTTGAATCTTGAGTATATCTCCATTTGGCATGGGGATTCGTACTACTTTCTCCCGACAGACAATCTTGGCTCCGTGCTTCGACAACCAATCCATTCCCACAATCACATCGAAGCTCCCTAGCTCGAAAGGTATTAAATATATGTCGAAGGCATGGTTCTCTAATATTATGGAGCACTGTCTAATAATCTTATCAGCTTGTATGAATCTACCGTTGGCCATTTCTATGGAAAAGCTAGTTTCTAGCCTACTAGGATTCAAGGCAAGCATGTGTACAAAATCAGAAGATATGAAGCTATTGTCTGCTCCCGTATCAAACAATATAGAGGCGAAGTGGTCGTTGAGAAGATGCGTACCCGTGACAACATTCGGGTCCTAACGAGCATCGTTGGCTCCAATGACAAAGGCACGTCCTCTGGCAGCATTTCCTTGATTTTCCTGGGCCGGATTACCAGCTATGGCCAGCACTTGCTGCTGGTTATTCCCCTGTTGACCCGGTGCTCTATTTAGTCGGGGGCATGTGTTTCGGAAGTGATCGAGGCCTCCACATTCATAGCATGCCCTGGCATTCCCGGCGGGGTTAACCGCATTGATGGGTGCTACCAGGTTGGGCGCAATCCTACAATCCTTCGCCCAGTGTCCCGAGCGCCTACAGTTGGTACATTCCTGACATGGCATTGCTGGGGAATGGTGATAGTTACACTTGTTGCACTTGGGGTGCGGTCGAGTGTATTCCTTCTTCCCTGGTGTCACAGCCACAAAATTTCGGGCTGTCTTGGCCTTCTTATCGAATCGCCCAGCATTGGACCTGTTCGTCTCCCCAAACTCTTTTCTCTTCTCTTTTCCCCTACCCAGCAGTCCTGTTCTCACCATTTCGTCAGTTAGAGCGCCAGCCTTCAGAATTGTGCTCTGGATCGTAGGAGGAGCAGCTGCTGTTACTAATGCTCTGATTTGAGGCGCGAGTCTCCAAATATACCTCTCGATCCTCTTGGATTCCGGAGTCACCAGATGTGGAACTAGCCTTGCCAGTTCGTGGAATCGATCAGTATAAGCGGCATGCCCAGCCCTACCATAGCATGATTCCAGAATTCATGCTCCAATTTCTGCATTTCATTAAGGGGGCAGTACTCCTCAGTAATCAAAGCTTTGAACTCATCCCAAGTCATTTGCATCACAGATTCTCTCCCTCTGGCTTGAACCTGGGTGTTCCTCCAAGTTAGTGCCTTGCCCTATAGTGAACACGTGCCTTGCCCTTAGGTTTAAATTGAAAACATGTAATTGATGTTGTATAGAATTTGATGTGGAATCATACTGTTATAAGCAAGCAAAATCACATAACATGTGCCTCAGACAACCAAACCTAATGACAGTATGCATATAAATTCGTCGGAATATATTCACCCATGGCCTGATTGATGGCAGTTGTGTCGGTAACTCACAAGTTAAACCGATCTGTCGAGGGGGGGGTGTCAACCCAGTAGTACTACCAATACCTATCTGTTGGTTCCAAACCCGGAATTAATGGTTGTAAGACGATCCATAGAATAACACCATGTGTGTATGCAAAATAGTATCACGTTGATTCCAAGTATGAAAATTGTATGTAAGATTGTACAGCATTGAAAACGGGTAAGCATACTTTTCCCCCAATGATTGAAAACATTGAAAACTTGCATAAACATAAAAAGGGGCCACGAAACTCACCTTGAATTGATGCAATGCACAAAGACTTCACAGAATAAGGCAATGCACGATCAAACACATTCAATACCTATTATTTATTGTAACTAAGACTTTAAAATATACTCAATACGAATAGATATATTTGGTTGAATTCGGGTTTGACGCACACGATTAGATATATATATTTGGGTTTGATTATATATCTAGTGATAATAGGATTTAAGTTGAATTGTGAGGTTTTGACAAGTAAGTTTATTTACTTGTATTTTGATTTATTCGTAAGACATACATATTATTATGTATATATTCTTTGTATTATTTAACATTGATTACGATTAAAATATAACTTATAATTACGTTTGTAAATAATTTATGTATAATTTCTATGATTTTTCATGATTATTTTATAATTAGTTACGATATAATGTCTATTTTTATAAAAATGATTATTTATAATATTTATAAATAATATTCTATAAAGATTTTTAAGGTTTTTAAATAAAATAAATTTACAGGAAATCATTTTGTAATATTTAAAATAAGGATAGTTCATAAAATTTATTTTTATAATTTTTAAGAATTTTTATATATTTTATCGAGGCTTAAAAAATTTTAAAAAAAATATGGCAGGGACTCGGGTTCGAACCCGGGACCCCTTGCCTATCCCTCTTATGCTTTAACCAGCAGGCTAGGGCGCCTGCGCCTGCCTGAACTGGTTTTAAATTCTTTTTAAACAGGGTTACCCAGTTTCCCCTAATTCCACATGAAACCTAATTTGATTTCAATTAAATTGAACACGAATTCAGTCTTGTTTGCAGTTGTAATCATGGGGCTTTTGATCCCCATATAAACGAGTAGATTAGAGTGTTTAATTACCTGTTTATGTTTCGAATTATAGATGAACACTTCGAAGAACAGGTCGTGGTTATCTTGAAATCGAATGATAATCAATCTTTGATGAAAATCAAATTGATTGTACAGAAAGCTTCGAATGATGCTATAGATCAATAGCCCTCTGTCAATTTCGTGTATTGGAACTCCTATGTTGGAGTCCGGATGAATTGCAGGTCGAGGACGAAGACGATGATCAAATTTAGTGTTTGTGTGTGTTTCGATTGGAGTCGCAGATTGCATTTCATTTATAGGATTATAAAGTTCGTGTAGGCCGTTTTAATTCGATTATATTAGTGGTTAAGTGGGTGATTTAGCCGTTGAACGGTCGGTAAATAAAGTGAAAAAGATTATAGCCGTTAATTTACCGTTACAACTCGTTTTAGGGGTGCATTGGGTTCGATTCTTGTCTGCGAAGCGGTTGGGTGCATTTCGGGCTGTAAAAATCGTGTTTTTAATTGGTTTTGGTGGTCGCCGGTGGTTGGCCGGAATTGGCCGGAACAGTGCGCCGGAAACACGGGGGCAGGGGTTTGGGTTTGAAAAATTACACAATTGGTCCCTACGGTTTCGGCTTGTTTCTTTTGTTCCTAAACTTAATTAAAATTAAATTACAGATTTGGTCCCTGAGGTTTAGTATTTGTTATTTTATGTTGTTAACTTCTTTTGAAGTTTCAGAATTGACAAATTGCCCCCTGGACTTTATTATGATTATTATTATTCTTATTATTCTTATTGTTATTATTATTATTATTATTATTATTATTATTATTATTATTATTATTATCATTATTATTATTATTATTATTATTATTATTTATTGTTATTATTATTATTATTATTATTATTATTATTATTATTATTATTATTATTATTATTATTATTAACACAAACGTGTATACGAGAAATTCAACTAAAATGATATATATATATATATATATATATATATATATATGTATGTATATATATATAAATAATAAATAAGTAAGGATAGTTAACACACATGGAACGAGTACACGAAGATAATTCGGTTAACACGATAAATAGACTATGAACATATGTGAGGATCGTTAATACACACGGTGAGTTAACGAGCTTAATGTAAATTGACAGAACTACCGGTGACAGATGCTATACACCATCACATTCACCACATGATCTTCAACAAGAAGAATCTTAGGTTACCTTTCTGATTTGGGAATATCTTGAATGTTTCTAGAACTTGTTCATCAGTAGGTGAACATGAAACCATATGTAGATCATAGTGATTCTCTTTTTCTTTCTTGATGCATTTTGTTTTCATTTCATAAGGTACACTGATGTCATCCTCTGATGACTCGTTGTCAGCCATATCATCAAATCCATCTGTATCATCTGAGCTTTCACACAAATGTAAAAGTAGACCCACAATATTCTTTGCTTGATATTGAGAGATGTCACATAGGCGGCGGTAGAGTTGAAAATAAGTTCAATTTGGTCACATTTAATAAAAAACTAAGGGGTTAATTCTCTGTTAGTAAGAATCATTGAGAAAAATTAGCTTAAAGTTGATAGGGTATGTAAACATTTCCTAAGTTGAGATTAACATTGGCTAATAAATAAAAATTGGGATTATTAAAATATAATAACCCTATTAATAATAATGAAATCAAATAAAATTATTAAAATTTTTTAATTATCTATACTATTATATAAAGCATATAGTAAGCACACAATTGTAATTCTTTTAAAGTTTAAGACACCTAATACAACTTTTAATGCATGAGCTACAAGTATTCTATGCAATAGTTTCTAGTTTGCCCAATTTAATAAACTTCTTATAATTAATATATTATTTAATACACATGAGATTATTTAATTTAGTACAGGAAGTATATCATATATATAATACTTTAAACTAATATACAAATATACATTTGTTAATTATATTTAATAAGTAAATACTATTTAAATTAAGTATTATTATATTTAAAATACTTAAATATTTAATCACTAAATATTTATATATTTGTAATGATAATAATACCCAAATATATTAATATATAATGTAGGTTGGAAAAGAGCATCGATAACATTCGTCACATCACCGACCACTTTACTATATATAACAAATAGAAAATGAAAATAAAAAAGATAGTTATTAGTGACGTAGTAGGTTTTTAGTGTTACCATACTAATTCCATTTTCTTCAAACTCATAAAAGAACTTACTTTGTTTTTTATTTAATAATTTTACACTTAAATCCAATGTTTTCAGAACCGGATCAGACGTCAAACCGGACGCCTTACCGGTTTGGTGGTCGGACCGGTCGGACCGGATTTAAGAACCGGATGACATCATAATTATATATATAGTATATTATATATATATTGTTATATATATAATCAAATATAAGCAATTTATATATGATTTATATATGTATTTTATAGTTATATATAAAACTTAAGTATATTTGGGTGTGTGTGAATGTATGTCTAAGATTATGGTGAACACTTTGTCCCACAATGGTGTGGGAACAAAGTGAGGTTTGGTTTATAAGTAATTGTTTTACCACTCTAGTGTATCTTTATGACATATTTCACCACAAGTAGTGTGGGAACAAAGTGAAGTTTGGTTTATAAGTAATTGTTTTACCACTCTAGTGTATCTTTATGACATATTTTGTCATAAGTACTACCCGCGCGCGCGGTGGGGGTGCAAAGACGAGTTTTCTATTGGATTTTCATTGAACTCGTGCGTGCCCGCACGTCCCGCGGACACGAATGCAGCTTTAAAAACCCAGGCCCACGCGAGGCAGTTTTTGTTTTTGAAGTACTAATGATCATCGTTATATCTAACACACTAATTTATAGTTCAACACCCCGTTTTTACTCAAAAAAATAAAAAAATCCACAAAACAGCCCGAACCGGTCCGGTTTCCCGGTCCGACCACCGGTTCGGGAAGAACCGGCCGGTTCGGGAAGAACCGGCCGGTTCGACCACTTAAAACCGAATCATACCTGACCGGACCGGCCACCGGACCGATCCCCGGTTCAACCAGTCGGACTGGCCGGTCCGATCCGGTCGTGAAACAATGCTTAAACCCCTATAGATTTTTTTAACTAATCACATCAATTTTTTTTCAAATTAGCTACTTACTCATTTTGTCTTTTTTTCAACATTACACTTAAACATTGGAATTATATCAAATTTACACTTAATTTTCTAACCTTTAGTAAATTTCTTTCATTTATTCTAACCACTTTACTGTAACACCCGTAATTTCTTTTAAAGAAATAAAAGAAGGAAATAGAAAGAAAAGGAAGAAAATAAAAGTCAACTAAAGAGGAGGGGCCAAAAGTGCCAAATGGGCAAAGTTGTTATTTATTTTGTACAAAAAGGGAGGCATGGCCGCCCATAACCCCTGCACACTTCTTTGCATTCGGTTTTTAGAGAGAGAAACAGCAGGGACTTCGATTCTTAGAGAGAGAAAGAAGAAGAAATCAGATTCAAGGTAAGAATTGGTGTTTTTAAGTTGTGTTTTGGCTAAGAAACCGAGAATGCATGTTCTTATGTGTGTGTGTTTGTGTTCGGGTTGCACTGTGTGTGTGTGTTTTAGGTGTAGAAACGACTGGGAAGTTAAGAAAGGGTATCCAAAACCGAAGACAAACTAAGGTGAGTTTCTAGACCCCTTTTTACCTGTTTTAAATGTTTTGGGGCTGGAAAATGCATGTAAGTATGTTTTTATAAAATTTGGGTTTTATACCCGTATGATTTGAATGTATGAATGTATGTGTTTATGTTATGTTTTGCCTAGAATCATGTGAGCATGTTTAGAACTAGGCATTATGATGTTTGGGACTTGGACTATGAATTAGACACATGAACAGGTTACTAATACGTCTGAAATTTTGCCTTAGAAATATGTCTGAAATCTGGACTTAGAATAAATAAGTATAAGTTGATGAGTCCAATAGTGTTTATACGTCCAACAGGACTCATGAGTCCCACAGTACCCATGAGCCTGAAAACTAAGTAAAAAGGTGAAAAGTCTGAATTCTGGTCGTATGACCAGAAAATATTTCTAAGTATGGGATGGTACGACCAATAGTGCTCATACGCCCAACAGGGTGGTCGTATGACCAGATGATTATTCTAAGTGTAGGATGAAAAGTCCAATAGGGCTCATACGCCCAGCAGTGCTCTTACGCCTAACAGGGCTTATACGCCCAACAGGGCTCAAACGCCCAGAACACTTAGAATTTTTACAGAAATTTCCTGCAAATCCGAAGTTCGAGGTTTTGACCAGGGTTGACTAGGGTTAATAAATGATGATGTTTTATGCATGTAATGATGATTAATGATTAACCCTTATTAAGGTTACTGATATTATTATCAGTATTCTATTATTGCTAACAATATTATTATTTAATATTGTTAAGTATGAGATGACGCCCAAAATACTTAGACTTTTTAACATATTTCCCTTGGAGTTTGTGCAGTAGGGTTTCACCTGAATGTTGACTAGGACGTTATTGAATGAGAATAATGATGTTTGAATGTAATAATATCCTTTTCTTGATATTATAATTAATATTACGATTAGGGATATTATTAAGAGTATGAATAATATTATTTATAATATTATTAGTATTATTATTATTAATATGCTTATTGATAATAATACTGTATGTTTCTATGTGGAATGATCATGATCAAGAATTATTATCATTAATAAAGTGAAAGATTAATGATAAAGAGGAATGGAACGTGAACGAATGAACGAAAGTCTTGCAAGCAAATGAATGGAGGCGCACACCCCTAGCAGGTGTTAGCTCAACTGTGATGCGGGTTCGCTACCCCGAAGGATGCACACAGGATCAATCCTTGAGATTGATATAGAGGTGAGTGACTTGGTGTCACAACAGACTCACAGGAATGTAGGTCAATCTTCGTGATTGGCTTAGAGGTGAGTGACTTGGTGTCACAACAGACTCACAGTATGTAGGTCAATCTTTGTGATTGACTTAGAGGTGAGCGACTTGGTGTCGCAACAGACTCACAGCTTAATTAAAGAGGAATGTTAAAAGTACGAATTGAACGATGATGAAGATAATGAAAGTATTACCTATGTGTACGTACGATGTATGATCACCTGTGAAAATGAGGAACGGTTTTTGAACGAAAAGTAAAGTATTTTAACTATAAAACTAGAACTCACTCAGCAACGCTGACTTTTATGTATTTTCCAGTTGGCAGGTGACAGGTTGCTGAGGATGGCATACAGGGGTGGCTACTTGGTGGGCAAGACTGACATCCATTATGTTTTTGACGATACTGTTGTTTTGTAATCCATTCAATTAAATATTTTATGACTTGGGAACTAAAATGTATTGCTTAACAACAGTGTTTCTAATGAAATGAATGTCTTTTGTTTAAATTAATTCCGCTACTTAAATTTATAATAAGTACGTTTTATGCTGTGAATGTCCAACTGTGAGGTGCCCGGGATCGGGGCCTTACAAGTTGGTATCAGAGCTAAAGTTTAAGTGAATTGGGTAAATATTTTCAAAATGAACCTCAACTTAAACTGAGAATTGGACGGAAAGAGGGATGTCAGCCCGAGTAGCCATGTGCCATCAGGTATTGCTTTCTTAAAAATCAACCAGACTTATGTGCGTGTGCTATATGTGATTTATGTGTTCTTAGTAGATTTAGATACTGATGTAGTCAGGATAGGAAATGCTTGGGGTGTGAAGAGTAAAGTAAGTGGCTAATCACAACTGACCACTGTAATTAGGGACTTACTATACTTGACATAAACTGAGCTATTACCTTGAATGACTGTTTTAGTGTTTGAATCTTATAGTGCATAGGAAAATGGCTGGGAAGAAACCTTCTAAGGCTGCTAGAGGTAGAGGTCGTCCGCGTACGACTAGGAACAACACTAAAGCTCCTGAGACGGCTCCTGTGAACCCTGAGGTTCCTAACCGGAATGAAGAAACCGAGAATGCGAGCCTGAATGCCTCAGCTAGGGAGGCGATTGCTGATGAGGTACATCAAGTCCTGCAGGCAGTTATGCCATCTGTGGTGACTGATGTTATTCATGCTGTGAGGAATGAGGAAAGGAAGGAGAAGGAGGATAGGAGAGGGTCAACTGGGAAGGAAAGCAAGGGAGGAGAGGAACGACCAGATCCAGAGATAGTAGTATCTGATGAAGAGGAAGATGATGTGGTAGGGGTGACAACCAAGGGATGCAATTACGGGGCATTCCAGAGGTGCAGGCCCCCGACTTTTGATGGAAATGGCAATGCTGCGGCTGCCCATCGGTGGGTAAGGGAGATGGAGGCGGTACTCGAGATCAGTGAGTGCCGGGAAGATCAGAAGGTGAAGTTTGCCACCCACTCCTTTACTGACTCAGCCCTATGTTGGTGGGACAATATTGTACAGGCTGAGGGCAGCAGGGCCATAAGCAAGATGAAGTGGTCCGAGTTGAAGAAGCTGGTAATTGAGGAATTCTGTCCTCACAGGGAACTCGATAAGATTGAGAGGGAGTTCCTACAACTCGAAGCGGGAACCATGACCCACCAGCAGTACACTGCCAAATTCAATGAGATGGCAAGGCTGGTGCCGGATCAAGTGACGCCGGTTTCCCGAAAGATTAACCGGTACATTCAGGGACTACCAGCCGACATTCGTAGGCACTTGATTGCTGCTCGGCCAAGCACGTTTAGGTCGGCAGTGGATTTGGCTGGAAGACTCTACGATGAGAGGGAGGTAGCAGATGCGGAGGTGAAGAAGGCTGGTGGGGGTGACCGAAACTGGAATGGGAAGCGGTTCGGGCGTGGTGGTTTTACTCCGAACAACAAAAGGATGAAAATGGATGACCGAAGGGTGGGGTCATCAAGCTCGGGGCCCAAAAGGTGTGGCAAGTGCGGGAAGGAGCATACGGGTGAGTGCAAATCGGGGCTCAACGTGTGTTTCAAGTGCGGGAAGCCGGGTCACATTCTGAAGGATTGTAAGGATCTGAGGTGTTATAACTGCGGTGAGGCGGGCCATATGAGCAAAGACTGCAGGAAGCGGAGGGTGGAGAGTTCCGGGGCAAAGAAGACGGCCGGGACTGAAGGGCAGAGGGCGAGCGCCAGAGCTTTCACCATGACCAGAGAGGAGGCTAGGACGGACCCCGATGTTGTGTCAGGTACGTTTCTAGTAAATCAAACTCTGGCTTCTGTGTTATTTGATTCTGGTGCTAGTAGGAGTTTTATTTCTGCTACTTTCTGTGCTAAATTGCCTATTAGTAGTAAATGCATTGATGAGCCCTTTGAAGTAGAAACCACTATTGGTAAGTCCACTAGAGTTACTGCTGTGATAGAGGACTGTGCCATAGAATTAGAAGGTCATAGGTTTGCTGCTAGATTACATGTGATGCCCCTAGGTGGATTTGATGTAGTACTAGGGATGGATTGGTTGGCAACCTATGAAGCGAATATCGTATGTCGAAAGAAGATGATTAGATTGACGGCATCTGACGGAAGTCTGGTGACAATATACGGTGATCGAGTAACGGTGATTCCGAAGATGATTTCGATGGCGGTGGCGGGGAAGTGCATGAGGCGTGGGTGCAACGCCTACCTATGTTATGTGAAGGACGTGGAAACGCCAACACCACAACTATCCGACGTTCCGGTTGTGTGCGAGTTTCCAGATGTGTTCCCGGAAGACTTATCGGGATTGCCACCTGACCGCGAAATTGAATTTCAAATTGACTTAATACCCGGTGCCCAACCTGTCGCCAAGGCACCGTATCGATTAGCTCCTACGGAGATGAAAGAATTGATGGAGCAACTGCAAGAGTTGCTTGACAAGGGCTTTATTAGACCGAGTATCTCTCCTTGGGGTGCTCCGGTCTTGTTTGTGAAGAAGAAGGACGGTAGCATGAGAATGTGTATCGACTACCGTGAGTTGAACAAGCTAACGGTAAAGAATCGGTATCCGTTACCGAGGATCGATGACTTGTTCGACCAGCTCCAGGGTGCCAGTTGGTTCTCGAGGATAGATCTTCGATCTGGCTACCACCAGTTGAAGGTGAAGGAGCAGGACATTCCTAAAACAGCTTTTCGTACGCGTTATGGACACTATGAGTTTCTCGTTATGTCATTTGGTCTAACTAACGCGCCAGCTGCTTTTATGGACTTGATGAACCGAGTGTGTCGGCCAATGTTAGATAAATCAGTGATTGTGTTCATCGATGATATCCTGATTTATTCGAGGAGCGAAGAAGAGCATGCCGGTCATATTCGGGAAGTATTGGAGACTTTGAGAAGGGAGAAACTGTACGCTAAGTTCTCCAAGTGTGCCTTTTGGTTACGCGAGGTACAATTTCTGGGTCACGTGGTAAATGCAGAAGGAATAATGGTGGACCCAGCAAAGGTTGAGGCTGTGATGCAATGGAAATCACCAAAGACGCCATCCGAGATTCGTAGCTTCTTGGGATTGGCGGGCTATTATAGGAGATTTATTCAAGACTTTTCAAAGATAGCCTCACCTTTGACAAAATTGACTCGTAAGGACGTGAAATTCGTGTGGGGTCGAGAGCAGGAGACGGCTTTTGAGGAGTTGAAGGCAAGACTAACACAAGCTCCTGTTTTGACTTTGCCCGAGGGGAATGAAGACTTAGTGGTCTATTCAGATGCATCTTATTCCGGGCTAGGTTGCGCGTTGATGCAACGTGGAAGGGTGATCGTGACAGGAGGCAAACATAACACAGTCAGCTTCAATGTCGAAATCACTATGTATTAATATCAATTTGTGAATGGACTAGCTAGCCATTACAATGCACATGCTTATATATACGCTATTGATAAACTGTTATGTTTATACGCAAACTCTTGAACTCACCAACCATTGTGTTGACTTTTTAGTATGCTATTCTCAGGTCATTAATTTGGATTGCTGATAGGAGCACTACACGAGTCAGCATGCATTTTAGAGATTTAAACTTCAAACATATTTACTCATTTTTATTTATGGTTTAAACTACTCGGTTGGCACTTGTTTTGCCATATGGTACTTTCACATGTTTTGGATTGTTTTATTTACTTTACGCTTCCGCATGTCTTTTAAAGTTTAAACTCTGGTTGGTTTACAGTAATCGTAGCATATAGAGTCGTTCCGAGTAACTATTGACTGTGATCCTGGTTTGTTCACACGCCTCGCGGTAAAACTCCGCACGTGGATTTTGAGGGTGTGACAGATTGGTAACACCCAGCCTCTCACACCAACAATATTGTCCGCTTCGCCTACGAGGAGCTCACGGATTTGTTTTTGGTTGCCCGGGTGAAAACTTCCCAGGGAGGTCACCCATCCCTGGATTGCTCCCACCTGAGCACGCTTAACTGTGGAGTTCTCCTCTCATCCACAGCCAATACGCCCAAAACGCGTTGTTGATATTAGAGGCCAGACATTCCTTATGAACCAGGAAACTCTCCTGTCCACGGCCGATCGTGACAGGAGGCAAACATAACACAGTCAGCTTCAATGTCGAAATCACTATGTATTAATATCAATTTGTGAATGGACTAGCTAGCCATTACAATGCACATGCTTATATATACGCTATTGATAAACTGTTATGTTTATACGCAAACTCTTGAACTCACCAACCATTGTGTTGACTTTTTAGTATGCTATTCTCAGGTCATTAATTTGGATTGCTGATAGGAGCACTACACGAGTCAGCATGCATTTTAGAGATTTAAACTTCAAACATATTTACTCATTTTTATTTATGGTTTAAACTACTCGGTTGGCACTTGTTTTGCCATATGGTACTTTCACATGTTTTGGATTGTTTTATTTACTTTACGCTTCCGCATGTCTTTTAAAGTTTAAACTCTGGTTGGTTTACAGTAATCGTAGCATATAGAGTCGTTCCGAGTAACTATTGACTGTGATCCTGGTTTGTTCACACGCCTCGCGGTAAAACTCCGCACGTGGATTTTGAGGGTGTGACAGATTGGTATCGCATATGCATCTCGACAACTGAAGATCCACGAAGTCAACTATCCCACACACGATCTAGAATTAGCTGCGGTGGTTTTCGCGTTGAAGATTTGGCGGCACTATCTATACGGGACGAAGTGCACAATCTTCACCGACCACAAAAGCTTGAAGTACTTCTTCGAGCAGAAAGATCTGAACATGAGGCAGAGGCGATGGTTGGAACTAATAAAGGATTATGATTGCGAAATCCATTACCATCCGGGCAAGGCCAACGTGATGGCCGATGCCCTTAGCCGAAAAGAAAGGCCTGAGCCGATCCGGGTAAAGGCATATCAGCTAATTATGACCTCAGATGTAATGACTCAGGTTAAGGAGTTTCAAGACGAGGCTTTGAAAGAAGATCGTCTTAACTCCGAAAGGATGAGAGGTCTAGTTACGGAATTGGGTGAGAACACTCTTGGTGTTAAGACTCGATTTGGACGAATGTGGATTCCTCGATACGGGGATCTACGTGGTAGAATTATGGACGAGGCCCATAAGACCCGATACTCCATTCACCCCGGTGCTACCAAAATGTACCACGATATGAAGAAAGACTATTGGTGGCCGGGTATGAAACGTGACGTAGTGGAGTACGTAAGTAAGTGCTTGACTTGCTTACAAGTGAAGGCGGAACACCAGAAGCCCTACGGGAAGATCCAACCGTTGGATATACCCGAGTGGAAGTGGGAACACATCACCATGGATTTCATCACGAAGTTACCACGTACCCCAAAAGGGTATGATGCCATATGGGTGATAGTTGACCGCTTGACAAAGAGTGCCCACTTCCTACCGATCCGCGAAACGTACTCATATGAAAGATTGGCGGATCTGTTCATCAAAGAAATTATAGCTCGTCATGGTGTACCGGTGTCTATTGTGTCTGATCGCGACACCCGGTTTACCTCTAAGTTTTGGAAGAGATTTCACGATGCAATGGGGACGAGACTACACATTAGTACAGCATATCACCCTCAGACAGACGGTCAGTCTGAGAGGACGATCCAAACACTCGAGGACATGCTTCGGGCGTGCGTGATCGATTTTGGAGGAAGTTGGGACGACCACCTGCCGTTAGCAGAATTCTCGTACAACAACAGTTATCATGCCAGCATTGGCATGCCACCTTACGAGATGCTATATGGTAGGAGATGTAGGACGCCCGTATGCTGGGGAGACATTGGGCAGAAAGAGTTAGGAGGTGTTGAGGTGGTCGAAGCTACGACTGAGAAGTTAGAAAAGATCAAAGCCTTCATGAAGGCGGCGAAAGATAGGCAAAAGTCGTATGCTGACAAGAGGCGAAGACCAATAGAGTTTAAGGTTGGTGACCGAGTCATGTTGAAGGTCTCACCTTGGAAGGGAATTATTAGGTTCAGGAAACGAGGTAAGCTAAGCCCGAGATATATAGGACCTTTCCGAATTGTCGCACGAGTAGGAGAGGTGGCCTATCGACTTGAGTTGCCAGATGAGTTAAGTGGAATTCATCCCACATTCCATGTATCTACACAGGAAGGGATCCGAGTCTACGTGGGAGACTGAAGAAGAAATGAGACAACACTACCCACATCTGTTTGAGGAATAACAGGTTTCGGGGACGAAACCTATATAAGGGGGGTGGACTTGTAACACCCGTAATTTCTTTTAAAGAAATAAAAGAAGGAAATAGAAAGAAAAGGAAGAAAATAAAAGTCAACTAAAGAGGAGGGACCAAAAGTGCCAAATGGGCAAAGTTGTTATTTATTTTGTACAAAAAGGGAGGCATGGCCGCCCATAACCCCTGCACACTTCTTTGCATTCGGTTTTTAGAGAGAAACAGCAGGGACTTCGATTCTTAGAGAGAGAAAGAAGAAGAAATCAGATTCAAGGTAAGAATTGGTGTTTTTAAGTTGTGTTTTGGCTAAGAAACCGAGAATGCATGTTCTTATGTGTGTGTGTTTGTGTTCGGGTTGCACTGTGTGTGTGTGTTTTAGGTGTAGAAACGACTGGGAAGTTAAGAAAGGGTATCCAAAACCGAAGACAAACTAAGGTGAGTTTCTAGACCCCTTTTTACCTGTTTTAAATGTTTTGGGGATGGAAAATGCATGTAAGTATGTTTTTATAAAATTTAGGTTTTATACCCGTATGATTTGAATGTACGAATGTATGTGTTTATGTTATGTTTTGCCTAGAATCATGTGAGCATGTTTAGAACTAAGCATTATGATGTTTGGGACTTGGACTATGAATTAGACACATGAACAGGTTACTAATACGTCTGAAATTTTGCCTTAGAAATATGTCTGAAATCTGGACTTAGAATAAATAAGTATAAGTTGATGAGTCCAATAGTGTTTATACGTCCAACAGGACTCATGAGTCCCACAGTACCCATGAGCCTGAAAACTAAGTAAAAAGGTGAAAAGTCTGAATTCTGGTCGTATGACCAGAAAATATTTCTAAGTATGGGATGGTACGACCAATAGTGCTCATACGCCCAACAGGGTGGTCGTATGACCAGATGATTATTCTAAGTGTAGGATGAAAAGTCCAATAGGGCTCATATGCCCAGCAGTGCTCTTACGCCTAACAGGGCTTATACGCCCAACAGGGCTCAAACGCCCAGAACACTTAGAATTTTTACAGAAATTTCCTACAAATCCGAAGTTCGAGGTTTTGACCAGGGTTGACTAGGGTTAATAAATGATGATGTTTTATGCATGTAATGATGATTAATGATTAACCCTTATTAAGGTTACTGATATTATTATCAGTATTCTATTATTGCTAACAATATTATTATTTAATATTGTTAAGTATGAGATGACGCCCAAAATACTTAGACTTTTTAACATATTTCCCTTGGAGTTTGTGCAGTAGGGTTTCACCTGAATGTTGACTAGGACGTTATTGAATGAGAATGATGATGTTTGAATGTAATAATATCCTTTTCTTGATATTATAATTAATATTACGATTAGGGATATTATTAAGAGTATGAATAATATTATTTATAATATTATTAGTATTATTATTATTAATATGCTTATTGATAATAATACTGTATGTTTCTATGTGGAATGATCATGATCAAGAATTATTATCATTAATAAAGTGAAAGATTAATGATAAAGAGGAATGGAACGTGAACGAATGAACGAAAGTCTTGCAAGCAAATGAATGGAGGCGCACACCCCTGGCATGTGTTAGCTCAACTGTGATGCGGGTTCGCTACCCCGAAGGATGCACACAGGATCAATCCTTGAGATTGATATAGAGGTGAGTGACTTGGTGTCACAACAGACTCACAGGAATGTAGGTCAATCTTCGTGATTGGCTTAGAGGTGAATGACTTGGTGTCACAACAGACTCACAGTATGTAGGTCAATCTTTGTGATTGACTTAAAGGTGAGCGACTTGGTGTCGCAACAGACTCACAACTTAATTAAAGAGGAATGTTAAAAGTACGAATTGAACGATGATGAAGATAATGAAAGTATTACCTATGTGTACGTACGATGTATGATCACCTGTGAAAATGAGGAACGGTTTTTGAACGAAAAGTAAAGTATTTTAACTATAAAACTAGAACTCACTCAGCAACGCTGACTTTTATGTATTTTCCAGTTGGCAGGTGACAGGTTGCTGAGGATGGCATACAGGGGTGGCTACTTGGTGGGCAAGACTGACATCCATTATGTTTTTGACGATACTGTTGTTTTGTAATCCATTCAATTAAATATTTTGTGACTTGGGAACTAAAATGTATTGCTTAACAACAGTGTTTCTAATGAAATGAATGTCTTTTGTTTAAATTAATTCCGCTGCTTAAATTTATAATAAGTACGTTTTATGCTGTGAATGTCCAACTGTGAGGTGCCCGGGATCGGGGCCTTACATTTACAATACAGTTTATTAATTTTAATAAAGTTACCATTTACGTATTCTCTATTTTTTATGGTTTGTGGATTAGTTTTTATAGTATTTTTTCCTATTACACTTTTTTATCAACGGCTTGCGTGTGAATTTTCTTAAATACTTAATAATAACGTAAAGAATCAACATAATTAAATCTTTCAACTTATACCATCTCCGCAGCATAGCGCAGCTCACACCCGCTAGTTAGTATTAATGTGTTCTTTTTTTTTTGAAAAGGAAAAGTTAACATGTTAAACATTTGTTATTAATAGTATCTCTATGTGTCACACCCCAACCTTAACGGCGGAATCGTCGGGATGTGAGAGTTAAGATTGTTCATAGCCACAAAACGCTACCATTTAATAAAAATATTATTATCATAAGTTTTAAAATGCAAATTACATCCATAAGTCTCAAACAAGAATAACATAAGATAAACATCCAAAATAAATTATTCTTTTTCCTAGGTCCAAATCCTAGGTGTGAGCCTGCTTCAAACAGATCATCAAACTTAAGCATTTCCTGAAACATATTAAAAATAAAAAGTTAACTATGAAAGTTGGTGAGTTTCTATGGGTTAAGTATACATAAATATATCAAAAGATTTACAAGTAGCAATTCCTGTCAATGGTTATGAATTATGCAAGTTTATAGAACACATATAGCTACAATCAAACCTTGACCATGAATAAGTTTACAAGTTTATAACGATTAGCTAAGTGTACTTGGTTCCCACGATGAACAAGCATACGTCATCAGGAGCCGGCATTAACCTCAGCTTTAGCACCAAATAGACTTGTCAAGCCCATAGATCTATGATGTCGCCAGGCTAGCAATAGTTGATGATTGTCAAGATATAATGTATCTCATATAACACTCACAATAATACAAATAACCATGACAAAAATATAGACGAATTGCATGTGTTACAAGTATAAAAAAAGTTTACAAGTGTAAGTTGATAAGTTTAACATGTTTTACCCCAAAAAGGTGTGAAATTATATGAAAAGGGGCATGAAAACTCACATGGTATATGACGTTCTTGGAATAATAATAAAAATAAAGTAACTCTACCGATGTCCTCACGATTTGTCTAAAAGTGTGTGTTCCAAGATTTAGAGTTTAGTTGGTAAAAACAAAAGACGATTCCCTACGACTAGGGTTCTAATTGTGATCGGGCTTTTTGTTTATTAGAGACATATATATATTATTTAACTTGGTTAAATAAAATAAGACAAAATACTTATCTAATAATAATTTTGGAATTATTAATAGTAGTGATTGAAATAAGGTATGTTGTTTTTATTTAAATAATGCGCTTAAACGCTTAGATTATGTTGATTTAGTATGCTAATATCAATATAAAAGTAGTTAATTTATTCATTAACTAATGATTTATGAAGTACTATTTTAAATAATTTAAATATGTTTCTTATTTGATTTGCAGTAGTTTTTGTATAATCCAAAACTTGTAAATATATATTTTATATTAATTTTATAACTTTTGAAATCTTACAAATAAGTAATGTATAAAGTAAAATTATTTAAAATTTTTATATAAATTCTGGTTTAGTACTTATTATTAAAAATGATTTTTTGTAACATTTTAGTATTATTTTAAGATTTTCTGGAATTAAAAATGGTGAAAAAATCAAGTTTTAAAAATATTTGCAGGGGCTCGGGTTCGAACCCAGGACCTCGACCTCCCCCTTAAGCTTTCACCAGCAGGCTGGGGTGCCTGCGCCTGTCAAATGGCTGTTTTAAATCGATAAGTCTCTTAACAAATGAAAACCCCATTTGCACATGAACCTTAGAAACGATTTTTGCCCAAATTGAACCCCAATTGCGTAATGTTAACCAACGAATGGTTAGGGCTTTTAATCCCCACATGTAATTGAGTTTCTAGAGTGTTTGATTACCTATTATTGAAATGAAATCAATGGATACGAGTCTAAGCAAGACACGGTTGTTCTTGATGCAATCGTGGTGTGTGTATGTGTGTGTGTGTGTTTTCTCGAGAAATTAAGGTTACAGAGAGTGTAAAAAAGTCGATTAGACCCTTTCCCGTCTGTTTAATAGCCTCGATTTGATCGGTTCCGACCCAACGGCTTCGAACATGAATTCGGGTGTTACAGTTGTGATTTTTTGATTAAAATGTTGTTACAGTTAGAATTAAACCCATCAATGATTTCTAAATGATTATTCAAATGTTTATACTTAATTAATTTGATTAATATCGTGATTTATTACAGAAACGGATTGGGTTAGTGGTGGGAGTCGGTTTCGAGTTCTATAGTGTAGTAATACGCTGTTAAAATCAAATTAATAGGCATAGTTGAGTTCGAATCGGTTCGAAGATCCGAATGAATCGATTTGGGGTTTCAAAACGGTTTATTTAGGTGATTTTGAGAGTGGCCGGAGCTCGGCCGGAGTTGGGGCCGGAAAAACGAGGGAGAAGAGAAAGAAAGAAGTTTGAGTTTTCAAAAGTTGCACATTTGACCCCTGTGCTTTATAAGTTGACATTATCCACCCACAATTACATTTCCATTTAAATAAATTTTACAAATTAGCCCCTGGGGTTTAATTGTTATTATTTTATGTCCAAACTTTTAATTACAAGTTTTAAGATAATAAAACTTATATTATTTTATTTATTTATTTACAAGTTTACACTTAATATCATTATTTATTATTGTAAATAATATTATTTTCTTTTATGCTTGTTATTATTATTATTATTATTATTATTATTATTATTATTATCATTAATTACTTAATTATTTAATCATCAAAGTTATAGTGATACAAGAAATTACAAATAAAACCTTGGTATTTGCATTAATAACAATACAAACCCTTACAAGAGCTAACGACGTTAACAAACGTTTAACAAAAATTACGAAAGGTCACACTATGTGTTATTTTATTTTGTTAATTTCTAACCATTATGGGTTTTAGTTATAGATCTCTAAGCATGTCATTTAACCAAGAATAGAGTATTCAATGAGAACCATAATTGTTACGAGTGAACTTGAAGTTTTTGGATCTTGGTAAGCTTAGGCTTGGTTTTAAAGGTAGCCCTAGCTAACAAGAAGTGGCTTAAGCATCAATTGAGTCTTGGTGACCTAATGGATGTGTATGCTTGAGTTTTGGCTTGCCATAGGGGCAAATGGGCAATTCTTTTGGACCCATAGGTGTAGGAGTATTAATTTTTTTAACCTATTTTTAAGGTTAGTTAGACTTTTATATTTATTTTTGTACAGAATATTTATGTAAAATTTTGTATATATGTTGTTCATGTATGCATATATGTTTGTGTTTAGGCTTGACTTATGTTTATGTGTGTAATTGCAAACAAGAAATGTGGCCTGAGATGAACAAGTTGATGATATGGGATGAACCATGGGAAAGGAGAGGCACCAACAAATAACATGTCTTACAATTAGTTTAGTTATTGTATTATTGTTGGATTTGTAAAAGGAACGTAAATGGATTTCGATTGTAGTTTAATGCTATATTTGAATTGTATGGAGTTTTAGGTCTAAAAATTTGGAATATTTCATATTTATAATTAATTTTTTATTAAACACAATTCTTGTCACAAAATTGTTGCAAAATAAATTGATAGATGTTATCGTAACTATGTTGCAACGTTGTCGCAAAAAATTAAAATATATAGACTCTAATAAAATAAGGTTTTTGAAGTCACATGTACATCTTTTAAACCATAAAAGTGACATTGAAGCCAAATCGATCTAACCTTCTTTCTTTCTTATCGAAACCCTAGATCGAACATCTTCCATCGTTTGCGTTAAACCAAATCGATCTAACCAGGTTAGCTTTGTAGGTTTCAGGCCCAAGATTATACTATAACTCTTTCATTCATTCATTACCTGCGACACATACATATAAATAGACTAAAATCAACATGCAAACATGAGTCACTACTTCTATAAGATAGACCACTACTTACATCCACTACTCCACTACCTAGACTAATTAAAAATAAAAACTTACTTCATACTTTAAATAAAACATGACTCAAATACTAGACCCGACCCGTAACTTGACCCGATCAAGATTCATTTATTTGATATATAGGTGACTAAAGGTCTTATCACTAGCACCGCGTGTCATAGAAGCTAAAGTAATTTTGGGAAGTAATATAGGTAATCGAACATTCATTTCAATGACTTGTTTAACACTATCTGACAAGAAGATTCCATTTAAGTTTAAATGAAGACAATTTTTATTTTTGTATGCTTCGTCATGATGATAAATAAAAGTCAATGACAATCGTTATCTAGATTTGATTTGTATCCGAGACAGTCTTTTCACATAGTCAGCTCTATGTCGTTTTATCTAGAGTTAAAAGTATATATGCACTCAAAATCATAATTGTTGATAAATATGATAATCTTACTAATTAGATAGTCAATTTTGTATATAAAGAACTATTTAAAGATTTGTAATTTGCATTTATAGTTAGGTGTAAGTTTAATATTAATATGTATTAATAAATAAAATAATGTAAAATATAATACATAATTGTTTATTATAAAATGTTTGTTTAATTCAATATCCGTACAACTCATCTCCGTGTACCCACACAATTTAGTATTGAAAGTCGGTGTTTCCATCTTGCTTTTATATAACATTGACCAACAAAATGGTTTTTGTAATGGTACTCGCCTACTAATTGTATCTCTTGGGAAATGGGTTATTGAAGTTAAGATAATATCTGGAAGTAATATTGAAAGCCGAATATTTGTTCCAAGAACTAATTTCGTGCCATCTGATAAAAAAATCTCTTTCAAATTCCAAAGAAGACAATTTCCACTGACTATTTCTTTTGTAATGACGATTAATAAGAATAAGGGATAATCGTTATCAAGAGTTGGTTTGTATTTAAAAGAATCAGTTTTCGCTCATGGATAGTTATATGTGGCTTTGTCAAGGGTGAAGCCTATAGACGGCGTAAAATTAGTCATTTTAAATCAAAATGGTAACATTACTAATGAGATACAAAACGTTAAGACAAAGAGGTGGTTAGACATCTATGAGAAAGTTTTGAAAGTATGAATGTCCTTTTAATCCTATTTTAAAACTTTGAAATTATTGTTGTTAATTTTTTATAATGTTTATTCTGTAATCAATGTTTAATGGAAGTCTGACGATTTAAATCAACCATATATCACACGAGCTCTAACATAGTTAATAATAATAATAATAATAATAATAATAATAATAATAATAATAATAATAATAATAATAATAATAATAATAATTAAATAATAATAATAATAATAAAATAATAATAATAATAATAATAATAATAATAATAATAATAATTAATATTTTGACACAAAGTTGTCGGTATGTTGTCAGAAACCGGTGTCGCAAACCTGTCGTGTAGCTTTGTCAGAAGGCAGTCGCAAAAACTTTGCAACAATGCTTTTTGCGACAAAACTTAGTTTGTCTTAAACTTGACACAGAAGATCTGTTATTACAGAGGACCTGAAGATCATAAAGAGATAGTTGTACGACCTGGTTAGTCGCATGCAACACCTACGAAGAGCAGCAAACAAAGTAGACACATCAAGAAGATTAATGGTAGTAATTATTCGGTTAAAAGAAACAACACTATTTCGCTTCAATGTCCAAAACTCAAAACGACGAATCACACTAAATGGAAAATCATAATGGAATCCATCTTGGATACTCAAGGAGGCAGTAGACCTAAATAGTGAAGGTGTTGATGTTGGTTAATCTTGATGGGTCAACGGGTCTTAATTTACGGGTCAAGTCGGGTCATTAGGAAGCTTTATTTTATCACATGCTTTTAGTTATGCAGTAAGTGTTAGTGGGTCAACAGAAACGTGGGTTAAGTGGAGGATTGTTAGGAGATGGTGGGTGTTAACTCACCCACTTCATAGGCATTTTCATTTATATTATGCAATTTAGTATTTTAAAGTTCTAGTGGTGAACAGTAACATGGGTTAAGTGGATGAGTGTTAGGAGATGATGGGTGTTAACTCACCCAATTCATAGGCATGTTTATTGATATTAAGCAATTTAGTATTTTAAAGTTTTAACCAAAAAAATTTTCAGTTGTGAATTTTGTTTCTATCCTAAGTCGGGTTTGTACCAACAGTTGATAGGAAAAAGATTGCAAGGGTGGTTGTGTTTCAGGCTTTCCTATAAGATATTCTTCTTCAGGTTGCAAAGAACCGAATGCAAAAGATATATAGGAAGCTCTTCGGGTTAGATTTCTTGGGGAAAATCTTGTCCAAAAGGTGTACAACGACCCATAGTCATTAATGACATCAAAAATAAGATTAAAGTTTACTTAAATATACTTTAAACAATTAGAAAATTAAACAATTATAAATTATATGATTGGATTGTGATTTGTTCTATAGTTTTTAATTATAAAAATGATTTCATTTGATCCATCTTCTATATATTTATATTTGTGTGTGTATATATATGCATATATTTGTATATATAGGGTAAAGTTTTTTTTGTTAACTGATGCGTGCAGATAGTATATATATTTTGATAAAGCTTTTTCGCACAGATTCCGTTTTAAATGGTTATTACTAATACTAACTACACACACAAAAGGCAAGTGTACCTATCGTGAGGTAATATAGTGTTGGTAAGAACCGAGTATCAATCCTGTCACACCCTCAATTTTCCACGAACGGGGTTTTACCGTTAGGCGTGTGACATACCAGGATCTCAGACACGGTTATATCAAACGACACTATATGAGTTTAAAAATAAACGTTTGACATAAATCAGATTACATAAAAGAAATAAATAACAGTGCGGAAGCGAATAACGAAATGTAAACATTACTGAAAGTCCGAGATGTTAAATCAAGACAATGTTTAATGCAATATAAATGGATCTGATGAATGCATGTCCTGAGTGCATTCCTTAATCGTGCATCATGAGATTACGCGTTCCTGTTACCTGAGAAAACATGCTAAAGTGTGTCAACATAAAGTTGGTGAGTTCACAGGTTTTATCACAGAATAAATGTTTATAACTGTTCAACTGGTTGTAACTGTTCGACTGTTTGTATCTGTTCGACTGTTTGTAACTGTTTGACTGTTCGTAACTGTTTGACTGTCCGAATGGTTTAGTAATTAAAGCATATCGATAGGTAGCTAGCCTATAATCATGTTACTTAGTGTTTCGAACCGAAGCTGACTGTTTACGTCCTATTGTGTTTCCACCACGTCTTAACCGACTGTGGCAATCGTATGTGTTCCGTCATGTCTCATCAGACCATGACGGGGTGTTCCACGTCTTAACCGACCGTGGCAATCGTATGTTAGGTCAATTCAGCACCCGTTTGACCTCCAATCAAGCTAGCGCGACTAGCCCGGGCGGGGTCAGACCCAGTAGTACTACTCAGTATTACCTCGCTAATCCCATTACTAACGGTTCGAGCGTGTCAGGATTGTTTGTGTGTTTACACTAACGTAACAGGCGATATCAATAATACTGGCAACCATTCATAAAATATGTTTGCATGTTTTCTCCCCCAAAAAGGAAAGAAAGTAAAAAGGGGCCGTGAAACTCACCTCGAGTGTAGAGCCACAATGTCACACCCTCGCTTAAAGCGGAAACACGAGGATGCGACGGATGGGATCGTCATAACACTTGGTATAAATACAGAGATATAATACATGCAAACTCCTCGTGTCATGACATCCCCCGACACAATGGTGACTTGTGTCGTGGTTAGTCAGTTCCACGACTATCATAGTCTTATTGTTTCTAAAATCCAAAATACACATTGTCCACAAATGAATACAAATGATATACATTACAAATGCATAACTAATGAAATCCTGAGAGTCACTGCTAAGGCATCAGCACTAGCTATCCTCTTTGATTATGATCACCTGAAAAGATATGCTCAAAAATGTCAACAATAATGTTGGTGAGTTCCGCAGGTTTAAATTTAAAACATATAACTGATGCTGTATAGATTTTGTTATGGAATCAAACTGTAAGCACAAACCACATAACATGTGTTTAAGACAACCAAACCTAATGACGTTATGCATATAAATCTGACGGAATATATTCACCCATGGCCGGTTTGCTGGCAGCTGTAGTCGGTAACTCACAAGTTAACCGATCTGTCGAGGGCGGGGGTGTCAACCCAGTAGTACTACCAATACCTAACCGTTGGTTCCCAAACCCGGGAATTAATGGTTGTTTGAGTTTTCCATAGATTAACACCATGTATGCATGCAAAACAGTATCACATTGATTCCAAGAATGAAAACAGAATATATAATGTACAGCATTGAAAACGGGTGAGCATACTTTTCCCCCAATTTGATTGAAAACATTGTAAACTTGTATAAGCATAAAAAGGGGCCACGAAACTCACCTTGAATTGTTGTAATGCACAAAGACTTCACAGAATAAGCAAACTTCACAGAATCAAGCAATGCACGATCGATCACGATCAATACCTATTATTAATTATAACTAAGCCTTTAAAACGTATACAACGCGAATAGATATATCTGGTCGGATTCGAGTCGGTTCGTTTGACGTATACGATTAGATATATATATATGTTTAACTTTGATTATATACTTTGTGATAATAGGATTTTTACGTTGAATTGTGAGGTTTTGAACAAGTAACGAAATTACTTGTAGTTTGATCTATTCGAAATAAATATATGTATGTATTCTTCGTAATCGTAATTCGATAATAATTTATTAATAAAAATATAACCTATAATTATATTTGTAAATATTTTATGCAGTTATAAAATTCGTAATTTCTATAATTTTCGTGATTATTTCATAATTAAACACGATTTAGAGTTCATTTTATAAAAATAATTGTTTTAAATATTTATAAATAATATTTTATAAAGATTATTTAAGGTTTTTAATTAAAATAAATTTTCAGAAAATAATTTAGTAAGATTTAAAATAAAGGATGTTTATAAAATTTATTTTATAATTTTTAGAAATTTTTGTGTAATTTTTAGATGCTCAAAAGGATTTAAAAAAATATTTGCAGTGGCCCGGGGTCGAACCCGGGACCTCTCGAATGGGGCAACATGTGTTTATCCGGTGAACCAAAGGCCTAAGCCGCGTTGATGTTTGGTTTGAATTGTTTTTAACCACGGTTATCCCAGTTTCCCCATGTTCATATGAACCCTAATTCGATTTCAGTCAAATGGAACTCGAATTCGATGGTGTTAACTGCTAAAACCATGGGGCTTTTGATCCCATGTATAAACGAGTAGATTTGTGTGTTTAATTACCTGTTTGAGTTGGGATAATGCTCAGGACACTCGAATAACAGCCGCGGTGGAACTCGAACTCGGGTGTGGATCAAACCGTGATAAAAATCCAATTAATTGTATGGGAAGCTTAGAATGATGATAATAATCGAAAGCCCGATGTTAATTGTGTGTTATAATGCTCGGAGGGTAGTGGTTGATTGGGTTGCAGGTTCGAAGAACAGAGGTGAATCGAATTCAGGGTGTGTGTGTGTTTCGATGGAATTAGCAGCTTGTATATCATTTGCAGGTTGTTAAAGTTCGGTTTGATTGATTTAATTTGTTTGTATTAGCGATTGAGTGGGTGAACTAACCGTTTGATTTGGTCGGGAATAAAGTGAAAAGAATTTAGCCGTTATTCGACCGTTGAAACGCGTTTTAGGATTGCACTAGGTTCGAATCTTGTTCACGGCACGGTTTGGTGTATTTCGGGCTGTAAAAATCGAGTTTTAAACACGTTTTGGTGGTCGCCGGCGGTTGGCCGGAATTTGGCCGGAGACCGGCCGGAAAATCGGGGGGTGGGCGGGGTTGGATTTGAAAATTCCGAAGTTACAGATTCAGCCCCTGTGGTTTCATTTTTATTATTTTATGTTATATAATTTCTTTTGAAGTTTCATAAATTACAAAATACCCCCCCTGAACTTATTTATTTTTATTATTTGTTATTATTATGATTATTATTATTATTATGATTATTATTATTATTAGATTATCATTATTATTATTACGATTATTATTATTATTATTATTAGATTATCATTATTATTATTATTATGATATTGTTATTATTATTATTTTTATTGTTACACGAACGTGTATGCGAGAGTTTCGATTAAAACGATATATATGTATATATATAAAAATGATAGATACGTAAGGATAGTTAACGCACATGAAACATGTACACGAATATAATTCGGTTAACACGATAAATAGATTATAAACATGCGTGAGGATCGTTAATACACACACGGTGAGTTAACTAGCTCAATGTCGATCGACGGTCTATGGGTGACAGATGCCACACACCATCTCATTCATCACATGATCTTCAACAAGAAGAATCTTAGGTTTCCTTTCTGATTTGGGAATATCTTGAATGTTTCTAGCACTTTGTTTATCAATTCCATCTGTATCATCTGAACTGTCATACTAATGTGACAGTAACTCACAATATTCTTTGCTTGATATTGTGAGGTGTCACACACAAGTAAATGTAAATACAAAAGATCGGGTTTCCAATTAACCTGTGTTTCATTCAGTATATATATAATTAATATTAATCATTAATTACAAATATAAGAGTCGTACGGTTTCGCATTCGCATCTCGGTTACGGTGTCGGTTATCGATATTACCATTCGCAACTAAACACAAATATATATCACTCATAATGACGCATTCAACCCAACTATCACGTATACTATCCACTTTTATAATATATATACATATATAATGTACTCACCTACTACATATGCATATAATAATCTTTATGCCTAAAGTAGTGCATATGGATATATGCTGTCATGATGACCACGATATATATTATAATCTCCACTCATCATATTGAATAACAACCACATTTGCACACCCATCACCGAATTATATGCACAAAAGCATATCATATATATATATTCTATACACGCATATACAATATATATACACATCGAAGCACACAACATGGATAGACATTTACGGCTGCAGGACACACACACAGGGAGATGTACATACATACATGTGCATCATCATTAATAAACACACTCACATGCTATTCTAGATCACAGGATCCATTCCTACCTTGGAACCTATAAGCATCTCATATACATAATTATCACCCATACCTTAACCTACATAAAAATGTAAACATACTTCTGCAGACTTCACATACACACGGACATGCATACCACAAGAGATACGAACATACAATTGGGACATACATAGAAACACGCGCAGTTTGCACATATCACAGAAGACACCACATGTGATACACACATATAACACACATATACATACATCTACCCATACACAGGTGTAAAACATACATACACACATATACATCGCGTACACAGCAGCCGAAGGCTGCTGTGTTCGTCCTTCCTGCGCAACATATATACATACATACACAACCTGCGCACACACATATATACGTACATATACAACAGCATACACATACGAACAGAAACGTATACATACATACGCAGCAACATACAGTCACGCACACAGCAGCATACGTACATACGCAGCAATATACATACATACACAGCAACATACAGTCATATACATACGCGCACACAGCAGCCTTCGGCTGCTGTGTTTTGTTTCTCGACACACACACATACACACTATATATACACACTGCTGCATATATACACACTGCCGCATATATACAAGCATATATATACAAATATAGATACAATTAATTCAGCGCAGAAACATTATTAACATATATATACATATGAGCAACCACACACATATATATATATACGTTGAACCACATACACACATATGTAACGCACTTGAATTGGAAGTAATGAAACGCACACACACATACGGCAACACCGATGACCACCCACACCGATCGCACAACGCATCCATGAACACACACCTCAAGCAGGATACACGTACACACTAGAAAACATGAGATTAAACCACCTCGATTGCAACCGTAACCGTAACCGAAGCCGACGCATGAGACGAGCGAGATAACATACCGTACGGGCTGTAACGATCTACCCTTGCAATTGGCGGAGAAGTGTCGGAAGGCTGCTTGAATTTAAGCGTCGTGAACAGAAGGTTGCCGAGAGGAGGGTTGTCGGGAAAGATTCACGCGATAACACTCATGATACTGTGCTCACGGTTGAGAGACATCAAGGAAGCTTGACCGAAAGCAAATAGTTGTCGAGAAGGACCTTGCGCAGGAGGTTGTCGAGAGTCTACTGCTGCAAAGGGAGAAGGGCGCTGCCGTCGGTGATCGATGAGGTGGTTGTTTAGAGTTTTGATGTATATGGAACGAATGGGATCGTGGGTGAAAGTCAAGGAATTCTCTCTTGAATTTTAGCAATGATATAGAGGAGTGATTTGAGGAGTGATTTTAGGAGTGTTTTTAGGAGTGATCGTGATGATGATGTTGTCTATTAGTGGGGTGAGTTTGGATGGTTGTGAAGATGCACTAACCAAGTTTTCATAATTACAACTTTATCCCCCATAAGTTAACCATGTTCAGTTTCCATCCAACTTAATTAGTTAAATTCAATTACATGCTAAAGTTAAATAATTAAACCATTTATGCCAGAACGTTTTAGTAACGGAGGTTGGGTTGACGGTGTTGACCTGAAATATACGGGTTGTCACATTATCCCCTTGTTGAATGAATTTTCGTCCCGAAAATTAGAATGTTACTCTCGGTTAAACGCATGAGCTTCAGTTAGGGTTCAGCCAAATGTGTGAGATTCGGTTAGAGTTGGTGGTTAGTAACGTGTTTGACATGTTTGACAGAGTTGTGACATCATCCCCTTGGTGAAGGGAATTTCGTCTCGAAATTAAAGGAAAAGGTATCTCAAAAATGATATCTTAAGAAGTGGATGCCTGATTTTTGAACAGTTGTGGATACTTCTTCTTCATTTGATCCTCGCATTCCCAGGTGAACTCCGGTCCACGCTTTGAGTTCCATCAGACTTTGACAATAGGGATGGGGCTATGTTTGAGTGTCTTGACCTCTCGGTCCATGACTTCCACCGGTTCCTCGATGAAACGTAGTTGTTCATCGATTTCCAGTTCTTCTAATGGAACAACAAGTGATTTGTCGACAAGACACTTTCTTAAATTCGATACGTGAAACACATTATGTATTCCATAGAGCTCTTCAGGTAATTTCAGTTGATAAGCTATCGGACCAACCCGTTTGACAATCTCAAACGACCCAACGTATCTAGGGTTTATTTTCCCCCCACTTCCCAAAGCGCATTACACCTTTCCAATGTGAAACTTTTAAGAGTACCTTATCACCAATCTGGAATTCCAATGGTTTACGACGCTTGTCAGCGTAATTCCTCTGTCGATCAAGGGCTGCTGCCATACGGTTATGAATCTGCATGATCTTCTCCGTCATCTCGTGCACAAGTTCAGGACCGGTAAGTTGACTTTCCCCAACTTCCGCCCAACAAATAGGTGATCGGCACTTACGCCCATACAGTGCCTCAAATGGAGCAGCTTTGATCGACGTGTGATAACTATTATTGTATGAAAAACTCAACTAACGGTAAGTGAGTTTCCCAACTACCGCCAAAATCAATCACACAAGCGCGTAACATGTCTTCCAAAGTTTGGATCGTACGTTCACTCTGGCCGTCAGTATGCGGATGATATGCAGTGCTCATATCCAACCGCGTTCCCAATGATCGTTGTAACGATTGCCAGAAGTGTGAAGTGAATCGAGCGTCACGATCAGAGATGATGAAAATTGGCACACCGTGCCGAGAGACTATTTCCCTTAGGTAGATACGAGTCAACTTCTCCATTCGGTTAGTCTCCCTAATTGGTAGGAAGTGTGCGGATTTCATCAAACGATCTACAATTACCCAAATGGTATCGCATCCGCTGGGAGTCCGAGGCAGTTTCGTGATAAAGTCCATAGATATCTGCTCCCACTTCCATACTGGAATTTCTAGTTGTTGAAGTAAATCAGATGGTCGTTGATACTCTACCTTAACCTTAGAACAGGTTAAGCATCTGGTTACGTAAGTGGCAATATCAGCTTTCATGTTTGGACACTAGTAAAGGACTTTTAGATCGTGATACATCTTGTCTTAACCCGGATGAATAGAGTATCGTGACTTGTGAGCTTCATCCATTGCCAGCTCTCGTAGGTCTCCATACAAAGGAACCCATATTCGGTCCATGAAGTAGCGGATTCTATCAGATTTGACCTCTAATTGTTTCCCATGCCTCGTAGTGATTCGGCTTTCAGGTTCTCGTCTTTCAAAGCTTCAAGTTGAGCATTACGTATTTGATCGGGGTAATCCAGTGTGAATGATGAGTTGTAATGCTCGAACTCGCTTCGGCTTAGGTGTCTCCTTTCGACTTAAGGCGTCGGCTACTACGTTAGCCTTACCCGGATGATATTTGATTGCACAGTCGTAGTCATTCAACAACTCGACCCAACGACGTTGTCTCATGTTCAGCTCCTTCTGTTCAAAGATGTGCTGGAGACTCTTGTGATCGATGTAAATGGTGCACTTGGTACCGTACAAGTAGTGTCTCCATATCTTGAGAGCAAACACAACGGCTCCCAACTCTAAGTCATGTATCGTGTAGTTTTTCTCGTGAACTTTCAATTGTCGGGAAGCATAAGCATTCACCTTCTCGTGTTGCATTAGCACACAACCGAGACCTTGAATAGAAGCATCACAATAGACTACAAAATCGTCTGTTCCCTCAGGCAGGGATAGAATTGGTGTCGTACAGAGTTTCTGCTTCAGAACCTGAAATGCGGATTCTTGTTTGTCACCCCAATTGTACGTAGTGCCTTTATGAGTTAACGCGGTGAGAGGTTGAGCAATCTTTGAAAACCCTTCAATGTATCGTCGATAATAGCCAGCCAACCCAAGAAACTGTCGTACCTCAGTCGGAGTCTTAGGTGTAGCCCAGTTCTTGATGGCTTCTATTTTTGCCGGGTCAACATGTATTCCATTCTCATTGACCACATGACCCAAAAATTGGACCTCGTATCCAGAAGTCACACTTTGAAAATTTAGCATACAATTGTTCTTAGTTTAGCAGTTCCAAAATCAGTCTAGGGTGTTCCTCGTGTTCTTCATTATTCTTTAAATAAATAAAGATGTCATCAATGAAGAAGATGACAAACTTGTCTAAATAGAGTTTACACACTCGGTTCATGAGGTTCATGGAAACCGCTAGTGCGTTGGTCAACCCAAACAGCATAACCAAAAACTCATAGTGGTCATACTAGTTAAGTATTCTAGAAATAATTCCGGGAAGTCCCTGACAACTGGAATATCTTTAACCCGCTTCTCATCCGCCTTCTTCTCTGTAATTAGTGTCAGTAGAGAGAAATCCCTTTTCTTGAGACATTTATGCACCTTCACGTTTGAGATGATGCCAACCACCACACCAACCCTGTCGCCTTCTACCGCAGGTATTCCACCACTAAGAAGAGGTAACTTAATTAGTTTGTTTCCACAAATGATCTATGTTTGGTTTTTGGACAACCCATCCATTTTTTACCATGACATCGTAGTTACCATGGGTAATAGAAATCAGACTTATATCGAACGAATGTCTAGACACACCTAGATCATAACTGCCAAGCACACGGGTGGCGGTTATAATTGTACTTGCTATTTATAATGGAAAGGCAGAGATGAAATGAACGAGGTCGTCATAATATCTTGTTATTTGGTCCTACGCCAAACGTAGTTAGCCGGAAAAATCCGATTGTGTCCCACCACTAGGGAACAAGCAAATATAATGTACGCTTAAACATGATAAATATCAAATGAAATGAATGTTGGAACGCTCAAATTACCAAGATTTTAAGTCTTATGATCAATTCAATGAACAAGGACTACACGCGCCAAGAATATTATCACCTTATTGCAACTTTTGAAGATCTGGCACAATGTAGATGGATAGTGTTACAAGAATACTGAAATGCTAAAAAGAGCATGTCTCATAGAGAATAGGGCTAATGTCATAACACGAATCTCATTAAGGCTCAGGGTAGATGATAACTTTCATGCTAGTAGGAATGAAGGATTTGTTTGCATATCGATAGTGAGGTTTCATGAAAACCGAGACCTCATGTCTCCAAGTTTAGAAGTGAAAATTTATACTGATTATGACCGTTATCACCCAATAGAGTTACCAGAATTCTCATGCACGACAAATTACAATTACGTGTGCACCCGTGATTCTAATTTGTTTTGCATGGTCACACATGGTTCCTCCTATTCGAGATAACATACCTTGTCCAGTACCGAGTGTTATCAATGATAGAAGCATCAAAGATATATTTGTTATACCAAGAGTCAAATAACTAAGGTTGTACTAAGGTTGTACAAGTGATTTGGTTGAGATAACAACGGGAATCAAGACAATTTGACCCTTTTTCCCTTCGAAGTTCTAGGTGTTTGGATGTCTAAGTCCGATTCTCTAATCGACTTGAATATCTTAGTTGTCCCTCATTTACTGCTCGGACTAGTGTAGAGGATAGGATATGTTGGGAATAGTAACAAGTGTGAGAGAGTTGGAAGAGTGAGGTATTGTTCCTTTTTGTTTGTCATCGTTAACCTTATCACGTGCGTTAGAAAAGAGTTTCGTGTTCCAATTATGGAAATGTTTGATTCAATTCGTTGTTGCTTTCACTCCGCTAGTGAAGGATCAAGTGTAAGCGTTGGTTGTGAGCGAACGGGATTCTCCGCCCCTCTGTCAGCCGGTAATGACACACATGTCATACCCATAGTGTTATGTTTGCTCAGCAGTATAATGTCAATACACCAGAAGGTTGTTTGCACAATAGTGGTAACCATGTAAAAGTGTCTGTGCAATACTAGTGTTGTGTCTAAGGCTATAGTCTAGATGCAATGCAATCCTAGTTCTCTATAACCTGTGGCTCTGATACCAATCTGTCACACCCTCAATTTTCCACGAACGGGGTTTTACCGTTAGGCGTGTGACATACCAGGATCTCAGACACGGTTATATCAAACGACACTATATGAGTTTAAAAATAAACGTTTGACATAAATCAGATTACATAAAAGAAATAAATAACAGTGCGGAAGCGAATAACGAAATGTAAACATTACTGAAAGTCCGAGATGTTAAATCAAGACAATGTTTAATGCAATATAAATGGATCTGATGAATGCATGTCCTGAGTGCATTCCTTAATCGTGCATCATGAGATTACGCGTTCCTGTTACCTGAGAAAACATGCTAAAGTGTGTCAACATAAAGTTGGTGAGTTCACAGGTTTTATCACAGAATAAAATGTTTATAACTGTTCAACTGGTTGTAACTGTTCGACTGTTTGTATCTGTTCGACTGTTTGTAACTGTTTGACTGTTCGTAACTGTTTGACTGTCCGAATGGTTTAGTAATTAAAGCATATCGATAGGTAGCTAGCCTATAATCATGTTACTTAGTGTTTCGAACCGAAGCTGACTGTTTACGTCCTATTGTGTTTCCACCACGTCTTAACCGACCGTGGCAATCGTATGTGTTCCGTCATGTCTCATCAGACCATGACGGGGTGTTCCACGTCTTAACCGACCGTGGCAATCGTATGTTAGGTCAATTCAGCACCCGTTTGACCTCCAATCAAGCTAGCGCGACTAGCCCGGGCGGGGTCAGACCCAGTAGTACTACTCAGTATTACCTCGCTAATCCCATTACTAACGGTTCGAGCGTGTCAGGACTGTTTGTGTGTTTACACTAACGTAACAGGCGATATCAATAATACTGGCAACCATTCATAAAATATGTTTGCATGTTTTCTCCCCCAAAAAGGAAAGAAAGTAAAAAGGGGCCGTGAAACTCACCTCGAGTGTAGAGCCACAAGTAAATGTAAATACAAAAGATCGGGTTTCCAATTAACCTGTGTTTCATTCAGTATATATATAATTAATATTAATCATTAATTACAAATATAAGAGTCGTACGGTTTCGCATTCGCATCTCGGTTACGGTGTCGGTTATCGATATTACCATTCGCAACTAAACACAAATATATATCACTCATAATGACGCATTCAACCCAACTATCACGTATACTATCCACTTTTATAATATATATACATATATAATGTACTCACCTACTACATATGCATATAATAATCTTTATGCCTAAAGTAGTGCATATGGATATATGCTGTCATGATGACCACGATATATATTATAATCTCCACTCATCATATTGAATAACAACCACATTTGCACACCCATCACCGAATTATATGCACAAAAGCATATCATATATATATATTCTATACACGCATATACAATATATATACACATCGAAGCACACAACATGGATAGACATTTACGGCTGCAGGACACACACACAGGGAGATGTACATACATACATGTGCATCATCATTAATAAACACACTCACATGCTATTCTAGATCACAGGATCCATTCCTACCTTGGAACCCATAAGCATCTCATATACATAATTATCACCCATACCTTAACCTACATAAAAATGTAAACATACTTCTGCAGACTTCACATACACACGGACATGCATACCACAAGAGATACGAACATACAATTGGGACATACATAGAAACACGCGCAGCTTGCACATATCACAGAAGACACCACATGTGATACACACATATAACACACATATACATACATCTACCCATACACAGGTGTAAAACATACATACACACATATACATCGCGTACACAGCAGCCGAAGGCTGCTGTGTTCGTCCTTCCTGCGCAACATATATACATACATACACAACCTGCGCACACACATATATACGTACATATACAACAGCATACACATACGAACAGAAACGTATACATACATACGCAGCAACATACAGTCACGCACACAGCAGCATACGTACATACGCAGCAATATACATACATACACAGCAACATACAGTCATATACATACGCGCACACAGCAGCCTTCAGCTGCTGTGTTTTGTTTCTCGACACACACACATACGCACTATATATACACACTGCTGCATATATACACACTGCCGCATATATACAAGCATATATATACAAATATAGATACAATTAATTCAGCGCAGATACATTATTAACATATATATACATATGAGCAACCACACACATATATATATATACGTTGAACCACATACACACATATGTAACGCACTTGAATTGGAAGTAATGAAACGCACACACACATACGGCAACACCGATGACCACCCACACCGATCGCACAACGCATCCACGAACACACACCTCAAGCAGGATACACGTACACACTAGAAAACATGAGATTAAACCACCTCGATTGCAACCGTAACCGTAACCGAAGCCGACGCATGAGACGAGCGAGATAACATACCGTACGGGCTGTAACGATCTACCCTTGCAATTGGCGGAGAAGTGTCGGAAGGCTGCTTGAATTTAAGCGTCGTGAACAGAAGGTTGCCGAGAGGAGGGTTGTCGGGAAAGATTCACGCGATAACACTCATGATACTGTGCTCACGGTTGAGAGACATCAAGGAAGCTTGACCGAAAGCAAATAGTTGTCGAGAAGGACCTTGCGCAGGAGGTTGTCGAGAGTCTACTGCTGCAAAGGGAGAAGGGTGCTGCCGTCGGTGATCGATGAGGTGGTTGTTTAGAGTTTTGATGTATATGGAACAAATGGGATCGTGGGTGAAAGTCAAGGAATTCTCTCTTGAATTTTAGCAATGATATAGAGGAGTGATTTGAGGAGTGATTTTAGGAGTGTTTTTAGGAGTGATCGTGATGATGATGTTGTCTGTTAGTGGGGTGAGTTTGGATGGTTGTGAAGATGCACTAACCAAGTTTTCATAATTACAACTTTATCCCCCATAAGTTAACCATGTTCAGTTTCCATCCAACTTAATTAGTTAAATTCAATTACATGCTAAAGTTAAATAATTAAACCATTTATGCCAGAACGTTTTAGTAACGGAGGTTGGGTTGACGGTGTTGACCTGAAATATACGGGTTGTCACAAATCCGTGGACACACTAAGCCTACTCAACAACCCTCATAATTGACTATTAATTTTAATTTAGAAAATGATAAGTAAAATAAAATAACAATAAATAAAGATAGATAAAGATAGATTGAGACTTTTGGTGATTCTTTCAGTGAAGTAAGGCTGTTATTCTAATTTAGATTACACTTATGCAATTGTGATGAATTGGTGGTGTGATTAAAGATATTGATTAAAGTAATTATGTTAATTTTATAAAGATGAGCTGGCTCGATTTCTCATCTATCCGCTCCGTAGTGACTAGGACCACGTCAGGTTGAGATTTACTGCTTAGGTCAAAGCCCTAGTAATGTAGGTAAATCTTTTGTGTCCTTTTTGACATACGATTTCTGAAAACATAACTTAATGTAAGAAGAGAGTTGATCAAGTTCCTTTTCAACATACCATTAATTTTAGAAAACCATAACAATTACTGTAGATTTCTCAGACTAATAAAAGGGAACCCGTAAATGATCAGAAAGTTAAGGTGATATGATTTCTAATAACCATCTCTAGTTAATTAGCCATAGATTTGTTATGAATAAAAGTTGATCATATGTTTTTCAACCGTGTATGACAATCACAATTACAAATCATAAGTTTATAACTTCCCATTCAAATGTAGGTGCTACCCATCGAAAGTTTTCCCAAGACCACCATAACATTAACACAATATATATCACACCATTAGTTCATCACAAGTCATATAAAGTTTCACTAATTTAAGATAACAAATGAAGTTTAGCTCATAATGAGCTTGAACATAACAACAAAGATAGAAGATAGTAATGAAATCATCGATAAATCAGAACAATCAAACCGGTGATTCACTATGGATGATGTTAAACGATCCCAAGCTTCTTCTAAGTGTTGAATGGACCTCCAAAACCTTCTAAGGACCTCCAAAGGCTGGGTTCCCGAGAGGGAACACCAACACTTCACCTCCCAAAAGCTCTCCTTAAAGTTGCAAAAGAAGTCCTATTTATAGGCTTTCTGGAGTGTTTAAGCACGGCCCCGTGCCTAAAAGGCAAGGCCCCGTGATAGTACAATGTACGTAAAAGTTGGTCAGCTCGTACGCTCAGATGTTGTCGGGCACGACCCCGTGTTAAATGGGGCACGGCCCCGTGTTTGTGGTGGGGCACGGCCCCATGCCTCCTGGGGCACGCCCCCGTGCCTCGGGTCGGGGAACCGTACTTTTTATCCTGTCGGACTGACAAAACACGGGGGTGTGTTGAATTTATCACGGGAGCGTGTTTCAGGCTGGGCATGGGGCGTGCCTCATGAAGCACGGCCCTATGCTTGAATTCCAAAACTTTGTTTTCTTCATTTTCTTCTTATTTATGCTCCTTTTGTTCATCTTGGTCTTTTCCAAGCCTGAAAACACAATATGAATGATTTAGGTATCAAATCATCATTTTAAGTAAAAGTTTCTAGAATAATTCATGTGCAATTGATATGTTTTATATGTATAATTTAAAGCACATCAAATATCCACACACTTAAACTTTGCTTGTCCTCAAGCAAAATCACTCAAAATAGCAACACCACCAAAAACCAAATAAATCAAGATATAAATATGTTTTTCGAGAACTATACAAGCAAACTTGGTTTACCCAAATATACAAAGTTAAGCACATGTGGAATGATATCCTTTAAAGCAATAGAATGGTTTGTAAAGATTTTTAACATGTAAAACTTCACACTTCTCACAAGGTGCACTCACACTCGGCTATATATATGGAATCATACATAAGATGAAGTATGACTAATACGCTCAATTGCCTAGTATGAATACGTGTGAAATCATATGCTTGGTAAGGCAACAAATCTCTACCTATGTTAAGTATTTACTTGCATAAATCATTAGGTCTTTGATGGGTTGTAATTTGGCTCGGGTTCAAGGTACAGATTATTTAGGGAAAAGCGGCTAAATGCTAAAAACAACGGTCTTGGCTTATTTCATAAACTAAAGGGAAACCAATAATGTGACAACCCGAAATTTTCCGTGAATTAATATAAGATTTTTATGTGAATTTATGATTTGTTTTTATATTTTTATTATTATTTAATAATAATATTAATAATAATAAAAATAATGATAATAATAATAATAATAATAATAATAATAATGATATTATTATTACAAACAATGATAATAATAATAATTATAATAACAATGATATTATTATCAAAAATGATAATAAAAATAATAATGATGTTATTATTAAAAATAATAATGTTAATAATGAAAATAATGATAATAATGAAAATATTATTAATAATAATTATTTACAAAATTTATTTAATTGATTTAAATTAAGTCCAGGGGGTTATTTGTAAATTTTGAAACATGTTTTAAAACCTTAAAACATGAAATAATAAAGCTGTGAAACCCCAGGGACCATTCTGTAATTAAATTAAACCCAAACCCCCCCTCGCCGGCGACCACTGTTCCGGCGCCATCCCCGGCGACGATCCGGCCAACACAAAACACCAAAAATACACGGTTTTTAATCGAATTAAAGCTACCGACACAACCCCGTGAGTGTTTCGAACACAATGACCCACATTAATCAGGAATCAAGCTAAGTGCGATCGATCTACACCCTCGTGAACATGCCGGCTACTTTACAGCTTCAAATCGCACTAGAAATGCAACCATAATCGAATTAATTGAGTCTGAACAAAGCTATAAGTATTACCAGACCGTCTACACATTCAATTGCACCAAGTAACACACAGAAATCCCAATTCGATCTTTATTTCTTTCGCGACCTGCAACTCAGTCGAATTACACCTTAGGAGCTTCAAATCACACAATTAAATTAGGGCTTTCGATCATCTAAGCTATTAAAAGCTTCCTGTAAGAGGAATTCGAATATCATAAATATTTGGATAGCAATCGAGCTTCATCCCTGTCGCGACTTGTTCTTGATTGTTCTCGACATCAAACCGAATCAAACAGGTAAATTGATTTCACCATTCTGTTCGGTTAATCATGGGGAACAAAAGCCCCATGAATTAATTCATTAACAACAACAATTACATGTTCAATTTGATCGAATTGTGATTAGGGTTCTTGATTTGGGGGTTAGCTTAAGGGGTTGTGTTTAAAATTAATTGGGGCTGTGTTCCTATCGATTTGGAGCCTTGGCTCACTGGTTCGGGTGTTGAGGCGATGGGGAGGAGGTCGCGGGTTCGAACCCGGCCCCCTCCCATTATTTTTTAAAGCTTTTTGAATAAATTAAAAATATATAAAAATTTCCAAAAATTATAAAAATAATTTTTAAAGACTTATTTTATTTTAAATACCCTTAATTAATTTTCTGTAATTTAATTATTCAAAAACACTTTAAATAAAATTTATAAAATATTATATAAAAATATTATAAATAACCATTTTTATAAAAATAGACTTTAAATTATGATTTAAAGTATTAATTCATTAATTGGACATCATATTATTTTTGAATAATAATAAATCATAATAATTGTAGAAATTTAATTATTTAAAAACCTTAATTATTTATGTAAATAATTATTACATGTATTATAAATTGTTATCCATACAAAAATGGGTTTTTAAATATAAATTAAAACAATCAAATTATTAATGGATATTATATTATTTAGGGATTTATTTTGATAATATAAATACGAATTAGATTTTATAAATTTAAATGTTTATAAAATCTTACCAAAATTAAATATAAACTTATATGTTTATATAACGTCTATATTTTAATTAGAATATAATGATATGTCAAAATCATTATTAAACTAATTAAATTTTATATAAATCATTGATTATTAACAAAAATAATTAAATGACTTAATGTTCATAACAAATCCCAGAAAACCAAACCCTAGATCAATTGAACACCAGGTTCAAGATCTAACTTATTTAGGTTATGGATTTGTATATATATACTTATGTGAATATTAATTCCTTAACAGGAATTTACTAGGTTGTCAACACCACACAGGAACTGGGGTGAGTTCATAACTATTCCCCTTTTTAATCATTTAAATGTTTTGGGGCTGGAATACATGTTGTAATTGAAATTACAAATTATTTTGTGTATTATGTTAAATAATAATTTGATCACATTTATGATTACATATGGTTATTATGAAAATCCTTCTCTGTAAACTGGATTATAAATAAGCAGGGATCTTTTGGATAGTACTATCGGGGAGTGACTTACCCCCACAAAGGTATGGACATGTGATCCATATCAGATGCACAAAGATCTTGTTGTCATTTGGGATGACTGTTTCTGTAGTGAGAAGGCAGATGCGCACTTTATATAGTTTGCATTATAGTTCCAATTACAACCCATATGAGGATAAATGTAAAGGAGGATTTGCTTCCTCTGATTTGAAATTATTATGAAAATATAATATACACATGAAAAGAATATTAAACTATGGTACATGGACAAATCCTATGTGAAGGACTTGTTGGGCTTGTACATAGTGGGTATGTGGGATAGCGGGTTCACCTTAATAAAAAGGGTTCTGACAGGCTATTCATATACCGGTGAGTAAATTAAACTCACACTTTTACAGTAAATCCTAATTGAGGATAATTGATGATTTATCATTATGTTTTACTTACTTATGAACTCACCAACCCTGTGTTGACACTTGATTTACATGTATTCTCAGGTATCTACTAGGAGCTTATGGATATGCACGTAAGATCATATAAGAGCTCAAGATACCTATTGATTATTATCTGAAATATGATTAAGACATGTTGTCATGAAACAATCTATATTTACTTCCGCTACGCATAATATTACTCTGAACATTATTGTAATGATTATCTAAAAACTATCATATAGATATTTGCATCTCTGTGTAACTACTGTGTTCGATCCTGTTTGTTCACCCCTCCGTGATAGATTCCAGACCCGGAATTTGAGGGTGTGACAAATAAAATGGTTCTTTATACAATACTCAAGCTGGAAGGGATATGCTAACTTGAGGACTCGTTTATGGTCAGATCGTCAAGACCGTATTGTACTTCCAAAAAACTGCACTTCCTCCTTAACCCGAAGATATACGTAGCTATCCTTTTTTTAAGGGTCGTTCGGCTCGGAGCCTAAAAGCACCCAACGGATTCGGATGTCGAATTTTGGATTCGGTTTGGCTTTTGCTGCATTTTCCTTCGTGAAAACAGTTCTCCACAAGTTGGGTATTTTTCATATCATTTTTTTTTCTTTTCTTGATCACATATATTGAAATAACATAAAATGACGGAACTAGTTTTCTTCTTCCTTCTTTTTTTTTCTCTCTCTTTTTTTTCTTCTTTTTTTTTGAAATAAGCCAAAACATGTCTTTATCGAAAAAGGGTTTTGTTCAAGGCTTTTTGGTTTAGTGACTTCATGGTTCTGATGATTAAAAATGAAAAACGTTTAAGCTCAATGGGGCTAACTAGGGATAATGTTTGTAAGGATATTTGAAAATGGTAAAGGCTCGAATCTTGGGTTTCCTAATTGCCTAAATCCTTTTTACGTAAGAAATACTTATCAGGTTTTGAAATGCATACCCAAAACAAGTTCTAATTCACACGCAACATAAGTCACCCTCAATAAATCCATAATGAAAGCAAAAATGAATAAATGCAAAGCTTGTTTAAGGCTAAAAAATAAGCTCACGTAACGGATGGATTTGGGTATAAGTGCTTCATTTTACATGTTTGAATATTTTCACCAACTCATTTTGTTTTTCAGGATATCACAAAAAACATTTTTAAGGTTATTGGGTTTGCTTTATTTGCTTATTTATTTCTCGAAAACGTATATTTATATTTTATTTTATTAAAAATTGTTTCATGTTTCCTGTGTTGTTGCCAAAAGCATTAAAATCAGAGTGACTTTTTGCAAAATATTTAATTATAACTTGGACATATTTATAAGCAAAGTATCAAGCATGTATAACATTCCCCACACTTAAACTTCACATTGTCCTCAATGTGATTCACAATAAATATTAAGTAGAGAAAGGCAAACGAAAACTCCTCTAAAATGATGAGTCGAATGCGTGCGATCGTTTTTCCACGGCCGCCTTGAATGAGCTCAAAAGAATACATCGGGATTAATCTAAAACATCACCAATTTATTTAAACAAAAAGTTAAAGTCCTAAGCAGACAAAATAAAAATAAACAGACTGAAAGTAACATAGAGCCATGTTTTGGTTATGGGTCCTTCGCTAGACCCTTCCCCACACTTAGTTTTTAATGAGGTGGAGGTTTATCACACCCGAGAAAATCTTAGTTGGTACATCGATTTGGCCATTAACCGATGACCATTAACTTTGAAGCTTAATCCCTCATTGTTTTCAACCTTGATAGCATTATGTGGATCGACTTCTTCTTTTTTATTTTTTTATAATTTTTTTTTAAGTAAAACAAAATAGTCAAAAATTTGGATTGTCTTTCAAACTACCATGTGTCCCTAGCAACGACGCCAAAAACTTGATGCGTGCGGATAGTATATATATTTTGATAAAGCTTTTTCGCACAAATTCAGTTTTAAATGGTTATTACTAATACTAACTACACACACAAAAGGCAAGTGTACCTATCGTGAGGTAATATAGTGTTGGTAAGAACCGAGTATCAATCCGTGGACACCCTAAGCCTACTCAACAACCCTCATAATTGACTATTAATTTTGATTTAGAAAACGATAAGTTAAATAAAATAACAATAAATAAAGATAGATAAAGATAGATTGAGACTTTTGGTGATTCTTTCAGTGAAGTAAGGCTGTTATTCTAATTTAGATTACACTTATGCAATTGTGATGAATTGGTGGTGTGATTAAAGATATTGATTAAAGTAATTATGTTAATGTTTATAAAGATGAGCTGGCGCGAATTCTCGTCTATCCGCTCCGTAGTGACTAGGACTACGTCAGGTTGAGATTTACTGCTTAGGTCAAAGCCCTAGTAATGTAGGTAAATCTTTTGTGTCCTTTTCGACATACGATTTCTGAAAACATAACTTAATGTAAGAAGGGAGTTGATCAAGTTCCTTTTCAACATACCATTAATTTTAGAAAACCATAACAGTTACTGTAGATTTCTCAGACTAATAAAAGGGAACCCGTAAATGATGAGAAAGTTAAGGTGATATGATTTTTAATAACCATCTCTAGTTAATTAGCCATAGATTTGTTATGACTAAAAATTGATCATACGTTTTTCAACCGTGTATGACAATCACAATTACAAATCATAAGTTTATAACTTCCCATTCAAATGTAGGTGCTACCCATCGAAAGTTTTTCCAAGACCACCATAACATTAACACAATATATATCACATCATTAGTTCATCACAAGTCATATAAAGTTTCACTAATTTAAGATAACAAATGAAGTTTAGCTCATAATGAGCTTGAACATAACAACAAAGATACAAGATAGTAATGAAATCATCGATAAATTAGAACAATCAAACCGGTGATTCACTATGGATGATGTTAAACGATCTCGAGCTTCTTCTAAGTGTTGAATGTACCTCCAAAACCTTCTAAGGACCTCCAAAGGCTGGGTTCCCGAGAGGGAACACCAGCACTTCACCTCCCAAAAGCTCTCCTTAAAGTTGCAAATGAAGTCCTATTTATAGGCTTTCTGGAGTGTTTAAGCACGACCCCGTGCCTAAAAGGTACGGCCCCGTGATAGTACAATGTACGTAAAAGTTGGTCGGCTCGTACACTCAGATGTTGTCGGGCACGACCCCGTGTTAAATGGGGCACGGCCCCGTGTTTGTGGTGGGGCACGGCCCCGTGCCTCCTGGGGCACGCCCCCGTGCCTCGGGTCGGGGAACCGTACTTTTTCTCCTGTCGGACTGACAAACACGGGGTGTGTTGAATTTAGCACGGGGGTGTGTTTCAGGCTGGGCATGGGGGTGTGCCTCATGAAGCACGACCCCATGCTTGAATTCCAAAACTTGGTTTTCTTCATTTTCTTCTTATGTATGCTCCTTTTGTTCATCTTGGTCTTTTCCAAGCCTGAAAACACAATATGAACGATTTAGGTATCAAATCATCATTTTAAGTAAGAGTTTATAGAATAATTGATGTGCAATTGATATGTTTTATATGTATAATTTAAAGCACATCATTAACCTTGTTTATTTTGATAACCCCTTAAGCCTAATGTAGTAAACACTTACACCATAATTATACAATGTAACTAATTTTTATAGCGCGTTACACTTACACGATTTTCCTCCCATTTTCAAAATTTCCCTCCCTTATTAAAAAAATTTTACCCTTTTCTCAAAACCTTCTTAACTTTTTCATATGATATTAATTTTTTATACAAATTACACTATTAAAGATATCGTTTTAATATCTTTATTTCGAGTATAGTTTTGCTATATATATTTTTTTTTAAAAAGATAACATTCGTTATGAACCACTAATTTTACCACTTTAACTCTAACTTACAGTAGCGACGTATTCTGCTGTGTACCACTAGTTGGGTTAATGAGTTATTACAATAAATAGGGTTAACATTTGAACCATATCATATATGTATATGGGCCAGTTACTATAGAATGTGCAAAAAACGTACGAAGCGTAGTAAGTCGCCGGAGTGTGTCAGGTGTCTTTTGGTGAGGGACAATTTCGTCTGCATCATAATTACGCATATAAGGTGGATAATTACAAAAGTCATATTAATAATTACCCAAGTTTTATAATTATTACACTAGTTTTATTTATAATTACGCAAGTTAAAATTAGTCAAACTACACATAATAATTACGCAAATTATATTTATAATTACGCAAGTTATTTTATAATTACGCGAGTTATTTTATAATTACGCAAGTTATTTTTATAATTACGCAGTTAATAATCACGTGGTTAATAATCACGCAACTAATACGCACAACAAATAGACGTTTCTAAAAAAATGTTGATTTTATAATAAAATTATAGCAACATTATGCTAAAATTAAAGAGAACTAAATGCTCGATTTTATGGAGTAATTTTCTTAAAGAAGTAATATTGTATAAAAAAGTTATATGCGTTTAAAAAGCTAAAGGAATTTAAAAGAGTCAACAATCTAGAGTATTGAATTTGCTAATAAATCAAGTATTTTTTTCTTTTTAATTTGAGTATAGTACTTCTATACTTTTTTTTAAATAGCAGTGTACGAAATCATCTTGTTTTTCATAAAACAACAATGTAATGTATAAAATAATACATAATTTACAACAAAAAACACCACATTAATATGGTGAAATATCACAATATTATAAAACAACACTACTAAAAAATACACATTTTAAGATTAAATAATATACAACAGCACAAAAACGTATCAGAATATATTTTTAGTATAAATGACAAATAATTCAGCAAAACATTAAAGAAACACAACAAACAAGCACAACAAAAAAATACAATGAACAAACATAATAAAATAATACAACACATTAAAACAAAACAACAATTTGAAAGGTAAGGAAAAATTAAACTGTTTCATTTTATCAAGTTATTGGAATATTTATACAACAATAAGTTGTTACACAGTTGGGGCAGTTATAAAACATGGTCTGACCTTCATCAGCAGATCTAGTCTGTTCAAAGAAAAATAAAACACAGGCATCATCTGTTAAAGTTGCTAACAAAATGCATTAACGAGTTTGTACTGTACAAGCACGTGATGCATTGGTTTAAGTCTCTGACACGGCATGAAACTAACATGAAATTCCCAGGTTTGAGTTTAGAATCCATGAACACATTTAGATAAATAATGTGTTGGGTTCAGGTCAGTCTGATAGGTATGTGGATTGACTTGTTCCGTTTATTTTATAAACTTCTCAAACAATGACTATATGGGGGTGTTTGATATGGGCTGACTGGGCTGACCGGTTGACTCGGTCAGCGGGTCAGCCCGTTTGATTTCTATTTTAACACAGCTGACCGAGAGCCACAAGGCTGACCCAGACCTAAAAAAAAAGTTGCTGACCAACACCCCATACACAACCTCTTCTACTCTTCTGCCTCTTTGTTGAAGAAACAGCCCCCCACACCCCAAATTGCCAACCCCCGCAACCAACCCCCACCGGCGACACCCCCGCCGGCGACACCCCCGCCGCGCACACCCCCGCCGCGCACACCCCCACCGCGCACACCCTTCTCGGCCAGAAACTCCCTCGCGCGACACCCTTCTCGGACCACCCTCCCTTTGCGACACCCACTAGCAACCGACAACCGACAACCATCTCCCCTCCTCGATCTGCAGGTACGTGTGCTAATTTTCTCAATTTTGGTGCTTGATAATGTTTTGTTAGATGATTAGGTTTTGATGATTGGGTTTTGATGTTGGTTTGATCTATTGTTAACAAAGTAGTTTTGTTAGATGATTAGGTTTTGATGATTGGGTTTTGATGTTGGTTTGATCTATTGCTTATGTTGTCAAGTATATATGTGTCAAGTACATACGTTGATTTGATCTATATTGTCAAGTATATGTTGCTTATGTTGTCAAGTATATATGTGTATATGTTGTCAAGTATATGTTGCTTATGTTGTCAAGTATATATGTGTATATGTTGTCAAGTATATATGTGTATATGTTGTCAAGTATATGTTGCTTATGTTGTCAAGTATATATGTGTATATGTTGTCAAGTATATGTTGCTTATGTTGTCAAGTATATATGTTTTGATATTAGTTCTTGATCTAGGCATGACAGAAAATACAATATTCAAGATGAATTATTTACAAACTTTGAAGAGAACACTATGGTTACCACTGATGGTGAAGGTGGAGGAAGTGAGGGTCAAAACACACAAGCCATGGAGTGGGGTTCAGAAGGCGTTGAATATATGGCTACTTTGCGTGACCAAATTGCCAATCAACTGCTTTCAGATGCTTCAAGTTAGATTTATATGCAAACTCTTGTAATATGTTTGAAGCGGTCTCTCTACCTATTTGGATAGAGGAAAGACTCGCCACCACCTACCCCTCCCAGACCCTGCTCTTGAGTGGGATATACTGGGTTTGTTTGTTTGTTTGTTTATGTTATTTGTATATATTTGACTATTTTTATTGATTACACAACAATATTTAAATTCAAACTCGTCAGAACAACGGGCAATATGGTTAAATTCAATTTCATTCAGCAGAGTCAGTCAGATACATAATCAAACAACCAAGTTTCAGTAAGATCTAACTCAGTCAGAACTTCTTACTGGGTCAGCTTCTGACTCAGTCAGATCTTACTCCGTCAGCACAATCAAACAGCCCCTATGTCATAACTCAAACTAGTTGGGTGTTTTGTGCAAAATATAAAAGTTAAAAGAGAAACGGGCATAACCTTTTATAGTTTAAACATTAATGTTTATATACCATTCGTATTTTTTGTTGTAAATGGTATTGGTATTGTTAAAAGAATAAAATACTTTTTTATCAGGTTAAATGGGTCGTGTTCGGTTTTGTTATGCATATCTGACACAAGCTCCTGGCTTGTGTCTTGTTCAGGTTCGACCCGTTTAACACCCCTGTGCAAGACAGCAAAGAAGGTGTGAGGAGTACCTGCTGTGTGTGGTAGTATACCCCCTTGTTCGAACATTTTGGACATCTTACATTATAATCCTGTTAAGAAAGAGCAGCCCACAAAATAACAGTTAAACCTTTGTGTATACTTCTTTAAAAAAAAATAAAAGCTATTAAAACATAGATACCATTGATCGCGTTCTTTCTCCAGAAACCTCGATGGATGACAAGCCCAACTCTCGTCTAATTTGCTGCGAGCAAGTTCAAGTTCAGGCGGCGTAATGTCAGCAACCAATGGTAATGGTAAGCTCAAATGATTAGAAAGACGTTTTAAAGTCCAGTGAACACATGCATAATGTCAGCAGTAAGTACATACCTCTTCGCTAACGGTGTATTTTATTTCCATTCCAGCAATCTCTGAAATAACTTAATGTTAGTGTATGTTTGGAATTACTTATTTTCCCCAAAAGTTACTTTTGAAAGTAACTTTTCTGGCTAACAAGATAGATGACAAGGTATTTACAAGTTTCGGCACCCCAAAAGCTACAGCTTTTCTCTTATTCGGTTACGGTTTAAGCCTATACTACTATTCGTCTACCTTCGACTCTTGTTCTCCTATTAGTGATATCAGAGTCACGTTAAGAGCAGCACATTTTACACAATGCAAAAATGTATGCTTTTAGTATTAGTAATTAATCACGGGGAACTAAACTATAAAATTCTTGGTTGTAATAATTGTGAATTGAAGTTTTTCTAATAGAAATGGTTCTTGAGGACAAGCGGTGATGCAGAACAACAAAATAACATCCTAATTAATCAAATTTACATTTATGTACAATCAACAGCTACATCCATATTGTTAAGATATACCTAATTCCATATTGTTAATGACCTAATTCCATACCTGTGGTCTTCTTTTTGAAGTTGCAGAGGGGGCATCGAACATACTTTCTGGAATCAAAGAGAGCATGGTGCCACAGATCTCACAGAACATGAAATCACTCTGGTGTTTGCAGTTCATCATCTTCGTACCCATCATGTATATATATATCTGCTGACTGATGGATATGATATGTTAGTTAGAATAGAATCTATATATGCAGATGTGTGTTTCTATTCTATTAATAATAATAAGCAGAGACTAGAGAGACTCAGACAAGGGAACCTTACAGTGGTTGCGGTTGCGGCGGAGCACTAGCGGAAGAGGGATATACCAGTGACGGGAGGTTATACCTATTACCTAATTCCATTTAACTTTTTATGCTTCAACTTTTTTAAATTTCCAAATTAAAATATTAAATTAACTTATACTACTTAATATTTACAAGAGTAAATTACGCGTACCGTTCATGAGTTTTGCTTAAATTTCACTTTTTGTTTTTTGGATTGAAAAATTACATGTTTAGTTATAACATTTAAAAAAAGGAATGTATTTCGTCATTGAATCAAACGGTCGTTAATTTATTTCGTTAAGTAGTTATAAAATGGCTATTTTACTCTTCTTATTCCTCATTCAACCCAATCTTCACCATCACCATGACTCCACCACCACTCCTTGGCACCACTATCACACACCCCATACAATGAACGAGATTGGGTGGTGGTGTGGTGGTGTGGTGGTGGAGCAGTGGTGGATGTGATGAGTTGTGTTGTAAGGCCCCATTCCCGGGACGCTTACATCTGGTCAATCATCGCACATAAAACATATAATTTCATTAACCTTAATAAAATCATGCAGCGGAAACTTTTAAATCAAACATTTCATTTCCTTTAATAAACACTTTTGCAAAGTAATACAACATTCATTACAAAACATCGTTTGTTCGCATTACAATACAAAAGCGTCAAACAAAAGAATGCCATCCAAAAAGAGCTGAGTAGCCGCCTCGTGCCATCCTCAGCAACGTTACCTGCCAACTGGAAACACATAAAAAGTCAGCGTTGCTGAGTGAGTTCTAATTTTATAATAAAACGTACTTTTCTTTTGTTTAAACTGATCCTTTACTTTCATGCGCTCATGCATCATACGTACACATAGATAATCTCATTATTATCTTCATCATTTATTACTTTTGTTCATTCGACGTACATCATCTTTTATATTTCACTTCTATCTACATCTTGTCAAGCTTTACCCTCTTCATGGCACGCCACCATGATTACTGAGGTCGAGTGACAAGGATCTCGATTCGTTCTTTATTACGTTATATCGTTAACATTCAATTCATACATTCTTTCATTCGTACGTTCATTACTTTCGATGACATGTACAGTACCCCTAACATTGTGCACAAAGCTGGTTACTGGGCCTGAGGTCTTTCATAGACCTCGAACATTATGCACGAAGCTGACTCCAGTACCTAGGGCAAGTACATTCACCACTTATCTTTTCTCTTTTCATTCCGGATCAATATCATATGCTATACCCCGAACATTGTGCACGAAGCTGGTTACTGAGCCTGAGGTCTTTCATAGACCTCGAACATTGTGCACGAAGCTGACTCCGGTACCTAGGGCAAGCGGTAAGGATCTCATACATATAGTCAATCACAAGGATTGGACCCCCAGTGTGCATCCTTCTGGGGTAGCTAACCTGCACACGGTTGAGCTAACACCCTTCATTGGGTGTGAACCTCCATACATTTGCTTGTAAGTCTTTCTTACTTTCATTTATTCATTCGTTAATACATGCATTCTTTCATTACGTTCCTCTTTTCATTATCTTTCACTTTACGTTACATATTCATTTATTCATTAACGTAACACGTAAAGCCACGGAAAGATAAACATACGCCATAATAAGGAACATCAAAATACACTCTAGCATCATCATACAGGGCATCATCATACATTCATAACATACATCATGCATAAACATGCAACATCATCATGCCCAACATACCCTGTAAGATTCCAATGGTCATCTTACACGTACTTACGGGAACTTTCACGTCACAACTTACGTCTGCACTTTCCCCCGAAAGTAAGTAATTAAACTAGGCTTCTCCTCGGTACAACAGCTCTATATGGGCGTATGGGCACCCTTCAGTCACATGGCCTCCATGCGACTGAACATCATGCGAATGGACCAATACGGATGGACACCAATGCGGATGAACACCCAATCATGCGAATGGACCTCATGCGGTTGAACACTATGCGAATGGACCTTATGCGAATGGACCTCATGCGGATGGAGTTAATGCGAATGAGCACTTATGCGAATGGACCCTCAGTCGTATGACTCCCCATGCGACTGGCCCTCTAGTCATGCGACTGAACCTCAGTCGTGCGAATGGACTCCAATCGCACTTCAGTCGGCCGAATGGCCTCCAGTCGGTCGCCTAGCCCTAACTGATGCAGAATGCAGTTCATCCCGAACCCAATGTGCCATTTTCGACCTCCAAGCTCATCCAAACCCATTCTAAGCCCAAATCAACCATCCTAAACCTTAGGAATGCATACTACAACACCATTCAAGCACGCACAAGCTCAGAAACAAACTCCAAACGCATCACACACAATCACACCCAAATGGGTCAAACACATACACATACAAAAACGGGTTTACTATGTGTTCCAGCCCAAATCAGTTGAAAACGAGTAAAATAGGGGTCCTAGAACTCACACAAACTACAAGAAGAAGAATAGCTTCGTCTAGACCCGCTACACGATGATTTTGCATGCTCGAATCCACTCGTATCAAGCTTTCTTCTCTCTTTTCTTCCTTTTCTCTCTTCTTCCTCTCTTTTGGCTGAAATGTGGGTATGGGGAGAGGGTAAAGGGCAGCCCTCTCTGTCATACCCCCAAACCACGGCGGTTTCCCGCGGGGAGCGAACGTCATTGTTTCATAGTCACTGATCGACCACTGCATGGTTTTGTAAAACATACGTCTTAAATAAGTTTAAGGTACCTCATTGTTCAGAGTTAAATTTGCAGAAACAATAGTAATAAGGTAAATTGTTTTCAAAAACATGACAGATATGAAAATGAATGTCCCAAACAGCATGAATAGCCCTAAACATGAGATGATCCATGCTAGCTTAACTTGTCGCATCTATCAATTACCTGAGAAAACATGTATGAAAAATGTCAACATAATGTTGGTGAGCTCATAGGTTTTAAGTAATAATAAATAGCGTAAAGGACCACAATACTTTCTATGATTTGATTGTTGTACATACAATGCTACAAATTATATAAGCGCCGCAACTGAAACTAGACTGTAACTGTAATAAATTGCCCCTACCCATGCCTACCATGAGCATGGGTGTGAACAGGCTAATAATGCACCCGTTTAGACCTCCAATCAAGGTTAGGGTAATTAACCCAGGTGGGGTAGTCAAACCCAATAGTACTATCCATGATTACCTCGCTTTGAGAAATAAACTAACGGTTCGATAACAGGGGACTTCATATGGTAAGTAAACAACTTATATAACATGTGAAATCATTGGTAAGTAAATGTGTCCAAGAAAATTAGTAATTTGCATGTAATCTCCCCCAAAAGGAAAATTAGTAAAAATGGGGCCGTGAAACTCACCTCAATTGCACGCGTGAATACTAGCAATAGTCTGTATGTATGATTGGTCTAGGAATCTCCTAAATAAAATCACAATATATTCATGAGATCATGATTACTAACCCTAGATGGTCATGCATAACTCATCCACAAAGTTAGTTTTGAAAATGTCATTTGACTAATTAGACACGTCTAGTCGTAAATGTTTTATTTAGATTCTTGTCTTCATCTTTATCTTCCTAAAGATACATAATGTATTGAAGGTGTTTTATATTAAGTATAATGGTATTATACTTTCCATGTTATGGGTTTCCTTTTTGCCAAATATCTTCAAAAGTTTACTTTATCTAAATATAGGCATTTGACAGCATCAAAGGAGATTTTTGGGTCTGGTTGTCATCCCTTTTTCATGGTACAAAGAATTTTTATAAAATCTTTTAATTTTATCATATATAGATATATGTCTTAGGATTCCAAAAAGGTATAGCTTGTATCATACAACTAAGTTTAAGTGCCTCTAAATGGTTTATGAAGTAACAGATGTCAGTGCAGCATTTTTCTGTACATGTCTATGGAATTCACCTTTTTGAGGGGTCAAAACCTACATTCACAAATAGAGCCTATATTACTTTTAAACCTAACACCTTAAGCTAAGTTACCACAGAAAGAAAATCTTTATTTTATTATTTAAGCATAACTTATGCCTCATTCTTTCTGCCCTATTTATTCTGTCAAAAAATCAGGTTCAGCACTTTAATTTGTTTGTACGTTTTGGATGGGTTATACTCATCTAAAAATTTCAAGGGTGTATGGATTAGAAACTAGACATCCTAAAGTTAATGTTAGGCTCAAGAAACGGTTCATTTGACCATGTTTATGTCGAGTTATGGTCTTGAAAACACAGAACATGAATCTGCCAGCAAGTGTCTTACATGTTTTGTTACTTTTTAAACTTTGCTAGAGCACTTTTGGGATGAGTTAGTGAACATGAACACATCATGTTGATGTATGGAAGATTAGAAACAAGGTGCTAACCTTAAACAAGCAAGGAGAAAGAGATGGTAGTCTTGAAATGCAAGGAAAAGAAGACTTGATCCTTTGAACTAAGAAAACCCAACAAAAAAAGGTGAAGAAATGTTGTAGGATGCTTGGAAGCTTCAAAAATCAAGCTTCAAAAATCATTTGATCATCAACCAAAGGCGCTTGAACATACAAGATTTGTAGAATATGAGTTTTGAAAGATGGTGAAGTGAGAATGGTGATGCTTGGCCGAAAATTTAAGGGAGAAAGGAGGAGAAGAGTGTGTTGGGTGGTGTTGGTGGATTGTGGAGGTTACTTGTATTAATAACCCTTACATGTTCTTGGAAATCACTACCTTGTGTGCATTAGTCAACATAGATGGAAGAGATTTGCAAACATGGATGGGAGTCAAGCCTCTTTTGTTCATATGCTTTTCCCTTATCACCAAATTGGCAAGTTTAGAGCCTCCCAAAAGTAACTTTGTCTTGGGAGGATTTGACAATGGTGGAAGAAGGAAAAGAAAGGTGAGTGGGGGGGGGAAGAGGGTTACGGCCAAGAGAGGGGGGGTTTGGTTTCTTTTTTTTTTTTTTTGTTTTTACTATGTATTAGGGTGGTATTTATTATATTAGGGAAATTTATATATATATATATATATATATATATATATATATATATATATATATATATTACTTGTTACACTTTAAAATACATAAAAATTTATTATAATAAATCATATAAGATCACATATTTTAATATTGATAATATGTAAGTAATAACTTGTATATGTAGTAGTGCGTTATACGCGTTTTATCCGGGTAAATATTAGCTTACGCGTTAAGGTTTATTTATAAATTTGAGTTTTTCCCAATGTATTTGATTTGGAATCTAAAATACTTTGAATCAATGGAATATAAAATACTTTAAAACACCTAAATGAATTTATTAGTACATGTATATGAATTATGACCAATGTTCACGTGTGCCGGTTGTATCGCGTGTAAAAATGGTAATTACGCCGAATCGCCAATGCATGAAATGTAATGCGTGAACTTTTGCAATGCATAAAACGGCTTTAATAATTTGAATTCAATTGAAAATTAAGAATTATAGGGGTAATCATAACCAAGTCAAGGTCGGGTATTGACCTGAAATTGCTGGTTGTCACATACTCCCCATGTTAGAAAGAATTTCGTCCCGAAATTCAGTTAGGGTTGTCTACAGATGACAAGGTTTCAAACAAGTAAGGGTAGTTGAGCTTCATTTGGTCTTCGCGTTCCCAAGTAAATTCAGGTCCTCGTCTGCAATTCCACCGGACCTTCACTATGGGAATGCGACTTCGTTTCATCTTCTTTACCTCTCGATCTAGGATCTTTACAGGTTTCTCAATAAAGTGAAGTTGTTCATCAATCTGAACCTCATCAAGTGGTATAACTAGAGTTTCATCCGACAGACACTTCTTTAGATATGACACGTGGAAAGTGTCATGAACACTACTAAGTTCCTGGGGAAGTTTGAGCTTGTAAGCTACAGGACTAATCCTGGCTAGGATTTCAAATGGTCCAATGTATCTAGGATTTAGCTTACCTCGTTTGCCAAAATGAATGACTCCTTTCCATGGTGAGACCTTAAGTAGAACCTTATCTCCCACTTGGAATTCCAACGGTTTACGTCTCACGTCAGCATAGCTCTTCTGACGGTCACGCGCGGCTTTGAGTCGATCCTGAATTTGAGCGATCTTTTCCGTGGTCTCGCGTATGATCTCGGGACCAGTGAGTTGACTATCGCCAACCTCTGTCCAACACAGTGGTGATCGACACTTCCTTCCGTATAGTGCTTCAAACGGTGCGGCTTTGATACTGGTGTGATAGCTATTATTGTAAGAAAACTCAGCTAGAGGTAGATGAGTATCCCAACGGTTTCCAAAGTCTATCACACAAGCCCTAAGCATGTCTTATAACGTCTGAAAGGTCCGTTCGCTCTGACCATCTGTTTGAGGGTGGTATGCGGTACTCATATCCAACCATGTACCCAAGGCCTTTTGTAATGATTGCTAAAATCTCGAGGTAAATCGGCTGTCTCGATCAGAGATAATGGAGATCGGTACTCCATGTCTCGAAACAACCTCCTTGAGATAAACCCTCGTCAACCTTTCCATTTTATCAGTTTCTTTAATTGGTAGGAAGTGAGCAGACTTTGTCAGTCGATTCATAATTACCCAAATCGTATCACAACCGAAGGATGTCTTGGGTAGTTTCGTGATGAAATCCATGGAAATCTGCTCCTATTTCCATTGTGGAATCTTCGGTTGGTGCAGTAATCCGGATGGCTTCAGATACTCTGCCTTAACTTTTGAACACGTGAGGCACCTGCTAACATAGGTGGCAATGTCAGCTTTCATGTTAGGCCACCAGTATAACTCCTTCAGGTCCTGATACATCTTATCAGAGCCCGAATGGATGGAGTATCTGGATTTGTGTGCCTCGTTCATCACAAGATTCCTCAAGTTTCCAAAATTTGGCACCCAAATTCGATTCATGAAGTAGCGAGTTCCATCAGACTTGATCTCAAATTGTTTATCCATGCCGCGAAGGGATTCTTCCTTCAAATTTTGTTCCTTTAGTGCTTCAGACTGAGCATCACGAATTTGAGTAGTTAGACTCGTATGAATCGTCATTCCCAACGCTCGCACCCGTAAAGTCTTGGTTCGTTCTTTCCTGCTCAGAGCGTCTGCTACAACATTCGCTTTTCCAGGATGATAACGAATCTCACAGTCATAATCGTTTAGTAACTCAACCCACCTGCGTTGTCGCATGTTTAGTTCCTTCTGATCGAAGATGTGCTGGAGGCTTTTGTGATCGGTGAATATAGTACATTTGGTACCATACAGGTAGTGCCGCCAAATCTTTAGTGCAAAAAAACAGCTCCTAATTCGAGGTCGTGGGTGGTGTAGTTTTTCTCATGCACTTTCAATTGTCATGACGCGTAAGCAATAACTTTGTCACGTTGCATTAGGACACAGCCAAGTCCTTGTCGTGATGCGTCGCAGTACACCACAAAACCATCGTTTCCCTCTGGTAGAGACAGAATTGGCGCGCAACATAGTTTTTGCTTTAATAATTAAAACGCTGCTTCCTGCTTATCACCCCAATAAAACTTCTTGTCTTTCTGAGTCAGGGTTGTCAGTGGTTGGGCTATTTTGGAGAAATTTTCGATAAAGCGTCGGTAATAGCCTACCAAACCTAGGAATTGTCGCACCTCAGTAGGGGTCTTAGGTGCTTCCTAGTTTTTAATGGCCTCTATCTTGGATGAGTCAACATGTATTCCCTTCTCATTAACCACATGCCCGAGAAATTGCACTTCTCGGATCCAGAAGTCGCATTTTGAGAATTTTGCGTATAATTTCTCGTTCTTGAGTAGCTCCAAGATTAACCTTAAATGTTATTCGTTCTCATACTTGGTTCATGAATATATCAAGATGTCATCGATGAAGACGATCATGAATTTATCCAAGTAGGGTTTGCACACTCTATTCATGAGATCCATGAATACAGCTGGTGCATTTGTTAACCCAAATGGCATAACCATGAACTCGTAGTGACCATAACGAGTTCGAAATGCGGTCTTGGGAATGTCTTCCTCTTGGATTCGTAATTGGTGACATCCAGAACGTAAGTCAATCTTCGAGTAGTAACTAGATCCTTGAAGTTGGTCAAATAAGTCGTCAATTCGAGGGAGAGGGTACCGGTTCTTAATGGTGAGTTTGTTTAACTCTCGGTAATCGATGCACATTCAAAAGATCCATCTTTCTTCTTAACAAATAAAACTGGGGCTCCCCAGGGTGAGAAACTTGGTCTTATGAATCCTTTATCTAACAAATCTTGTAATTGATTAGACAACTCCTGGATCTCTGACGGTGCTAGTCGGTATGGGGATCATGCTACTGGAGCAGCTCCAGGTACCAGGTCAATTCGAAATTCGACATGTCTTTGCAGTGAAAGTCCATGCAAGTCCTCGGGAAAGACTTCCGGATAGTCTCGCACGATGAGTATATCCTCGATTCTCTTCTCTTCGGTTCGCTTCTCCACTACGTGCGCCAAGATTGCATGATAGCCCTTTCGTAAGTACTTCCGAGCCTTCATACGTGAAATGATTCGTAATACCGTATCATACTTTTCTCCTTAAATTGATATGGTCTCCCCACTCGGAAGTGGAATGCGAACGATCTTCTCATGACAAACGATTTCCGCTCGGTTTTCCGATAACCAATCCATGCCAATAATAATTTCGAAACTCCCTAGGGTTACAGGTAGCAAATCTATATTGAACGTGTGATCCGCCAAACTGAGAGTGCGACCTTGTATGATTTTGTCGGTTTCGATCAACTTACCATCAGCTAACTCTATTGTATATTTAGAAGTCAAATGGGTAGGAGTAATTTCGAGCAATGGACTAAATTCACTAGACACAAAACTCCTATCAGTACCCGTATCGAATAGGATTGATGCATAGAGATTATTACTAGGAACGTACCCGTAACAATGTTCGGGTCCTGTCGAGCTTCTCCAGCTCCAATCACAAAAGCTCGACCACGTGCGTTATTTCCACCAGTTTGCTTCAAGTTCGGACAATCCTTGCGAAAATGCCCGGTAACACCACATTCGAAGCACGCACGATTGTTTCCTGTTTTAGGAGTAGTGTCGGGCTTTCGACAGTCCTTAGTCGGATGACCAAAACATTTGCACTTCTGGCACATTGAATCTCCACATGCACCTAGGTGATGAAAGTTACACTTATTGCACTTAGGTAGGTTTCTAGCATACCCACCTTTTGCCTTCTTCTTCGATGGGCCAGCAGTGAAAGCCCTAACAACCACTTGTTTGTTTTGGTTTTGGTGCGGAGCATTTCGAACATGATTGTTATCCCATTTCCTCTTGTTGTCATAGTTTCTCCACGACCGTCTTTTTCACAAACACTCCTTGACATACAGCTTGATCAGTCAGGTCGTGGGCAATCCTGACAGCCTCTTGGATGGTGGCTGGCTTGGATGAGGTGACCATGCTCTGGATTTGGGGTGCAAGGCCCCAAATGTACCTTTCCACATGCTTGAACTCTGGGTTAACCATGTGAGGGCATAGACGAGCAAGGTCATGAAATCGGGTGGTGTAGCTTGTAACTTCTGCACCCTTTATGGTGTGGTTCCAGAATTCAACCTCAAGTTTTTGCAATTCATTTCGGGGGCAGTATTCATCAGTCAGCATTTGTTTCAACTCATCCCAAGTGATTTGATAGGCAGCGTCAATACCCAAGGTTTGGGCATGAGCATTCCACCAAGTGAGTGCTTGACCTTTAAAGGTACAAGTGGTGAATTTCGTCTTATTCTCCTCGGCACAGTTACTGATTCGCTGAACGGACTCCATCTTCTCTATCCAGCGGACCAAACCAACAGCTCCTTCATTACCGCGAAAGTTAAACGGCTTACAGTTCAGAAATGTCTTGTAGGACCAACCTCTGTGGTTGGTATCAGATCCTGTGTTGTAGGTTTAATTATATTAGTAATAATTAATCACTAGTAATGACCTGTGTATTACAGGTCTTTAGTTATGCCAGTCATTATAATACCTCCTGCTCCACTGGCATTGCCTCCATTTACTTCAGATCCTCCGGCGCTACGATTCGCCTCGTGATGTGCGATTGCATCCGCCACTCGTTGCACCACAAGCTGTTCTATAGCCTCTACTGTCATGGGAGTACCGCTCCCCACATTGGTTCTGATGTTTCTTGTTGGATCATGATAAGGCTGGTGCAACCAAATTCACTTCATAGTCATCTTTTGGTACTACATTCAAAGGCTTCCGAAGCTGAGCAAGAGATCTTCCGAAAGTCTAAGGAACAACAGCTGAAGACATCTTCCGAAGACAAAGTCTAATGAAAGAGCTTCCGAAGACAAAGTCTGAAAGAGCTTCCGAAGACAAAGTCTGAAAGAGCTTCCGAAGACAAAGTCTGAAAGAGCTTCCGAAGACAAAGTCTGCTTCCGAAGACAAAGAAGACTCCAAGCCTCGGAAGAAGCAGTCTTCCGAAGTATAAGTGCCTTCGGAAGAAGTTATTCTTCCGAAGCACTTTATCCTTCGGAAGATATCGCTATGTCCAGCAGATAAAAGTATGGTCCCTGACAGTCCGCTGCAGACCTCTGATACAGCATGGCATCTTCCTAAAGAGCCATGTTGTTGACCATACTTTATTCTACTGTTCACCTTTTTATGATAGTACATGTTACCAACTTTAGTTGGTGACAAAAGGTAAGTCAGGGACATGTCCTGACTACCAACTTTCAGACAAAATGTCTGAAAGACCTCACCTAGAGTCTTGTAGTATAGATGTAAGGTTAGAGGTGTCCAGCTGGTATCAAAGTATATCCGGCTATAGGTAGTATTATATATATCTTCTCCCTGTAACTCTTTATGTAAGTGATTTGAGTCCAAGAGTCTTGTAATCCTTTGAGTTGAGAAGCAATATATAAAAGTACCTTGAAAATTACTTGCTGTGTTAATTTTCTTACTGCGTGTTACTTGTTATATTGTGATCAACTCTTCATAGACTGATTGCCGAGTGTTGATTCACAGTGAGTTGAGAGAAAAACCTCCAGAAATCCGATCCTGCAATTGGTATCAGAGCTCCAGGCTCTTGATTGTGAGATCTTACCATCCTAATCAACCTGTTTTTCCCTCCTCACCACAATCCACTCACTCAAATGGCTGCTCTCTCCAAGGCTGATATGGAAACTGGTACCTTGACCAAGTCCCCTATGATCACCCCTGAAGACTTTGACACATGGTGTATGCGGATGGAAGGCTTCATCAAGTGTCAAGACTCAAGAATGTGGGACTCCATTGTCAATGGTCCTTTCATACCAAGCACTACATCTGCCACTGGTAATCGCATCATTCCAAAAGATGTTGATGATTACTCAGAGGAAGATAGGAAGAGAATAGAGCTAGATCAAAGGGCTATGACTTGTCTCCAAACTGCTCTCCCCAACTCCGTCTACAGACGCTTCAAGAAGTGCAAGACTGCTAAAGATTTATGGGAAGCTTTGAAGCTGATGTATGAGGGATCCAAGGAAACTCAAGAGAACAAGAAAGATCTCTTGAAGCAGCAGTTTGAGAACTTTACTTTCAAGGCTGGTGAGACCTTGACTCAACAATACTTCAGGTATGTTGAGCTAGTAGATACTCTGACGGATATTGGAGTAGCTCTTGAGAACAGGGACATAGTTAGGAAGTTCATGTCCTCTCTTCCTAAACTATGGACTCACTACTGTGTTGTCATCAAGAGAACTTCGGACCTTAAGACTCTGTCTCTCACAGAGTTGTATGGTATCCTAAGTGCATTTCAGATGGAGATGAACATGCAGAACTCCTCTGACCACTCTAATAACCAACAGAGTTCAGCCCTTCATGTGGTTGAAAGGGAAAGCATGGAACCACAACATCAGTTGCTATGCTACCCTGACAACTCACACACTGGACCCTTCATCACTCTACCTGAGACTCCAAAGTCTCAAAAGGTTCAACACAACTCCTTTCAGGATAGTTGTGCCTTTGTCTCTGGAAGTGGACACTCTGGTGATTTTCAATACTGCTTTGATGATCTTGAGTGCTTTAATCCAGATGACGTGGAGTACATGGACATTGTCCAGCAGATGGCTCTTTTAACTTACAGAGCGAAGAAGTTCTTCAAGAGAACTGGAAGGCAATTCCCTCAAAACCCAGTCAACAGCAAGTTTGGGTTTGATAAGAGCAAAGCAAGGTGCTACAACTGCAACCAACTTGGTCACTTTGCTAGGGAATGCAAGGCTCCCAAGAACAACCCGGAACCCCACAGGCCTCCACACATCCCACTGCTCCCAAACATGAAGAAAAGTCAACTGAAACAGCTGCTGTTGCTCAGGAAGTTGACTGGAGCTTCATGGTACAGGATGTGACTCCCGCTCAAGCACTCATGGCCGGAACAGATGATGATCAGGTATATGAACATCTTTGTACTGCTGCCTGTATTGCTAAAGTTAAATTGTATAAGGATTACATTTCGGAAATCAGATCTGAGGTTGAGTCTTTAAATGTGCTAAAATCTGACTTTAAAAGAGCTGAATCTGACTATCAAAGGAAAATTGATGAGTTAGAGAAAACTGTGTCTCTTTTGAAACATGAAAAGACTAACTACAAGACTCAAATCAAAGATCTGATCTCCAAACTTTCTGAGGTTGAAGCCCAGCTAGTCACAGCTGAGGCTCAGGCCAGGAAGCAAGCTATTGCTGAGCAAAGCTTCCAAACTATTCTTGCATCAACCTCTCATTCCAAAATGTTTTATCAAAACAAAGAAGGGTTGGGAACCAGTGAAATAGCTCCACCACACTCTTATGAGTCTATAAGACTACCTAGATGTGGTACTGAAGAGCAAGAGGTTCCAACTGCTGACCCTTCTCCATTGGAACTAGAGGATGAAGCAAAAATAGTGGCCTCCACAGGGGAGAAACAGGAGGATACACCCATCTCCACCTGTGATGACCAAATCCTAACCACCAAGGCAAGAAGAAGCAGAGCTAAAGCTGCTAGAAGGACTGCTAAGAAGGTTGCAGAGTCCAAGCTTAAGTTTGACCCTAAGCAAAAGGGTGTCTTCATTTCTGCCGGTTTCAAGTGGTAGGTACTCCTGATTCAGGAAAGGAGTGTAGTACCAGCACTCCTGTCCTACTGAAGGATCAGAAGTTGAAAGGGAAAGTTGCTGATGAAGAGAAGAAACCCAAGAAACAGCAACCTGCAAGTTCCCAGAAGACTAACATTGCATGCATAATGTGTGGTCTGCACAACCACATGGCTAAAGATTGTTACTACAATCCAGCAAGCACACATTATGCAAATAATGTCAGAAAAGAAGTAGTCAGAGAAGGTTTCTCAGTTGGACCACTTCAAAAGGTCCAAATGATGAAAAAGGGAAAGTTGGTCTCGGAAGCCAAGTTGCTTTCGGAAGAAACTGCTTCTTCCGAAGGTAAAATGGCTTCGGAAGCCAAACCTTCTAAGGTTCGGAAGAACAAGAAGGCTCCCTTGAAACCATCTCAGAAGAAGATTACTTCGGAAGAAAAGGTGGTGAAGGCTTCTTCCGAAAAGAGAGAAGCTTCGGAAGAAGACCATGCTGCAAAAGCTTCAACAAGCTCATCCTCAAAGATCAACCAAAGGATGGATTGGAAGATCAAGGAAGATGCTGCAGCCCAAACCTCTTCTTCAACAATGACCTCTATTGAACCCCATTGCATATCTTTTGGTTCAATTATGTCACTATCTTTGGAAGAGCCCGAGACCTGCAAGGCTTGGGCTTCCAAACAAAACTAACTATCTCATCTTATGTGCAGGGACATCCATTTGACAAGAACAACAATATCTGGATTGTAGACAGTGGATGCTCCAGGCACATGACAGGGAACAGATCTCTCCTTCAACAATTCCAGAACTTTGATGGAGGGCCTGTCCAATTTGGAGGTGAGGCCGGAGGATATATTTCTGGCAGAGGAAGTATATCCAATGGCAAAATAAACATTGACAAAGTTCACTTTGTCAAACAGCTTGAACACAATCTGTTAAGTGTTTCTCAATTCTGTGATCAGAAGCATCAGATGCTCTTCACAGAACATGAGTGCATTATCCTCAAACCAGGGATGACAATTCCTCCGGAATTGGTGCTTCTCAGATCTCCCAGGAAAGGGGATATGTACAAGCTTGATATGAACAATGCTTCTCCTATGGGTGAAGTATCATGCTTTCTTTCCAAAGCTGATAGTGATGAGTCAACACTATGGCATAAACGCATGTGTCATGTGAATTTTAAAACAATGAATAAACTGTCTAAAAATAACTTGGTACATGGTTTGCCTAAAAAGGAATTTTTCTGCAAAGATAACTGTGTTGCATGCCTGAAAGGGAAACAACACAGATCATCTCATAAATCCAAATGTGTTAACTCTATCACTACTCCATTACACTTATTGCACATGGATCTCTTTGGTCCCACAAGTATAATGAGCATTGGAAGGAAATCATACTGCCTTGTGATCGTTGATGATTTCACAAGATTTACATGGGTATTCTTTTTAAGAAGTAAAGATGAAACTGCTGAAACTTTAAAATCTTTTATTCTTAAAATAGAAAATCAAATTGATCACAAGGTTAAGATTATTAGAAGTGATCAAGGGACTGAGTTTAAGAACTTCGTTCTTGACTCATTCTGTGACTCAAAAGGGATTGCCAGACAATATAGTGCTCCCAGAACTCCTCAACAAAACGGTGTTGCTGAGAGGAGGAACAGGACACTTATTGAGGCTGCTCGGACCATGTTAGCTGATTCAAAGCTGCCTCTAACATTCTGGGCAGAGGCAGTCAGCACTGCATGCTATGTGCAGAACAGGGTTCTTGTAGTTAAGCCCCATGGAAAAACCCCTTATGAGTTATGGAACAAGAGGCCACCGTTCATTGGCTTTCTAAGGTCCTTTGGCTGCAGGTGTACCATACTTAACACAAAGGACAACTTGGCAAAGTTTGCTGAGAAGTCGGATGATGCTATCTTTATTGGATACTCTTCTAGCTCTAAAGCTTATAGAGTATACAATATTAAGAATCAACAATTTGAGGAGTCATCCAACATAGTTGTTAATGAGCACACCCCTTGTGTTAGGGGGAATGGACCTGAGTATATCTTTGATTTAGAATTGTTTCCAAACTATTCTAAACCATCTTGTGAGAATGTTTCAGCTGGAACAGGTGCTCAAGGTGATACTGATGCTGATGCAGGTCAACTATATGAGCTTCCCAGACCTATTCCAAATTCTCCAAGAGCTGAAGGGCAACAAGCTTCATCTATTCACCGATCTGACAGTGTAACTATCTCCAGAAATAGTGAAGCTTCAACAAGTGAATCACTTGATCAACCTCAAAGTTCCTCAGGTGATCCACTACAACACCAGGTTGAGGGAAGTGGTATTCTGAAGGAACAGGCAACTGTTAATACTACTTCACAACCAACCATTGATGATGTTTCTCAATCATTCAATCAGTCCTCATTGAATGACTCTGAAACAGCAGTTAGACAGAGTGATCCAATTCCTGATCAGAATATGTCTAACCTAGACTTATCTCTGCAATTGGAAGTGATTCCTCGTCTTAGGATTCACAACACTCATCCAACTGAGAACATCATAGGGAATGTCTCTGAGGGTGTGAGAACAAGAGGACAAACTCATCATGGGAATGTCTGCTTGTACTCATGCTTCCTGTCTCAGATGGAACCAAAGAAGGTAGAAGATGCCTTAAAGGATAGTAGTTGGGTTGAATCGATGCAGGAGGAGCTGCTTCAATTCAAAAGCAAAAGGTCTGGAATCTATGCCCACTACCATCTGGTCAAGTACCCATAGGCACTAAATGGGTATTCAGGAACAAGAAAGATGATAGAGGCTTGATCATCAAGAACAAGGCAAGACTAGTAGTTCAAGGGTACACCCAGGAGGAAGGAATTGATTATACTGATGTCTTTGCACCTGTTGCAAGACTTGAGGCAGTTAGGATCTTCCTTGCTTATGCTGCATCCAAGAACTTCACAGTCTACCAACTTGATGTCAAGTGTGCTTTTCTATATGGGGATATAGATAGGGAAATCTATGTGTGTCAACCTCCAGGATTTGAAGACCCACAGCACCCCAACTATGTATGCAAGCTGGATAAAGCTCTATATGGGCTGCACCAAGCACCTAGGCTGTGGTATGAGACCTTGTCTCAGTTTCTCCTGAAGAATGGATACACTAGAGGTACCATTGACAAGACTCTTTTCATCAGAAAGAGTGGAGAAGACATTTTGCTTGTACAAGTCTATGTTGATGACATCATATTTGGTTCTTCAAACGATCAAATGTGTAAAGACTTTGAAAGCATTATGAAGCAGAAGTTTGAGATGAGTTCCATGGGAAAAATGGACTTTTTCCTAGGAATCCAGGTAAAACAGATGAAGGAAGGGTTCTTCATAAGTCAATCTAAGTATGTCTCAGACATCTTAAAAAATTTGAAATGAAGAACTGTAAACCAGCCAAGACACCCATACCCAGAAACCATAATCTTTGCCCTGACCTTGAGGGGGAGGATACTGATCAACATCAGTATAGAGCAATTATTGGTTCTCTGATGTATCTCACTGCAAGTAGACCAGATATCATGTTTGCCACATGCATTTGTGCAAGATATCAGGCTGCTCCAAAGGTGTCTCACCTAGCTGCTGCAAAGAGAATCCTCAGATATCTCAAAGGAGCACCTAAACTAGGTCTCTGGTATCCAAGAAATAGTGATTTCAATCTCTATGGATACTCTGACAGTGACTATGGTGGCTGCAACATTGACAAGAAATCAACATCAGGAGGATGTCAATTTCTTGGTGGAAGGATTATCTCATGGCAATGCAAGAAACAATCCTGTGTCTCTACATCAACTGCTGAAGCTGAATACATTGCTGCTGCTAGCTGCTGTGCTCAACTGCTATGGATTCAAAATCAGATGTTAGACTATGGATTCAACTTCATGACTACTCCTATCCATATTGACAACAACAGTGCTATCTCCATTACTGAGAATCCGGTGAAGCACTCCAAGACAAAACACATTGATATCAGGTATCATTTCATTAGAGATATTCATGAGAAACAGCTGATAAAGTTAATCAAAGTTGACTCAAATGAACAATATGCTGATTTGTTCACAAAGGCATTTGATGAACAAAGATTTAAGTATCTCATATCAGCAATTGGGATGATAAACATTGAATAACTACCTCTTTTGAAAACCTTTTTAAATGAGTAATGTCTTGTGTCAATACAATTTAAGCCCTGTTACAAAAGATCTTTAAATTATTCCAAGTGTAAATTCCTTCCGAAGAGGAGCTAACTCTCGGAAGATATTCTCTTGAATATCTTCCGAAGCTAAATTCTTCAATGGATATTTTCTTCTCGGAAGAGTTTTTGGTCTCGGAAGAAGCGATTGATTTTATATCAGATCTACTTCCGAAACTTATACAACTCTCCATTCGGAAAGACAGTTTTACCTTCGGAAGCAATGCCTTGCTTCGGAAGATAAAATGCCTTCAAAGGACAACTTTACCTTCAGAAGCAATATCATGCTTCGGAAGAGAAATTGCTCTCGGAAGAAAGTTACCTTCGGAAATGTTTTACCCTCGGAAGTAAAGGTTTTTATATGTAACGGATATCTTTTGGGCCCCACTCTGTAAAAAGTAAAGATTTTGTTGATAATGTCAGATTATTTAAAATTATCCTTGCCGCCATCATCATTTCTCTGCCGTAAACCACCATACCACCCACAGTAACCCCAAAACAGTTACCCTATTACCACCACCATACCACTATTCACCCCTTTTTAAATAATCTTGACTTATCAATTTCATCTTCTTTTACCACTTTACAGCCCTAACTGTTCCCTTCACTGTAAAACCCTCAATCTCTCTCAAAATTTCAAGCTTACCTTTTCTCCAATGGCGCTAAACCCTCAGCACAATCAAGTCGCATTACTTGACTCGTCAAGAGATGCCGACTTCACCCAAATCATCACCTTTCTCACCGAATCCACCTACCTCACTGCACTCACAGTTAACCCAACCGTATACTCCAACCATATGTCAGAATTTTGGAGCAACGGAGAAACTACAGTGCTGAACGGGGTTCGAGTCCTGAGAACCAGAGTTTGTGGCCAAGAGTTGGTCATCAATGAACAGATCATCAGAGAGCATCTTGAGCTTCACGATGATGGGGCTCCTACTGAGTTCCCCAAGGAAGACTTGGAAGGCACCTATATCCTCATGGGATATGGAGGCGATGTCAGCAGGTCCACAGTATACAAATTCAACTTCTCTTACCATTGGAAGTTCCTGCTACACATTGTTTTGCACTGCCTCTCCAATAAATCAGGGGGTTGGGATCAAATCCCATATGAACTAGGATGCCTAGTTCATGGGTTGGTGAGAGGCCTCAGATTCAACTACTCACGATTCGTGTTGAACAACCTAATCGCCAATCTCAGCAGGGATACATTCTTCATGTATCCCCGATTTCTTCAACACATAATCAACTGTGAGATGGAACCAAGCAAGCTTGTCTGCGCAGCTGCTCTTCCTGTTCCACACATGAGGCCTACCATCTTCAAGATACTGAAGAAGATGTCCACCAACTTCACTGGACGGTACACTCCATTACCTCCAGAGATGACTGAGCGCATAGCTCCTGGTGACATCCCTGTTCTCCCCACAGGTGATGAACCCACACCAGCAACAGCCACCACAATACCAAAACCTTCTTTACCCATCAAAGCCACCTATCAGAGACGCCCCAAACGAACCCTTGTTCAATCTACTCTGATTGAACAAGCTCCTCCTGTTCACACCGAAAGGACTAGAGTGGAATCATGGGCTCCCACTCAGTCCGAGGTCACACCATCCTTCACATTTGACCTCAATGTGGGTTTTGAGCCTCCTCAGTCTCAAACCCCTGAGCCCGAACCCCAAGCCCTAAGCCCACAGGGTGAGTCTTCACACTCCCCTGTGAAGCCTTCTAGGGACAGCCCCACCATAGGCTCAATGCCTGTAGACATTGATCAAGGTCCCGGGTCAGTAGGACTAACCACCCTCTCTTTCACTAACCTTTTACTCCGAACTGATGAAGAGATTACATCTCTCCATGGCCATGAAGTTGATCTAAAACACCCACTGAGAGATCAACAGAGCCAAGAGGGATCCCTTGTCTCTAGCCCCCATCAGAAGCCTGCTACTGAGGTGAGTCCCACTGATGTGGAGGGGACTCATGTAGACTCAGCTGCCACTACTCAGAGTCTCTCATTGAGCTCTCAGGACAGTGGTAACATAATTAGGACTGAGTCTACGGCAACTTTGCCCATTGAAATCTCTGAAAGAGATGACTCTGAGCAGAGGAAACCAGGGTGCCAAGAAACCACATCTGGTGGTGAGAGTGAGCATACTAGGTATGTTATCTCATCTCCCCGTGATTCTTCCTATGAAGATGAGGGAAGTATGCAACTAACACTTCAGTACTTGCTTTCTAAGGTCTCCAACCTGGAATCACAGGTGAAGATCTTAGAATCAAGGACTGCCACTCAGCAACTTGAGATTAACTCTCTCAAGGCTAAACTAGCTGAGAAACAGACGGAGAGGTCTGTTAGGCATGTACCTATCCAGGTCTCACTGACTTCTTCCTCTAGCTCATCTAGCTCTCAAGATGATGCTACCAAAAAGGGGGAGAAAGTTCAGAGACAAACACCGAAGGAACCACAGACCCAACTCATTTCCACCCAACAAATCATTAACCTACCTGAGTCATCTCAATCCTTTCTGGAGATTGACTCAAGGATGCTTCAAGATCTCTACAGACTGTTCACACAGTTTGTATTGAGATCATCCCTAGAACAGCCCAGCCCCGACACCACACTTGCATACTTTGGGGCTGAGGAGCTTCAAAGACTGACTGCACCTTCTACCACTGTGGAGGAAGTTGGTCAACCTAAGGTCTTCATGGAACCTGAGATTAGCTTCGAAGGGGAAATGGGGACTGATGGCCCAGCAACTGAAACAGATGGGACAGAATCTGCAGCAGTCTCATCTTCCGAAGCTCTAGCTGAGGCTTCCGAAGCTTACATGGAAGCCTCGGAAGAACAAGACAAATCTTCCGAGGCCGAAATAGAAGCTGCGGAAGGCCTATTTCAGATGTCCGAGGAACTGACCATCACAGATGTCATTGCTGAAATTGCATCTGAGGTGAGCAGGGAGGACATTTCTGAAATACCTCCAACCCAAGCACCAGCTGAACTTCTCTCTCAATCACAGCCCTCCATCCAAGAACCACCACAGTCAAGCACAATCAAAGACAAAGGCAAAAGAAAGTTGACTGCGGAAGAGCTTCAGGAGGAGGAGAAAATTGAGAAGGCCAAAAAGAAGGGTCGGTTTCCTACTGAGAAGCTGTTAGCTGCCAGTTCTAAGGCAGCTGCAGCCAATCAGGAAGAAATCAACCTAAAGAGAAGAACAGCACTCATTGACCAGCTCATCAGCCTAGGAGCTGTCAATGAGGAAATACTCCTGCTACCACTAGAGGAGTTGGTGAATTTGGAGAGGTCAACCAGGCTACAACAAGAAAGGGAAGCCAGGTTGGCCTTGGAGAGGGAAGAACAAGAGCAGAGGGAAGCAGCCCTGAGGCTGAGAGAGGCTAGGATCAAGTTCCTCCTCTCAAGAGGCTTCAGTCTTCCTGAACTGTCTCCACATGATGATGACATGATCCTGCTGCTCCACAACAAAGAGCAGGATCAAATGGAGAAGGAAAGGAAGAAGGCTGTTAGGGAGAAGTTAATGGTGAAGAGGAAGAGGGAGGAAGAGAAGGAGGTCACTGCTGCCAAGAAGTCAACTGACAAAGCCTGGATGAAGGACTACCTCCGGGCTCATGGCTTCTCTGGCAGGCAGGTGGGACCTATGTCCGAAAGGACACTCCAGCGGATAGTCAGTGAAATAAAAGCTGACATTCGCTTGGGGAAAAGGAAGGAGATGTATAGGAGGATGAAGGGAATGGTTTTCACCCCAGCCACTCAACCACAGCCACAACCCACTTCAGAACCAACCCCTTTTCCCATCAAACCTGAACCCACTGAAGAAACCTTCACCCCTCAACCCACAACTCTACCCAAACCTACCACATCACCTCAACCACCCAAACTACCCATCCTAAAACCCAAGACTCAACCCAAAACCACTAAACCTAAGCCTACCCAACAACAGCCAAGATCATCCCCTCAGCCTCCTAAACATTTCTCCTTTGAGGAGATGAAGGAGCTCAAGACAAAGCTCATCAATTGCACAACTTTGAGCAGTATCTCCTGTGAGGGAGAGGTTATCAACATCACCTATGTTGATAACTCTTCAAGCTTCCTCACCCTAGGCCAATTTCTTGAATTGCCTAGAGAAACCTTGGGCCAGGCTGCAAGGCTTCTTGGTCTCAACTCCGATACCCTCAATGCTGAGGAGAAGAGACTAAGAAGAAGACTGGTGACTCTGCTGGATACCAGGAAAGAGGACAGGATTTCTGGTCAATCTCCTGGACCTAGAAATGCAATAATCCAGTGGAGGTTCGATGAACCTTCTCACAACTTTGTTGTGGAAAGAGAGAATGGTGAAATCAACAGGCTTAATGCCACTTCTCTGCTGCATCTCAGCAGATTTGATCTTGCTGAGCTTGCAGAGAAGCCATTCTCCAATCCCTCCAACTCTGAGACTGCTGCACACATCAGAAACCACATCAGCGGTCTCCACTTGGCTGAACGAAGTAGAAAAGCCAAGATTGAAGAAGAGTTGAAGATGAAAAGAGTGGAAGACAAGGAAAGATCAACCACCAAAGGCACAACCTTTCTACAGATGGTGGAAGGTCCTGAATTGGAACCAATAGTTCGATGGGAATATGACTATACTTCCCATCAACTAACTCTTTTCAGAGGGCCACAACAAAGGGTACACATAATCCAAGGTGACAGAGTAGAGGTTCTGTCCACCAAAGATTTGTACAAGATTCTCAGCATCACAGCAGGAAAGAATGAAGATACTGATAAACACCTGCTCGCCTTGGTGCTGAGAACTTTGAGAAGAAGAGGGAAGTGAAGTTTTGGTAGCATCAGCCTAGGGGGAGTTTGTTGGATCATGATAAGGCTGGTGCAACCAAATTCACTTCATAGTCATCTTTTGGTACTACATTCAAAGGCTTCCGAAGCTGAGCAAGAGATCTTCCGAAAGTCTAAGGAACAACAGCTGAAGACATCTTCCGAAGACAAAGTCTAATGAAAGAGCTTCCGAAGACAAAGTCTGAAAGAGCTTCCGAAGACAAAGTCTGAAAGAGCTTCCGAAGACAAAGTCTGAAAGAGCTTCCGAAGACAAAGTCTGCTTCCGAAGACAAAGAAGACTCCAAGCCTCGGAAGAAGCAGTCTTCCGAAGTATAAGTGCCTTCGGAAGAAGTTATTCTTCCGAAGCACTTTATCCTTCGGAAGATATCGCTATGTCCAGCAGATAAAAGTATGGTCCCTGACAGTCCGCTGCAGACCTCTGATACAGCATGGCATCTTCCTAAAGAGCCATGTTGTTGACCATACTTTATTCTACTGTTCACCTTTTTATGATAGTACATGTTACCAACTTTAGTTGGTGACAAAAGGTAAGTCAGGGACATGTCCTGACTACCAACTTTCAGACAAAATGTCTGAAAGACCTCACCTAGAGTCTTGTAGTATAGATGTAAGGTTAGAGGTGTCCAGCTGGTATCAAAGTATATCCGGCTGTAGGTAGTATTATATATATCTTCTCCCTGTAACTCTTTATGTAAGTGATTTGAGTCCAAGAGTCTTGTAATCCTTTGAGTTGAGAAGCAATATATAAAAGTACCTTGAAAATTACTTGCTGTGTTAATTTTCTTACTGCGTGTTACTTGTTATATTGTGATCAACTCTTCATAGACTGATTGCCGAGTGTTGATTCACAGTGAGTTGAGAGAAAAACCTCCAGAAATCCGATCCTGCATTTCTCCTTCATGGTGGCATGTTTCTTCAAATCATAATGATAAGCAAGATGAGACAATATGTAATAATGTCAAACACATGTGCACCAAAAGTAAACAATCATATCAACCAAGCAACCACACAATATTTAAAAGATAACATAACTTGATAATAAATTGTACGAATTACAAAGTATTTCCGGAGTACATACTCCTACAACAAGTTAATATCCAATATTACGTGAGCACAGCCCGCTCACGATAGGCAATCAATGGAATAAGTGAGTGAACGCGCCTATCTGTACAGCCGCCATGGCCATGAGCATGCATACGGCTGCCAATGCAGTAGTGGACTCCAGGCGCTCTTCCATTCCCAACACTCTTTCTTCAGCCGTGATCGCGCGCTGCTCTGCCTGGGTAGCTCTCTGCTCTGCCTGGGTAGCTCTCTGCTCTGCCACCTCCACTCTCTGTGTCATGGATGACATGTCCTCCTGCACCCTGGTAAGTCGGCTATGCATCGGTGCAATGCCTGATCATCGAGGTATCTGCCATCCTCGATCGCTAGTAATTGGCTCTCCACGTCCTCCCTGTCAAAGGTCTCATGAACCTCGGTGAGTTCAGTGCGTAGCTCATGGAGCTGCTGATCATGCCTCTCAGATCGTGCCACAAGAAGAAGCACGGTGAGCTCCATAGGCTCCTGAGTGAGGGGAATCTGGTGCGTGGTACGCGATGACTCGCCTACCTCGAAAGTGGAGGGAATACCCTTGATGTCTCTCCACTCGTCCATTCGGCTAAGCATCCATCCCCACCGACGGATGTCGAGGCTGCGCCTTTTTGGCGCAGGCTTGGGCTCAGCAATACAGTCTCGAATGGGTGTGGCAGGACAGATCGGAACATGAACCCCTTTCCTAGGAGTATGTGCAAGAAGCGCACCCGCAGGGCGAGTCGATAGCGACGGTAAGAGGGCGGTGGTACACCCGGACCAAGGATCCGGTGAGTGTCTGTAGTCACCGACTTGGGGCCAGCAGCTACCGGGGTGGGGTCAGTAGGCTCAGGGGCGAGGTGGAGGGGATCGAGGTCTGCTAGCGGAGTCGGATCAGAGGGCTGAGGAATCGGGTCAATGGGCTAGGTAACCGGATCAGCAGGGTGAGAGGTGGGCTAACTGGGTGAGGGAATGGCCTCGGAGGACTCCAGGTCGATCGGGTCGATGTCGTTCGAATCGGAGTCGGCCGGGTCGGAGTCGGCCTGGTCGGAGTCGGCCAGGTCGGAGTCGGCCGGGTCGGAGTCAGTCGGGTCGGAGTCGGCGGGTTGGAGTCGATCGGGTCAGTATCGGCTGCCTGGGAAGCTGGGTCAGTAGACTCCCAGTCTAGGTCAACTACCTCGGTGTTAGCAGGCTGGGGGGTGGGATCTGTGGTCTCGGGAGTGGGGTCGGCTGGTCGGGGATCAACAGTCACAGGGGCAGAACCCCGGGATGGCTCAACAAAGATATGGGACATGGTCAGTGGGACGATCATCGGTAGTTGTGGGCCGATGATACGCACGATCCCCGGGATGAGCTCCTTTGGAAGATCGGCATGAATCTCGGGTGTTGACGCCCACCAATACGTGCCCGGAGGAGGAGGTGGTAGCTCGGAGAACTGGGTCGTAGGTAATGCCTCTGAGGTGTCATGTGTAGGGTTAGGAATGGGTTCGGTGATAGGGAGAGCAGGTGGTGCGGGGATCTCAGTCTCAGTGGCATCACTCGACTGAATCAAGGCACGAGGAATCAGAGTTGGGAGGACAGACGTGGATCCTGCAGAAGAGGTCGGAGATGTGGGCTCGTACTCCTCATCCGAATCGAAAACGTAGATCGGCATCGATGCTGAAGACATATCTATGACAAGGCAATGCACAAGTACAATTGATATAAGTTAAGTTAGTGTATAAATCATTAAAAACATGTGATGAACTGTAGTTATAGTCTAGGTCCAACAAATGCAACCAATTCCCTATAACCAATGGCTCTGATACCAATCTGTCACACCCCCAAACCACGGCGGTTTCCCGCGGGGAGCGAACGTCATGGTTTCATAGTCACTGATCGACCACTACATGGTTTTGTAAAACATACGTCTCAAGTAAGTTTAAGGTACATCATTGTTCAGAGTTAAATTTGTGGAAGCAATAGTAATAAGGTAAATTGTTTTCAAAAACATGACAGATATGAAAATGAATGTCCTAAACAGCATGAATGGCCCTAAACATGAGATGATCCATGCTAGCTTAACTTGTCGCATCTATCAATTACCTGAGAAAACATGCATGAAAAATGTCAACATAATGTTGGTGAGCTCACAGGTTTAAGTAATAATAAATAGCGTAAAGGACCACAATACTTTCTATGATTTGATTGTTGTACATACAATGCTACAAATTATATAAGCGCCGCAACCGAAACTAGACTGTAACTGTAATAAATTGCCCCTACCCATGCCTACCATGAGCATGGGTGTTAACAGGCTAATAATGCACCCGTTTAGACCTTTAGACCTCCAATCAAGGTTAGGGTAATTAACCCGGGTGGGGGTTGTCAAACCCAATAGTACTATCCATGATTACCTCGCTTTGGGAAATAAACTAACGGTTTGATAACAGGGGACTTCATATGGTTAGTAAACAACTTATATAACATGCGAAAACATTGGCAAGTAAATGTGTCCAAGAAAATTAGTAATTTGCATGTAATCTCCCCCAAAAGGAAAATTAGTAAAAATGGGGCCGTAAAACTCACCTTAATTGCACGCGTGAATACTAGCAATAGTCTGTATGTATGATTGGTCTAGGAATCTCCTAAACAAAATCACAATATATTCATGAGGTCAATATTACTAACCCTAGATGGTCATGCATAACTCATCCACAAAGTTAGTATTGAAAATGTCACTTGACTAATTAGACACGTCGAGTCGTAAATGTTTTATTTAGATTCTTGTCTTTATCTTTATTTTCCTAAAGATACATAATGTATTGAAGGTGTTTTATATTAAGTATAATGGTATTATACTTTCCATGTGTATGGGTTTCGCAATCATAATCTTTTATGAGCTCTAACCATCGTCTTTGCCTCATGTTCAGATCTTTCTGCTCAAAGAAGTACTTCAAGCTTTTGTGGTCGGTGAAGATGGTGCACTTCGTCCCGTATAAATCGTGCCGCCAAATCTTCAACGCGAAAACCACCGCGGCTAGCTCTAGATCGTGCGTGGGATAGTTGGCTTCATGGGTCTTCAGCTGTCGGGATGCGAAGGCTATCACCTTTCCACATTGCATCAACACACAACCTAGCCCAGAATAAGATGCATCCGAATAGATCACTAAGTCTTCATTTCCCTCGGGCAATGTCAAGACAGAAGCTTGTGTCAGTCTCGTCTTCAACTCCTCAAAGGCATCCTCCTATTCTCGACCCCACACGAATTTCACGTCCTTGCGGGTCAATTTTGTCAAAGGTGAGGCTATCTTGGAGAAGTCTTGAATAAATATCCTGTAGTAGCCCGCCAATCCCAAGAAGCTATGAATTTCAGATGGCGTCTTAGGAGACTTCCATTGCATCACAGCCTCAACCTTTGTCGGGTCCACCATGATTCCTTCCACATTTACTAAGTGACCCAGAAATTGCACCTCGCGTAGCCAGAAGGCACACTTGGAGAACTTAGCATACAGTTTCTCCCTTCTCAAAGTTTCTAACACCTCCCGAATATGGCCGGTATGCTCTTCTTCGCTCCTTGAATAAATCAGGATATCATCGATGAACACAATCACCGATTTATCTAACATTGGCCGACACACTCGGTTCATCAAATCCATAAAAGCAGCTGGCGCGTTAGTTAGACCAAATGACATAACGAGAAACTCATAGTGTCCATAACGCGTACGAAAAGCTATTTTAGGAATGTCTTGCTCCCTCACTTTCAATTGATGGTATCCAGATCGAAGATCTATCCTCGAGAACCAACTGGCACCCTGGAGCTGGTCGAACAAGTCGTCAATCCTCGGTAACAGATACTGATTCTTTATCGTCAATTTGTTCAATTCACGGTAGTCGATGCACATTCTCATGCTACCGTCTTTCTTTTTCATGAATAAGACCGGAGCACCCCAAGGAGAGATATTCGGTCTGATGAAACCCTTATCGAGCAATTCTTGTAGTTGCTCCATTAACTCCTTCATCTCAGTCGGTGCTAATCGATACGGTGCCTTGGCGACAGGTTGGGCACCGGGTATCAAGTCAATTTGAAATTCGATTTCGCGATCTGGTGGCACACCTGATAGGTCCTCTGAAAAAAAATCAGGAAAGTCACGCACCACCGGCACATCAGACAATTGGGGTGTCGGCATGTCCACATCTTTCACATAGGCCAAATAAGCACTACATCCACGCCTCATGCACTTTCCTGCCACCGCCATCGAAATCACTTTCGGAATCGTCGTAACCCGATCGCCATATATTGTCACCGGACTTCCTCAGGCGCTGTTAGTCTAATCATCTTCTTACGACACACAATATTCGCTTCATAGGTTGCTAACCAATCCATCCCTAATACTACATCAAATCCACCTAGGGGCATCACATGTAATTTAGCAGCAAACCTATAACCTTCTAATTCTATGGCACAATCTTCTATTACATCAGCAAACCTATAACCTTCTAATTCTAAGGCTCGCTAATGCCCCTACTGCTAACAGACAACTTAACACAAAAGGTAGTAGAAATAAAACTCCTACTAGTACCGAAATCAAATAATACAGAGGCACAAGTTTGATTAACTAGAAACATACCTGACACAACATCGGGATCCACTCTGGCTTCTTCCCGGGTCATGGTGTAAGCTCTAGCACTTGCCCTCGGCCCTCCTTCATCCGGCTTCTTATTCCCCGCTCCAGAGCTCTCCGCCCTAGGCTTCTTACAGTCTCTAGCGATATGGCCAGGCTGGCCACACCTGAAGCATATGTTCAGTCCCAACCTACACTCACCAGGATGCTCCCTTCCAAATTTACCACATTTCTTTGAACCCGAGCTGGACGACCCCACCCTACGGTCATCCATTCTCATCTTTTTGTTGTTCGGGGTGAAACCTCCCCGCCTAAACCTCTTTTCGTTCCAACTCCGGTCACCACCACCGGCTTTCTTCACTTCCACCACTGTCACTTCCCTTTCTTGTAGAGCCTCCCAGCCAGATCCACTGCCGACCTAAAGGTGCTTAGTCTAGCAGCGATCAAGTGCCTGCGAATGTCGGCTGGCAGTCCCTGAATATAACGGTTGATCTTTCGAGACACCGGTGTCACCTGATCCGGCACCAGTCTTGCCATCTCATTAAATTTTGTGGTGTACTGTTGATGGGTCATAGTCCCTGCCTCAAGTTGCAGGAACTCCCTCTCAATCCTGTCGAGTTCCCTATGAGGACAGAACTCCTCCATCACTAGTTATTTCAGTTCCTTCCATCGCATCTTTTCGATGGCTCTAGTACCCTCAGCTTGGATAATATTGTCCCACCAACACAATGCCGAGTCGGCAAAAGAGTGAGTCGCAAACTTCACCTTTTGATCTTCGCGACATTCACTGATCTCTAGCACTGCCTCCATCTCCCTCACCCAGCGGTGAGTAGTAGCAGCATCGCCATTACCATCAAAAGTCGGGGGCTTGCACCTTTGGAATGCCCTATAGCTACATCCCTTGGTTGTCACCCCTACTACAACATCCTCCTCCTCGTCAGACACTATCGTCTCCACCTCTGGCCGTCCCTCCTCTCTATTGCTTTCCTTCCCCGTCGACTCCTTCCTGTCCTCTTTCTCCTTTCTTTCCTCGTTCCGCACAGCTCGAATAACATGGGTCATTAAAGACGGCATAACTGCCTGCAGGACCTGATGTACCTCATCAGCAATCGCCTCCCTGGCTGAGGCATTCTAGCTCGCATTCTCGGTTTCTTCATTCCAGTCAGGAATCTTGGGGTTCACAGGGGTCATCTTAGGAGCTTTAGCACTGCTCCTAGTAGTACGCGGTCGACCTCTACCTCTAGAAGCCTTGGAAGGTTTCTTCCCAACCATTTCCTATGCACCATAAGATCCAAACACTAACACAGTCATTCAAGGTAATAGCTCAGTTTATGTCAAGTATAGTAAGTCCCTAATTACAGTGGCAAGTTATGATTAGCCACTTACTTTACTTTTCATACCCCAAGCATTTCCTATCCTGACTTCATCAGTATCTAAATCTACTATGATCACATAAGTCAAATAGCGCACGCACATAATACCGGTTAACTTTTAAGAAAAGAAATACCTGATGGCACGGAGCTACTCGGGCTGAGATCCCTCTTTCTGTCCCATTTTCAGTAACGGATACTGATTCTTTATCGTCAATTTGTTCAACTCACGGTAGTCGATGCACATTCTCATGCTACCGTCTTTCTTTTTCACGAATAAGACCGGAGCACCCCAAGGAGAGATACTCGGTCTGATGAAACCCTTATCGAGCAATTCTTGTAGTTGCTCCATTAACTCCTTCATCTCAGTCGGAGCTAATCGATACGGTGCCTTGGCGACAGGTTGGGCACCGGGTATCAAGTCAATTTGAAATTCGATTTCGCGATCTGGTGGCACACCTGATAGGTCCTCTGGAAATAAATCGGGAAAGTCACGCACCACCGGCACATCAGACAATTGGGGTGTCGGCATGTCCACATATTTCACATAGGCCAAATAAGCACTACATCCACGCCTCATGCACTTTCCTGCCACCGCCATCGAAATCACTTTCGGAATCGTCGTAACCCGATCGCCATATATTGTCACCGGACTTCCGTCAGGCGCTGTTAGTCTAATCATCTTCTTACGACACACAATATTCGCTTCATAGGTTGCTAACCAATCCATCCCTAGTACTACATCAAATCCACCTAGGGGCATCACATGTAATTTAGCAGCAAACCTATAACCTTCTAATTCTATGGCACAATCTTCTATTACATCAGTCACTCTGGTGGACTTACCGGTAGCAGTTTCTACATCAAAAGGCTCGCTAATGCCCTTACTGCTAACAGACAACTTAACATAAAAGGTAGTAGAAATAAAACTCCTACTAGCACCGAAATCAAATAATACAGAGGCACAAGTTTGATTAACTAGAAACATACCTGACACGACATCGGGATCCACTCTGGCTTCTTCCTGGGTCATGGTGTGAGCTCTAGCACTTGCCCTCGGCCCTCCTTCATCTGGCTTCTTATTCCCCGCTCCAGAGCTCTCCACCCTAGGCTTCTTACAGTCTCTAGCGATATGACCAGCCTGGCCACACCTGAAGCATACGTTCAGTCCCAACCTACACTCACCAGGATGCTCCCTTCCACATTTACCACATTTCTTTGACCCCAAGCTGGACGACCCCACCCTACGGTCATCCATTCTCATCTTCTTGTTGTTCGGGGTGAAACCTCCCCGCCTAAACCTCTTTCCATTCCAACTCCGGTCACCACCACCGGCTTTCTTCACTTCCACCACTGTCACTTCCCTTTCTTGTAGAGCCTCCCAGCCAGATCCACTGCCGACCTAAAGGTGCTTAGTCTAGCAGCGATCAAGTGCCTGCGAATGTCGGCTGGCAGTCCCTGAATATAACGGTTGATCTTTCGAGACACTGGTGTCACCTGATCCGGCACCAGTCTTGCCATATCATTAAATTTTGTGGTGTACTGTTGATGGGTCATAGTCCCTGCCTCAAGTTGCAGGAACTCCCTCTCAATCCTGTCGAGTTCCCTATGAGGACAGAACTCCTCCATCACTAGTTGTTTCAGTTCCTTCCATCGCATCTTCCCAATGGCTCTAGTACCCTCAGCTTGGACAATATTGTCCCACCAACACAATGCCGAGTCGGCAAAAGAGTGAGTCGTAAACTTCACCTTTTGATCTTCGCGACATTCACTGATCTCTAGCACTGCCTCCATCTCCCTCACCCAGCGGTGAGCAGTAGCAGCATCGCCATTACCATCAAAAGTCGGGGGCTTGCACCTTTGGAATGCCCTATAGCTGCATCCCTTGGTTGTCGCCCCTACTACAACATCCTCCTCCTCGTCAGACACTATCGTCTCCGCCTCTGGTCGTCCCTCCTCTCTATTGCTTTCCTTCCCCGTCGACTCCTTCCTGTCCTCTTTCTCTTTTCTTTCCTCGTTCCGCACAGCTCGAATAACATCGGTCATTACAGACGGCATAACTGCCAGCAGGACCTGATGTACCTCATCAGCAATCGCCTCCCTGGCTGAGGCATTCTAGCTCGCATTCTCGGTTTCTTCATTCCGGTCAGGAATCTTGGGGTTCACAGGGGTCGTCTTAGGAGCTTTAGCACTGCTCCTAGTGGTACGCTGTCGACCTCTACCTTTAGAAGCCTTGGAAGGTTTCTTCCCAGCCATTTCCTATGAACCATAAGATCCAAACACTAACACAGTCATTCAAGGTAATAGCTCAGTTTATGTCAAGTATAGTAAGTCCCTAATTACAGTGGCCAGTTGTGATTAGCCACTTACTTTACTTTTCACACCCCAAGCATTTCCTATCCTGACTTCATCAGTATCTAAATCTACTATGATCACATAAGTCAAATAGCGCACGCACATAATACCGGTTAACTTTTAAGAAAAGAAATACCTGATGGCACGGAGCTACTCGGGCTGACATCCCTCTTTCTGTCCCATTTTCAGTTTAAGTTTAGGTTTATTTTGAAAATTTACCCGTTTCACTTAAAGTTTGGCTCTGATACCAACTTGTAAGGCCCCTTTCCCGGGTACCTCACAGTTGGTTATTCACAGCACTATAGATACATACTAGTATACATTTCATATAATAATACATCGGAATTAATTTAAGCAAAAGCCATTCACTTCGTTAATAACACTGTTGTGAATTCCCGATTCAAACGGAATTCTTGAGCATGGATCTTAGGATTCAAATTGTTAGATCAAAAAATCATGAGAAGATGCTAAAATTTATAATGTTTAATGATAATTTTTGTTGATTGATTGTTAATGGATTGATACATGTAACCATATGATTTACAACAATCATCATAGGCTCATGATCTAATGATTTGGTTTGGTGATGGAATGGGCTTTCCCCAAAACTCCACACCTTACAAATGATGATGATTATGCTATTTATACTAGTTTAAGAATTACAATAAATTACAATGTAAAGCCTAGACTAAGTATTTGTTGACTTTTGTTGACTTTTGTTGACTTTTGATCTTCAATTCTTCATCTTCATTGTTGATTGGAAATCTTCAATTTCTTTGAAGGTAATTGACCCAACAATACTCCCCCTAAATTGATGATTTCTAATATAAAGAATGAAGCTTGATGTTGACGAAGTTTGCTGATTTGATGATCATGTTGATGAGGGGCTGAATTTGCTGCTAATATGCTACTGATTCACTGCTGAAACGCAGCTTTTTTTATTACTGTTGTTAAGATGTTGTTCTGTTGCTGAATCAACTACTGTTATGCTGCTGAATTTTGCTGTTGTTTGCTACTGATTCACTGCTAAAACGGAGCTTGTTTACTGCTGTTATGATGATGTTCTGTTGTGGAATTAACTGCTGTTATGCTGCTGAATTTAGTTGCTGTTTGCTGCTGATTCACTGTTGTTTGCTGCTGATTCAATGCTGAAACGCAGCTTGTCTATTGCTGTTATAATGTTGTTCTGTTGCTGAATTAACTGCTGTCATGCTGATAAAGTGTTGAGCATATCAACGGACTCAAACAACAAGCTGCTCGCAGATGATGGTGCTATCTGCTGATGATTTTGCTGCTGAATGAAGTTGTACACGATGCTACGACACTTGTACTTTTGCTGAATGAATGCAGCCCATTTGATGTTCATTTTGTTGTTGTTTTGATACTAAAACACAAGCTAAAACATACTTTTCAATCCCTGATTTGCTGCTGCAAATTCTGCACAAGTGCAGCCCGAAGGAGGCGCACATGAGCTATTTGTTGAGCTGCAGGGCTGCTCAAGTTGCTGCTGTTCGTTCTCATTGAATGCATCCCTTTTGATGTTGATATGGTGATGTTTTTGTGCTAAAATGCAGCCCAAACATAGCTCTTTGTATTGCCAATTTGCTGCTGCGTTTTTCATGCTTTTGCTGTCAAAACTGCATGTGCAGTCCCATAAGGGGCGAACCAAGCATAGTTGCTTGTTGTTGATTCGTGTTTGATGAGCATCTTCATGTTGTGTTTGATGTTTTTAATGTTTATGATGATTTGAAAGCTTTAATGATGCTAAACAAAGGACCAGAGTTGCTCTTCTTTATGTTCAATAAAACTAAAAAATGTGCAGCCCACCATAAAGGGTGCGCACCAAGCACAAAGGGGGAGCACCATGAATAGTGCAACCGACTCCCGAGCCTTCTAACTTGATCAATTTTCATTCCCGAACTTGTTTTGATCCAGATGGATTGTTGTTGTGTTGATTTGGATTGATTTAGGGATGATTTGAAAATTTTCAGCATAAGGGGAGCACCAGGAATTGTGCCCATCAGCTTTTCTTCAATTTTCAGCCCCTAAATTGCTTTGTTTAGGCTCTAATTGCTGATTATGATAATGTTTTTATGTTTAATTGATGTGATAAATCATTGTTCATCAATTAAACATGAAATTAAAGCTCAAATCCACATCCAAATCTAGGGATTAATGAAGAACATGAAGAACATTCAAAAACCCACTTACTAGTGATTTCAATTTCGATCCAAACATGATGTAAACATGATGTTGATGCTGATTTGTTGATGAAATTGTTGCTGTAGCATAATGTTGATGAATCCAAATCAATCCAAACTCCATTTCCATGTTCCAGATCTGAGAATTTCTGAAGAACACCAAGAACACACACACTAGTGTGTGAAAATGACGAACATAAATCTGAAAATCCCAAATCTCATGGATTCTGATCCAAACTTTGATTTCTTGCTTCCAGTTGTTAATTTGATCATAGCTAATAATCAACAACATTAGATTTGCGTTGAATCCATCAGATTCACCTCAACTCTTTGGATTTCTCATGAAGAACACACCAACTTTTTCTTCAAGTTTTCTTCAAATCTTCTTCCATTTTAGCAATCTAACCATCAAATCTGATCAAAAGCAATATGAATCTAACAACTCCAGCTTTGATACCAATTGTGAATTCCCGATTCAAACGGAATTCTTGAGCATGGATCTTAGGATTCAAATTGTTAGATCAAAAAATCATGAGAAGATGCTAAAATTTATAATGTTTAATGATAATTTTTGTTGATTGATTGTTAATGGATTGATACATGTAACCATATGATTTACAACAATCATCATAGGCTCATGATCTAATGATTTGGTTTGGTGATGGAATGGGCTTTCCCCAAAACTCCACACCTTACAAATGATTATGATTATGCTATTCATACTAGTCTAAGAATTACAATAAATTACAATGTAAAGCCTAGACTAAGTATTTGTTGACTTTTGTTGACTTTTGTTGACTTTTGATCTTCAATTCTTTATCTTCATTGTTGATTGGAAATCTTCAATTTCTTTGAAGGTAATTGACCCAACAATTGTTGCTAAGCAATACACCTGAGATTAATCAGTTACAAAAGAATAGTTTAACTGTATTACAAAACAACAGTGCTTTCATTTAAGAATGGATGTCAGACTTTCTCTGCCGAGTAGCTTCACCCTCGTGCCATCCTCAGCAATAATTACCTGCCAACTGAAAATGTATAAAAGTCAGCGTTGCTGAGTGAGCTCTAGTTTTATACATAATAAAATACTTTCTATATGTTGTATATAAAAATACTCTTTTCTGTAAATTACAACTCTGTACTGTGTATGTGAGCACGCATTAACTATATGAACAATTATTGTTCGTTCTCTGTACTGTATGCCTTGTCTGTAAACTTTTTAATCTTTATGTTCCACTGTCTATGTGGACCAGTACACAATGCCCCAACTATGTGCGCGATGGAAAAACGGGTGATGGGCCATCTGTATCCCTCGAAAGGGCTATGGGTATCCCCCCGAAGGGTTCAACTAAATCCCCCGAAAGGGCTATGGGTATTCCCCCGAAGGGTTCAACTAAATCCCCTGAAAGGGCTATGGGTATTCCCCCGAAGGGTTCAACTAAATCCCCCGAAAGGGCTATGGGTATTCCTCCGAAGGGTTCAACTAAATCCCCCGAAAGGGCTATGTGTACTGTGTACAAGGCCAACCCAATCACCGGGGCACGCTACAAAGGTCCTGCCAATCTCAATTTATTGACCCTGTATGCATAATGGGTAGCTAACCCGCAACACAGATGAGCTAACGACACACAGTCATGTACCTCCTATGTGCTTGCAAGACTTATTAACATTTCATTAATGTTCCTCTTCTTTTCTTTATTACTCTTTCACTTTATTATTACATCATACTTTACGTTACGTTAATAACATACCACGTAAAGTCACATACTATAAGTAATAATAATGATAGCAATATCTATAATATGGAACAATCATAATTAATCATATCATGCATGAAACTTCATTATTAATAAGCTCTAGGTCAACCTCGGTCAAATCCCCGAAATCCAGATTCCCAGAAAATTTCTGAAAAAAAATTCTAAGTGTTTGGAAGCATGAGCACTGTTGGGACTCATGAGCACTGTTTGGACTTTTCACCACTAGGTAGACTCACCAGCCTACACTTAAACTTTTTCACCTTAGGCATATGAGCACTGTTGGGACTCATGAGCACTGTTTGGACTTTTCACCACTACGTAGACTCACCAGCCTACACTTAAACTTTTTCACCTTAGGCATATGAGCACTGTTGGGACTCATGAGCACTGTTTGGACTTTTTAGCTCACACTTAGACTTTTAAGCCCATTTTTCAGGCGTATGAGCCCTATTCAGACTCATCACCTTATATTTAACTTATTTTCAGACATATGAGCACTGTTTGGGCATATGAGAACTATTTGGACTCATGACCCTACTTAGAACATTTCTAAGGCAGACACATGAGCACTATTTGGGCATATGAGAACTATTTGGACTCATCAACTTTCTGTCCAACTTATTACTATGAAATTTCCAAACCCAAACATCAAACCTAATTGTTCTAAGCTTACCAAGGTCTTTCTAAGCCTGAACTTCACATAAACAACCCATAAACATCATCAGGCATGCAAATTACACACAGGTATACATACATAATCATAGTAAAAATCATAAAATACGTTTTCAGCCCCAAAAAGGTTTGAAACAAGTAGAAACCGGGGTCTAGAACTCACCTTAGCAGTCTCTCGGGTATGACTTCTTCAAAAACCCATTTGCTACAAATTCAACACCTATAAAACCCACACCAAACATGCACACCCGAACACATATACACATAAGAACATGTAACCGAGGCTATGTCTAGCAAAGAACAACTTAAAAACACTAATTCTTACCTTGAATTCGATTTCTTCTTCTTTCTCTCTCTGAAAATCGAAGCCTGCTGTTTCTCTAAAAAAAACGAATGCAAAGAGTGTGCAGGGGGTTATGGGAGGCCATACTCTCTTTTACATCAACTTTTCAAAGATTTTGTCCTTTTTGGCACTTTTTACCCCTCAACTTTAGGTTGACTTTCATTTCTTCCTTTTTCTTACTCTCTTTTTTTATTCTTTATTTCTTTTTAATAAGAATTACGGGTGTTACAAGTCCACCCCCCTTATATAGGTTTCGTCCCCGAAACCTGTTATTCCTCAAACAGATGTGGGTAATGTCGCCTCATCTCCTCCTCAGTCTCCCATGTAGACTCGGATCCTTTCCTGTGCTTCCACTGTACACGCACAAGAGGAACCACTTTATTCCTTAACCTCTTTTCTTTACGATCAATGATGGGCACTGGTTGCTCCACGTAATTGAGCCGTTCGTCCACTTCAATATCCTCCAGCGGAACAATCATATCTTCATTAGCTAAGCACTTTCTCAGATGAGATACATGGAATGTGGGATGAATTCCACTTAACTCATCTGGCAATTCAAGTCGATAGGCTACCTCTCCTACTCGTGCGACAATCCGGAAAGGTCCTATGTATCTCGGGCTTAGCTTACCTCATTTCCTGAATCTAATAATTCCTTTCCAAGGAGAGACCTTCAACATCACTCGGTCCCCAATCTTGAATTCTATCGGTCTTCGCCTCTTGTCAGCATACGACTTTTGTCTATCCTTCGCCGCCTTCATGAAGGCTTTGATCTTTTCTAACTTCTCAGTCGTTGCTTTAACTACCTCGACACCTCCCAGTTCCTTCTGCCCAATGTCTCCCCAACATACGGGCATCCTACATTTCCTACCATACAGTATCTCGTAGGGTGGCATGCCAATGCTGGCATGATAACTGTTGTTGTACGAGAATTCTGCTAATGGTAAGTGATCATCCCAACTGCCTCCAAAATCGATCACACACGCTCGAAGCATGTCTTCGAGTGTTTGGATCGTCCTCTCAGACTGACCATCCATCTGAGGATGATACGCCGTACTAATATGTAGTCTCGTCCCCATTGCATCATGAAATCTTTTCCAAAACTTGGAGGTAAACCGGGTGTCGCGATGAGACACAATAGACACCGGTACTCCATGACGAGCTACAACTTCTTTGATGAACAGATCCGCCAATCTTTCGGATGAGTACGTTTCGCGGATCGGTAGGAAGTGGCCACTCTTTGTCAAGCGGTCAACTATCACCCATATAGCATCATACCCTTTAGGGGTACGTGGTAACTTCGTGATGAAATCCATGGTGATATGCTCCCACTTCCATTCGGGTATATCCAACGGTTAGATCTTCCCGTACAGTTTCTGGTGTTCTGCCTTTACTTGTAAACAAGTCAGGCACTTACTCACGTACTCCACCACGTCGTGTTTCATGCCCGGCCACTAGTAATCTTTCTTCATGTCGTGATACATCTTGGTAGCACCGGGATGAATGGAGTATCGAGTCTTATGGGCCTCGTCCATAATCTTCCCACGTAGATCCCCGTAATGAGGAATCCATATTCGTCCGAATCGGGTTCTAACACCAAGAGTGTTCTCACCCAAGTCCGTAACTAGACCTCTCATCCTCGGAGTTAAGACGATCTTCTTTCAAAGCCTCGTCTTGGAACTCCTTCACCTGTGTCATCACGTCGGAGGTCATAATTAGCTGATAAGCTTTTACCCGAATCGGCTCGGGTTTCTCCTTTCGGCTAAGGGCGTCTGCCACCACGTTGGCCTTGCCCGGATGGTAATGGATTTCGCAATCATAATCTTTTATGAGCTCTAACCATCTTCTTTGTTTCATGTTCAGATCTTTCTGCTCGAAGAAGTACTTCAAGATTTTGTGGTCGGTGAAGATGGTGCACTTCGTCCCGTATAGATAGTGCCGCCAAATCTTCAACACGAAAACCACCGCGGCTAGCTCTAGATCATGCGTGGGATAGTTGGCTTCATGGGTCTTCAGCTGTCGGGATGCGTAGGCTATCACCTTTCCACGTTGCATCAACACACAACCTAGCCCAGAATAAGATGCATCTGAATAGATCACTAAGTCTTCATTTCCCTCGAGCAATGTCAAGACAGGAGCTTGTGTCAGTCTCGTCTTCAACTCCTCAAAGGCATCCTCCTGTTCTCGACCCCACACGAATTTCACGTCCTTGCGGGTCAATTTTGTCAAAGGTGAGGCTATCTTGGAGAAGTCTTGAATAAATCTCCTGTAGTAGCCCGCCAATCCCAAGAAGCTACGAATTTCGGATGGCGTCTTAGGAGACTTCCATTGCATCACAGCCTCAACCTTTGCCGGGTCCACCATGATTCCTTCCGCATTTACTACGTGACCCAGAAATTGCACCTCGCGTAGCCAGAAGGCACACTTGGAGAACTTAGCATACAGTTTCTCCCTTCTCAAAGTTTCTAACACCTCCCGAATGTGGCCGGCATGCTCTTCTTCGCTCCTTGAATAAATCAGGATATCATCGATGAACACAATCACTGATTTATCTAACATTGGCCGACACACTCGGTTCATCAAATCCATAAAAGCAGCTGGCGTGTTAGTTAGAACAAATGACATAACGAGAAACTCATAGTGTCCATAACGCGTACGAAAAGCTGTTTTAGGAATGTCCTGCTCCCTCACTTTCAATTGATGGTAGCCAGATCGAAGATCTATCCTCGAGAACCAACTGGCACCCTGGAGCTGGTCGAACAAGTCGTCAATCCTCGGTAACGGATACCGATTCTTTATCGTCAATTTGTTCAACTCACGGTAGTCGATGCACATTCTTATGCTACCGTCTTTCTTTCTCACGAATAAGGCCGGAGCACCCCAAGGAGAGATACTCGGTCTGATGAAACCCTTATCGAGCAATTCTTGTAGTTGCTCCATTAACTCCTTCATCTCAGTCGGAGCTAATCGATACGGTGCCTTGGCGACAGGTTGGGCACCGGGTATCAAGTCAATTTGAAATTCGATTTCGCGATCTGGTGGCACACCTGATAGGTCCTCTGGAAATAAATCGGGAAAGTCACGCACCACCGGCACATCGGACAATTGGGGTGTCGGCGTGTCCACATCTTTCACATAGGCCAAATAAGCACTACATCCACGCCTCATGCACTTTCCTGCCACCGCCATCGAAATCACTTTCGGAATCGTCGTAACCCGATCGCCATATATTGTCACCGGACTTCCGTCAGGCGCTGTTAGTCTAATCATCTTCTTACGTCACACAATATTCGCTTCATAGGTTGCTAACCAATCCATCCCTAATACTACATCAAATCCACCTAGGGGCATCACATGTAATTTAGCAGCAAACCTATAACCTTCTAATTCTATGGCACAATCTTCTATTACATCAGTCACTCTGGTGGACTTACCGGTAGCAGTTTCTACATCAAAAGGCTCGCTAATGCCCCTACTGCTAACAGACAACTTAACACAAAAGGTAGTAGAAATAAAACTCCTACTAGCACCGAAATCAAATAATACAGAGGCACAAGTTTGATTAACTAGAAACATACCTGACACGATATCGGGATCCACTCTGGCTTCTTCCCGGGTCATGGTGTGAGCTCTAGCACTTGCCCTCGGCCCTCCTTCATCCGGCTTCTTATTCCCCGCTCCAGAGCTCTCCGCCCTAGGCTTCTTACAGTCTCTAGCGATATGGCCAGGCTGGCCACACCTGAAGCATACGTTCAGTCCCAACCTACACTCACCAGGATACTCCCTTCCACATTTACCACATTTCTTTGACCCCGAGCTGGACGACCCCACCCTACGGTCATCCATTCTCATCTTCTTGTTGTTCGGGGTGAAACCTCCCCGCCTAAACCTTTTTCCATTCCAACTCCGGTCACCACCACTGGCTTTCTTCACTTCCACCACTGTCACTTCCCTTTCTTGTAGAGCCTCCCAGCCAGATCCACTGCCGACCTAAAGGTGCTTAGTCTAGCAGCGATCAAGTGCCTGCGAATGTCGGCTGGCAGTCCCTGAATATAACGGTTGATCTTTCGAGACACCGGTGTCACCTGATCCGGCACCAGTCTCGCCATCTCATTAAATTTTGTGGTGTACTGTTGATGGGTCATAGTCCCTGCCTCAAGTTGCAGGAACTCCCTCTCAATCCTGTCGAGTTCCCTATGAGGACAGAACTCCTCCATCACTAGTTGTTTCAGTTCCTTCCATCGCATCTTCCCGATGGCTCTAGTACCCTCAGCTTGGACAATATTGTCCCACCAACACAATGCCGAGTCGGCAAAAGGGTGAGTCGCAAACTTCACCTTTTGATCTTCGCGACATTCACTGATCTCTAGCACTGCCTCCATCTCCCTCACCCAGGGGTGAGCAGTAGCAGCATCGCCATTACCATCAAAAGTCGGGGGCTTGCACCTTTGGAATGCCCTATAGCTACATCCCTTGGTTGTCACCCCTACTACAACATCCTCCTCCACGTCAGACACTATCGTATCCGCCTCTGGCCGTCCCTCCTCTCTATTGCTTTCCTTCCCTGTCGACTCCTTCCTGTCCTCTTTCTCTTTTCTTTCCTCGTTCCGCACAGCTCGAATAACATCGGTCATTACAGACGGCATAACTTCCTGCAGGACCTGATGTACCTCATCAGCAATCGCCTCCCTGGCTGAGGCATTCTAGCTCGCATTCTCGGTTTCTTCATTTCGGTCAGGAATCTTGGGGTTCACAGGGGTCGTCTTAGGAGCTTTAGCATTGCTCCTAGTAGTACGCGGTCGACCTCTACCTCTAGAAGCCTTGGAAGGTTTCTTCCCAGCCATTTCCTATGCACCATAAGATCCAAACACTAACACAGTCATTCAAGGTAATAGCTCAGTTTATGTCAAGTATAGTTAGTCCCTAATTACAGTGGCAAGTTATGATTAGCCACTTACTTTACTTTTCACACCCCAAGCATTTCCTATCCTGACTTTATCAGTATCTAAATCTACTATGATCACATAAGTCAAATAGCCCACGCACATAATACCGGTTAACTTTTAAGAAAAGAAATACCTGATGGCACGGAGCTACTCGGGCTGACATCCCTCTTTCTGTCCCATTTTCAGTTTAAGTTTAGGTTTATTTTGAAAATTTACCCGTTTCACTTAAACTTTGGCTCTGATACCAACTTGTAAGGCCCCTTTCCCGGGTACCTCACAGTTGGTTATTCACAGCACTATAGATACATACTAGTATACATTTCATATAATAATACAGCGGAATTAATTTAAGCAAAAGCCATTCACTTCGTTAATAACACTGTTGCTAAGCAATACACCTGAGATTAATCAGTTACAAAAGAATAGTTTAACTGTATTACAAAACAACAGTGCTTTCATTTAAGAATGGATGTCAGACTTTCTCTGCCGAGTAGCTTCACCCTCGTGTCATCCTCAGCAATAATTACCTGCCAACTGAAAATGTATAAAAGTCAGCGTTGCTGAGTGAGCTCTAGTTTTATACATAATAAAATACTTTCTATATGTTGTATATAAAAATACTCTTTTCTGTAAATTACAACTCTGTACTGTGTATGCGAGCACGCATTAACAATATGAACAATTATTGTTCGTTCTCTGTACTGTATGCCTTGTCTGTAAACTTTTTAATCTTTATGTTCCACTGTGTATGCGAGCACGCATTAACTGGCTATGGGTATCCCCCGAAGGGTTCAACTTAATCCCCCGAAAGGGCTATGGGTATTCCCCCGAAGGGTTCAACTAAATCCCCTGAAAGGGCTATGGGTATTCCCCCGAAGGGTTCAACTAAATCCCCCGAAAGGGCTATGGGTATTCCCCCGAAGGGTTCAACTAAATCCCCCGAAAGGGTTATGTGTACTGTGTACAAGGCCGACCCAATCACCGGGGCACGCTACAAAGGTCCTGCCAATCTCAATTTATTGACCCTGTGTGCATAATGGGTAGCTAACCCGCAACACAGATGAGCTAACGACACACAGTCGTGTACATCCTATGTGCTTGCAAGACTTATTAACATTTCATTAATGTTCCTCTTCTTTTCTTTATTACTCTTTCACTTTATTATTACATCATACTTTACGTTACGATAATAACATACCACGTAAAGTCACATACTATAAGTAATAATAATGATAGCAATATCTGTAATATGGAATAATCATAATTAATCATATCATGCATGAAACATCATCATTAATAAGCTCTAGGTCAACCTCGGTCAAATCCCTGAAATCCAGATTCCCAGAAAATTTCTGAAAAAAAATTCTAAGTGTTTGGAAGCATGAGCACTGTTGGGACTCATGAGCACTGTTTGGACTTTTCACCACTATGTAGACTCACCAGCCTACACTTAAACTTTTTCACCTTAGGCATATGAGCACTGTTAGGACTCATGAGCACTGTTTGGACTTTTCACCACTACGTAGACTCACCAGCCTACACTTAAACTTTTTCACCTTAGGCATATGAGCACTGTTGGGACTCATGAGCACTGTTTGGACTTTTTAGCTCACACTTAGACTTTTAAGCCCATTTTTCAGGCGTATGAGCCCTATTCAGACTCATCACCTTATATTTAACTTATTTTCAGACATATGAGCACTGTTTGAGCATATGAGAACTATTTGGACTCATGACCCTACTTAGAACATTTCTAAGGCAGACACATGAGCACTATTTGGGCATATGAGAACTATTTGGACTCATCAACTTTCTGTCTAACTTATTACTATGAAATTTCCAAACCCAAACATCAAACCTAATTGTTCTAAGCTTACCAAGGTCTTTCTAAGCCTGAACTTCACATAAACAACCCATAAACATCATCAGGCATGCAAATTACATACGGGTATACATACATAATCATAGTAAAAATCATAAAATACATTTTCAGCCCTAAAAAGGTTTGAAACAAGTAGAAACCAGGGTCTAGAACTCACCTTAGCAGTCTCTCGGGTATGACTTCTTCAAAAACCCATTTGCTACAAATTCAACACCTATAAAACCCACACTAAACATGCACACCCGAACACATATACACATAAGAACATGTAACCGAGGCTATGTCTAGCAAAGAACAACTTAAAAACACTAATTCTTACCTTGAATTCGATTTCTTCTTCTTTCTCTATCTGTCTGAAAATCGAAGCCTGTTGTTTCTCTCAAAAAAAAAACGAATGCAAAGAGTGTGCAGGGGGTTATGGGAGGCCATACTCTCTTTTACACCAACTTTTCAAAGATTTTGTCCTTTTTGGCACTTTTTACCCCTCAACTTTAGGTTGACTTTCATTTCTTCCTTTTTCTTTCTCTCTTTTTTTATTCTTTATTTCTTTTTAATAAGAATTACGGGTGTTACACTCTAAATGGTTCATGAAGCAACAGATGTCAGTGCAGCATTTGTCTGTATATGTCTATGGAATTCACCTTTTTGAGGGGTCAAAACCTACATTCACAAATAGAGCCTATATTACTTTTAAACCTAACACCTTAAGCTAAGTTACCATAGAAAGAAAATCTTTATTTTATTATTTTAAGCATAACTTATGCCTCATTCTTTCTGCCATATTTATTCTGTCAAAAAATCAGGTTCAGCACTTTAATTTGTTTGTACGTTTTGGATGGGTTATACTCATCTAAAAATTTCAAGGTTGGATGGGTTAGAAACTATACATCCTAAAATTAATATTAGGCTCAAGAAACGGTTCATTTGACCATGTTTAGGTCGAGTTATGGTCTTGAAAATACAGAACATGAATCTGCCAGTAAGTGTCTTACATGTTTTGTTACTTTTTAAACTTTGCTAGAGCACTTTTGGGATGAGTTAATGAACATGAATACATCATGGTGATGTATGGAAGATTAGAAACAAGGTGCTAACCTGAAACAAGCAAGGAGAAAGAGATGGTAGTCTTGAAATGCAAGGAAAAGAAGACTTGATCCTTTGAACTAAGAAAACCCAACAAGAAACGGTGAAGAAGATGTTGTAGGATGCTTGGAAGCTTCAAAAATCTCTTGATCATCAACCAAAAGGAGGAGAAGAGTGTGTTGGGTGGTGTTGGTGGATTGTGGAGGTTACTTGTGTTAATAACCCTTACATGTTCTTGGAAATCACTACCTTGTATGCATTAGTCAATATAGATGGAAGAGATTTGCAAACATGGATGGGAGTCAAGCCTCTTTTGTTTATATGCTTTTCCCTTATCACCAAATTGGCAAGTTTAGAGCCTCCCAAAAGTAACTTTGTCTTGGGAGGATTTGACAATGGAGGAAGAAGAAAAAGAAGGTGGGGGGAAGAGGGTTACGGCCAAGAGGGGGGGGGGGGTTTGGTTTCATTTTTTTTACTATGTATTAGGGTGATATTTATTATATTAGGGAAATATATATATATATATATATATATATTACTTGTTACACTTTAAAATACATAAAAATTTATTATAATAAATCATATAAGATCACATATTTTAATATTGATAATATGTAAGTAATAACTTGTATATGTAGTAGTGCGTTATACGCGTTTTATCCGGGTAAATATTAGCTTACGCGTTAAGATTTATTTATAAATTTGAGTTTTTCCCAATGTATTTGATTTGGAATCTAAAATACTTTGAATCAATGGAATATAAAATAATTTGAAACACCTAAATGAATTTGTTAGTACATGTATATGAATTATGACCAATGTTCGCGTGTTTTAAATAATCCACCTAAAGGTCAAAGTCGGGAGTCATAGGAGCGGGTGGTTGAGTTTTTCTCAAGTGAAGAACATAAATGCCTTTCTGAAAAAGGCGTAGAGAATAGGGCAAAACAACTCTATCCAAGTCTGCATGGTAGTCGATCATATGCTCAAAGACGATATCTTCAGGTAAAAAAACATATATTATTTAATTATGTATTATTAATTCTTTTCTGTTATTATGAATATTGTTTTTAATAGGAACAACAAACCGGGACCCCAAGTTACATCGAAACATGGAGGAGGCCGCATTACAGAGAAGGGTCAGGATGGGTCAACCAAAGGACAGAAGAAGATTGGGTAAGTTTAATATGTTAAGAATGTTATTATCATATGTTCATATGTATTTAATATATTATGTTTGGTGATCTTGAAAGTTGGGATTTTTATGTTATATTTAGTTATGTTTATATCTTGAAAGTTGGGAATTTTATGTTGGGAATTTTATGTTATATTTAGTTATGATTTTGGATGGTTTTTTTTTATTTGTTACAGTTATGCTGTCGAAATTTTATAAAAATCTTAATACCTTTTCATTTTGATTCTTTAAAATTGCAGGCAAAAATTGAAAATCAATACGCCCAAATGCAAATGGAGGCGGGAGAGTCGCCCGTTAATGAGATGCAATGTTTAGAGCTTGCATTAGGAGAAAGACGTGGTCATACGAGAGGTGTTGGACGAAAAGTAAAAAATATCTCTCGTTATGAACAATCAAGTGGGTCATCATCACATCCGAATGAAGAAATGGAAGCACTAACGCAACAAATGCGAGAAATGCAAGAAAAGATGAATGAATTTGAAAGAAGAAAATATAATCCCAATAACAACGAAGATGATGAAGATGAAGACAATTAGGAAGTTAATTTGTTAGGTTTCTAAAAACTTAAGACATGTTTAGTTTGATACTTTTGTCTTGTTTGGTATGTACTTAATTAGAATTGTTTGATCTACGTTTAACTATTGATAATGTTTAGGTTTTATTTCTGCGTATCTGATTTGGGTAATTATTTAGGTAAAAAACTGGAAAAAATCAAAATTTAAATAATAAATTATTTAACCAGAAACCCTATAGCGACGGCATGTCGTCGCCATAGATAAAATTATTTAATATTTTATTATTTACTAAATCAAAACACCTATGGCGACGACGGGTTAGATATTTTATTTTAATTTTTCAATTTAAAAAATTGGGAAAATTTATCGCGACAAGCCTATCGCGACGAAATTTCGTCGCGATAGGTGACAATGGCGACAAGGTCTACGCCGACGACTTTTTTTGACCTATTGTGACTGAACTACGGCCACTACCTCTATCGCGATGACATGTCGTTGCCATAGGCTATGGCGACGACAATTGGCACCTATGGCGACGACATTTGTAGTCGCGATAGGGGAAAAATCTTGTAATGTATCAACAAGTTACCAGTCTGAGTTATTGTTTTTAGGGACAATTAATACGTGTGTGATATGTTTCAAAAGGAGGACAAGGAATTTGTAGTTGATATTTTAGTATTTTTAATCCAAAGCTTATTGTTCTTTATTTTAATTGTAGTTCTAGTGGCCAACTTTGGGTTGGGGTCCATTAAAGGAAGAGTTAATTATATAAAAGATCCTAAGGTCTGATTTTACTATTTGTCTCTAATTATGAAAAATTACATGAAAGATTCTTATGTATGCATAAATATATTTTTATTAAGCGTGAAAAAACCAAAATGCCCCTCATTTAAAATTAAAACTTTTATATTATTATTATTATTATGATTTGTTATTACTAATATTAAATATGTATTAGTATACTAATTAACTCTTATAATAATTAAAGCTAAGGTACTTGCTTCACCCCTCTTCTTCTCTCCCTCCTTTTCCATATCATCGACCATACTACTGCTGTGAGTTTCATATCCATCGTCAACCACCCCTACCATCGTCGTAATCTTTTCCCCTTCTCTATCACATAGCACCACTGTCATTGCCAAGGTCGGCTCAACGTTTATCGGGGCCCCAATCAAACAAAAAAATAGGATCATTTTTTAGAAATTTTTTTATTAAAACCCTCATTTTTTATCTGGGCTTGAGACCGACAATAATTAAACTAAAACATTTATAGTTTGCAAAGTTAAAATTTTAATTATATACTGTGTATGTTTATATAATGTAAATTCGTTAATGAAATATCCAATTTTTTTTATAAATGGGGCTCTATGGATTTGTAGTGAGACTTAAAAATTTGGGGCTTTATGAATTTATGGTTTTCTAAAAGTGGCCCAATACTTATTTTTTAAATGGGCTCTTAATTTTAAGGGGCCCAAACCAAATGCACCATTGTTAACACTATTGAGTCAACTCTGTCGTTGCCATATTTATAAATCATATTACTAACTTCCTGATTAGCAGAGTTGGGTTAAATTCATAGACCCCCACCTTCCTAAATCAAATGTAATCGTATAAATCAAAAGAGGATTTGTTTGTTATCTGGAATTTTTAAATCAAAATAGCATGGATCAAAATTTTAGACTTAATGATAGCATTAGGGCGAGGTCTATTGTATTGTTATTGGGTTTTATGGCTTTATTATGGCTTTAGCTATTCCACGATGGCAGTTAGGTTGGGTAATGGTGGTGTGTAGAGGTGAATTGTTGTGGAAACGTTTGGTGATTTGTAGTGATGAGATCGCTAATGGTGGCATCTCAAAGCAAAAAATATTTTGAGAGAGATTGAGATGTATAAATGGATCCATCATAGATGGCGTTTTAAATCCTAATAAACAATTGTTTAAAAAATATAAACGATAGAAACATCCTATTATTAACATTTGAATTTAACAAAAGTTAGTGCCTTGGACTAAAAAGAAAGAGAAATTCAAGATTGAAAACCAAATCTACAAGTTTTAAAGATTAGGGACTAAATCTAAAATTCATATAAACTACAAGAATTAACCATAAAATTTTTCTATATAATTTGAATATAATGTTAGGAAATATGAAAATGCACTTCAGTCCTTTAGCCATGGTTTATTTCCCGTTAACATGAAAGAAAGAAAGAGAGATAAAAGACGGTGAGGGGAGAATTGGTGAAAAACACCTTAAATACATTTGTATGTAGTACTTGATAGATGTAATAGGTTATAAAGAAAATCCCCTAAACAATTAAACAAACCTCTTATGTATCACAACTAAGAAAATATATATAATTATAATATAATATATTACATTTGACACCAATGTCTACAGTTCTAAATCGTTATTGACATGTGGTGTCATTGGTTGAACCATCCTTTTTTCTTTTGTTTTACCCTATTTTTTATCTTTTATTTTTTATACATTAGAGATTATAGTATACTATAGCTATCCCAACGATAACACATTTGCTTCTTTAAAGTCCCCTCCACCCAGGTTTGATATTGTACAACCCCCTCCCTAGGTTTGTTTTGATTATTTACTTTTAGTTCTTTTTGTTATTTTTTTTCATTTCAATTTTTTTATTTTTTAAATGTTATTTTCTTTTTTTTCTATAACTTCATTTAGTAATTTTGTTGTAGCATACGATAAAATTTTATACTTATCTTATTTTAACGTTAAAAATTTCAACACTTTGGTTGTATCAATGTTCTAAGATGTACAATCATGATATACGACTATAAATAAGTCACAAAATTATCATCTATGCCGCGTGATGTAGTCATACTAGTTGTCTATGCTTTATCTGATGTTCTTTCAAAAATTGATTATGTATTGAATGGCTTTAGAGTGAGAGGAATAGTATGGTCAAAATTTATATACTTTGAAGTTTGAACAGCAAATTGAAGATGAAAATATAGTCAACGAAAATAACTCAAGAGGGATTAAGCTACAAAGAGGCCAAACTAGAGAGCACCTTTTTGAAATTTCTAACTCTCCTTTCATTTTCTATTAATTGGTTCCATCTCTTTCTATAACAATAGACTACATGTGGTTTTCTTTGTAAACAAAAATATATATAAAAAATAAGCCTATATAACAACTTATGTTTTGACTTTCTATTATTCTTCTTATTGTTTTTATATGTATGCCTCTGAGCATACCCTCTTCTAATACTAAAGCATAAACATCAGAGATATATTCAGCTATCTTTTTTATGGACTATAAATGCATGAGATTAAACTATAGTTGATTTGGATAATTTAACTCTTAATCACAAAGTTTAAATTAAATTATTTCAGGCATTGTATTTTTTTCAGTCAGGATTAAATTTTATGACAACTTTCTTTTTTTGTTTTTGTGATTTAAATCATTTAACTCTTTTAATTCAAAAGTTTATTTTGACTTTTCAGTCATTGTCGTTTCTATGTTTCATTTATACTCAAAACATCAAGACTAGTCTCTGTTACCAAATAAAAATAAAGTATCCTTATGTGAGATTCTCGCGTGTGTGTCATAAAATCAAAATCTCAACTCTTAATAATTCAACATAAAACTGTTCAAACTCATAAACAAAACCAGAACAAGATTAACAAACAATAAGAACTAAAACAATACAATCCGAACAAGATTCAAACCATCAAATATGATGGGTATCGAGACGATTAGAGTTTCATCAAGACGTGGACGAACACAAAATAGGTAACGACAAACCTAGACTGGTCAAGACGAAGATAAGGATCTGATTATTGACAACAAATTAAAGAAGACGCGGACCATGTTTGCTAGATTGAATGTAACCATGCTGCCTAAAAAATGTTTGCTAGATTGAAGGTAACCAGATAAATGTTCTTTGCCTAAAAAATTTACTTCGATGACAACCAATTGTAATCAAGTCATCAAGACTTATCCTTTCTAGATGGGCCTTGAGCCCAACCGCATATTCTAGCCTAAACTTCAACAATAATCCCAACTAGTTCTTAAGCCCAGCTTTATCACCAATCAAACTACATACCTTTAGCCCACATTTGAACAGCTAGTCCACATCCAAATACTTAGTATAATACAAAACACAAAAGCAACAAACATTTAAACACCACTTGAAGGATATGTTTGATATTGAATTGGTGTGTGTGTATATATGTGTGTGTGTGTATAGGGATATAGTTCTAATGCTAACCTTGAGTTTTCGTGTTAACCTATTAACTTTTTTTAGACCATAGATTGGGTTTCCTATTATCTCATCCAATGGCCAACATATTTTCTGAATAATACAAAATCAATAAGTCCGAAATTTAAAGGTATAAGTGTATTATAGTAAATTGACCCTACAATTAAACAACCTGCAACACATCATTTCAACTGTAGGCAAATATTCTAAAAACTATCTATAATTATAAGCAACTTCTTGGTCTAAAGCACCCCTTTTTCAAACCATGTTCATTTGAAATATAAAAAAAACTTCATGTTGATGCTTTTGAACTAGTTTCAAGAACATCTGCACTAATCCTAGATTTTTACTTCTCTACTGCTCCTTAAGTGTTCATTATGATCGATGTCGTGTGGTCGGTCAAAAATATATATTAAAGAGTCCTTAATCACCCTTAATAGCAAAGGGTAAGAAGGGTGTCGAATCCACAGGGAATCAAAGGAAAGTGCTAGCAACGATTAATTTAACACTACTAAACATTGAAAAGTAAATTGATTGACGGACTTAATTAAGAACTAATTAAATTAACAAAATAAAGGTTAGATTTTTAACAATCTTGAAGAAAAAGCAACCCACTTTAGGATCCAGGTTTGGCAAAGTTACAATTTTTCTTGAATGAAACCTAGTGAGAAGTCATTAATGGTGACTTACACATGATATGATTTAAGTGACAATTATGGATTAAAGTTTAAAGGACCTTATTCACACAATTACCAATTTGAATAATGAAAACCCTAATTCTAATAATCAATCACGTAATGATCATAGACAACCAAAGTTAAAGAAGATCAAAATCAGGGTAAATCATAATCAAACCGTTTAACGAATCAAATCATAAATTAAATCCAACAAGAACTTAAAAGGTTCAAGATTTAATCTCAAATCTTGGTTACAAGCTAAGAAAAATAAGAACTTGCACAACCCTTCCCCCAAAGTGAATCACAATGGATTTAGCCTTGCATCATCATCGATTCTTCAACACAAGTGTATTTGATCATGTAATTCGGGTGAAATTGATGTTCTTGATGTTGGAAGAGCTTGAGAATGATCCAAGATTGCCAATTTTTGTCCAAGATTGCTGTGTGAAAAGTTGTAAATCATATTAGGGTTTTTCCACCTTTTTATTCCTTCGAAATAGGTCCAATCTCAACAAAAACCCGGACCCCGGCGTCGGTGGCGCCTATGGGGGCGTCGGTGGCGCCACCTTCCTATACAACCTTGATTTTCATGTGTAGTTTTCCCAGACCTTTCCGTTGATAGGTCATGGGTCCCGTAACTCATTTCGTTGCTCAAGTTATGCTCGTTTTAAAATACCATTGCCGTACAACTTCGATTTATCCTAGCTTGACTTCTCGAACTACAATTATCATCCTGTTTCTTCCCATTTCTTCGTATTCTTCAAGTTTAACCTACAAATATAAAATAATCCCAAAGTAACTCTATTTCTCATAGATTTACACGTAAAACATAGAAATAAAGCCGTTAAACGTTGAACTTTCACCACCCGATCACGATCCCCACACTTACCTTTTGCTTGTCCTCAAGCAAAGCTCAATTGTCATTTATAAAACCATCATTGATAATTTATCTCACTAGTCACCTATTAAAGATTAACTAAGGTCAAAGGTCATGTCCTCATTCACGACTTACATCATCTAAGATATTTATATTCTAGCAAGTCAATCAGGAGTAAAATAAGACATCACCCAACTAATATTATCATGATTTTGATTTTTAATCTCATGTACACACCCCTCACAATAATTCACTCCTTTTGGTTTTATATCTGGACTAGTAAAAGATATACTAGTTTAATCACTCAATAATCCAATATACCACGCTGTCCACATAAGCTTGTATAGCGATCACACCTCCACCATTTGCATAGATCTTGCACACGTCTAAAGGACTTATGGGTTTTGGGTTTAGGCACGGGTAGGAAGTTTTGGCTTTTAAAAGTGGCTAACACGCATCTAACTATAACCCAAATCATTAAACCATCCTTATCAACATGACTCAAGGAGCTAAATCACTTTAATCCATTTTGGTCCAACAATCTTTTTTCTTATTTTTTTTCTTCTTTCTTTTTATTTCTCTTTATTATTTTTTTCTTTATTCTCCCTTTCTTTTTTCTTTTCATAATATAAGCTTGACTTTGGATGCTCTTTTATTTTGAATGGCTTAATGATTGGTTATCAACTAACAACTTGGGCTTTATGTCTTGGTTTATCAAAAAAATGGCTTAAGGCTCAACATGGCTACTAAGGGAAATGATGGATGAAATTCACAAACGTTTAACAAGTGAATGGATTCCTAGATTGCCTTTTTCATTCATGTGCACACACCTCACTTATGGTATCTGTATGCATCAACACCACAAGTTCTGCAACAACTGTTGGTCCATTTGATCGGTTTTCAGTGCAGAAGAATGCTTGAATCGTTTAATACCAAACACACACAACAAACACTAAGAGAAGGATGATCAAAATAACACTAAAAAGCTTTCAAACATGGTTTTAATGATGAACAACAGTAAATGAATTGAAATAAGCTCAATGTATTCAGAAAGAACAAGCTTACAATAGCATCTTGCAACAATAACACACGATTAGGGTTTCTTGCAAGGATCCCCAACAATTAGACAAAAGAAATCTATATATAGCTGTCATAGTTTCGCATATAGTTTCGCTGTGGGCGAAACTATATAGGCGAAACTATAATTTCGCCCGGCAGAAACTAACAGTTTCGCCGGGTAAATATGATCTGAGCTGAACAGATTCGCCTGGCGAAACTGACAGTTTCGCCAGGCCGAAACTATAATTTCGCTAGACAGCTATATATAGACTTGAACTAAACAAACATATAAAGGAAACTAACATAGATCCTATTACAACGAAAGATAAACAAATACTAATCTAATGGTGAGTCCAACCTATCTTGATCTTCAATACTCCCCCTAGGTTGGATCTCACCCATTCTTCTTGTCTTGATGTCTTCATTCAGCTCCAGCCTTCCCCGTACCTGCACCTGATGTAGATGGATCAGCTCCTGCAGCTTTACTTTGATGAGCCTCAGCACTTGATCTTCTTTGGTTGCCTCCTGCCTCATTAGCTCCGTCAGGATGAGCACTAGCTTGTGCGAATTGTTTTGTTAAATCCTGAATGTCCATATGTAAATCATCTTCAGCTCTAACTTTCTCTGCCAGCGCTTTCACTTCAGCTCTCACTCCTCTAACTTTGTTCACTACAATCATGAACAGACTAGCTTCCTTTCTCGTTTCTTCTCCCGCCCCTGCCTTAATGTGGTTCTCACACAGAACCAGTAGATCGTCATCAGCAAATCCAAACAACTCCATTGGGTCAAAGATTCGATATTCAATTCCACCCTTGACTCTGATAACAGCCTCCCCCGTCTGATTGTCATAAAACCACTTCTCAAACTCTTTCAGACGAGAGGGGGACGGATTTGCCAATCTTACCCTTTGAACCGTCTTTGGCGGCTTTACGCTCAACACAATCCTTCCCTTCCCAGTGACCCAGTCTTTATCTTTCTTTGATCTCTTTCTTTCTGCTTTCATAAACCCGAAAGCCTCAAAGTTATCGTTGAGCCCATTCTGGATTTCTTTTTCTAGGAATCTGGCTCGCTCACTCAAGTGTGCTCCAAGTAAAGGCAAAGATGCCAACCTTCTCAAATCCCATTTCGGCAAGGTCTTGAATGCCTTCCTCTTGTGAAGATAAGTGATTCCACCCCCTCTCCTTTTTATCATGAACATTTTCAGGTCGGGGTTGTACTTCCAGCTCACGATCTTCTTATCAGCCTCTTTCTTCTTCAAACTCTCCATATTCTGAAACAGTGGGGTTAACTCTTCGGGTTCCTTCTCCCTTACAAACCAATCATTCTTCTCCATCTCAAAAATATCATTTTCATCTTCACCCTTCTGAATCACATATGTGAGAGGCCTTTCATCCACCTCATAGAACTCAGGCTCTGAGTCGTAATCTACCAACTGCTCCTCATCAACTTCCTCGTCCACCAGACCCTTCTCAATGGGTTGTTTTCCCATTTGTTCTTCGCCGGTAAAATCTCCAAGGTTTATTCCCAAATCCACAAAATCAGCATCAAACACATCATCTTCAGTTTGTAAATTCTCCATCTCAGGTTCTCCAGTTCCTTTACCAGACCCTCCAGCTTCTTCTGTTGCTGCCCCCGAGGTGCCCTCTCCTGCCTTCGAAGAAGTACCCACATTCAGGAACGGGTACTTAGATGTGTCAGTCAAGTCATCTAACTCATATTGAGTTAGCTGATTAGGCAGGCCGGCGGCAGCTTTCAACTCATTTACTTCCTTCAATAACCTTTTGATCAAATTATTTTGATCAACCAACATTTTCTTCATACCATCCAGCAATTCATCCTTTTGTCTCTCCCTCATCTCCTGATTCGTCAGCTTAGTCTTTATCATACTTAGTTCGTTAGAGAGAGAGGTGTTGAGATTTCTGATCACATCCTTGTCTAAACTGGTTTGTCTCTCAGATTGTGGGTGCTCAGAGAATGTCTGATGTTTCTGTTTTGTCCTCCTCTCTTGCTCCCCAGTATCAACCGTCCTTTTGGACCTCTTTTCTTTCTCCATTTTGGCTTTAGCTGCCATCTCTGCCACTTCTTTCTCAAAGTCGTAATCCTTCTCCTTGGCATATCTCTTTCTTTTCTTTACTGCCTCTGACTCAGTTGGTCTAACTTCCTCTGATCGTCTCGCTTCAGACTGGATCACCTTCCTGATATAATCCCATCGATCAGGAGTATACATGTTTTCCCATAGGTGAGTGATCCGACCACTGAAGTCGTGCCTGATAGCACAGCAGTCGGCAAAAATTCTGGTATTCATTGACACTAGATGCTTGACCTCTCCATGCCTCGGAATGTTGGGAACTTGATCGTCGACGATCATCTGAAGAAATCGGGGATAGAGCAGCCATTTGTCCTTCTTCAGGGCCATTACGTTTTCGGCCATGCAGCTAAATATGAGATTAGAAATGTTAGCCTTCTCTCCACGGCAACATATAACCATTGCTTTTGCCCAGTCTAAGTTTAACCCATCTGATCCACCTTTTCGGTGATCTAAGCACATTATGAAGACATGGGCAATGTATCTCCACTCCTTGGACAGAAAGGATTTCTTGATTTCCTTTCTAGTCCCAAAAGGAGGACCTTCATATCCCATAGTCAAGAAGGCATCAAACACCTCCTGATCAGACAAATCAATATCACCTCCTGTGTCTTCTTCTAATCTCAGCACCCGGGATATAACTTCTTCTGTGATGGTCACTTGATGATCCAGAACCTTGGCTATAATACTCTCCGAATCTCCCCTTGTGTTGTACTCAGCGGTTCGCCAAAAATCTCGAATGTGTAAATCATAAATAGTCGCAGAATGAGATATGGCGTATGCTATAGGAGATCTCTGTAGCCATCTAATACAATCTCTGAATCCTGCTGCTTTAGAATGTGAGTCGTCTAGAATAGCAGTGATATTGTTTCGAACATCAAACTTGAGATTTGCCATTTATGTCTGACAAACAAACACACCAGGTTAGAAATGATATTAGAATTCGAGTATTCACAAACTTAATGTAAATGAACAAATTGTGATAAAAGTGAAAATGCAGATATATACATGTATAATTAAAATGAGTTTACAGATTAATTAGTATATATATATATATGTATATATATATATATATGTATATATATATATATATATATATGTATATATATATATATATATGTATATATATATATATATATATATATTTTTGTAGTTTCGCAAAGACGAAACTATAGTTTCGCAACATCGAGTTTATAGTTTCGCTGAATTTATATTAAAACAGACAAAAAACAAGCACATTTTCGACAGACAAAACATATAGTTTCGGCAAGACATGATAATGGATTCAACTGGGCGAAACTGATTTTTGTTGACGAAACTGTCAGGTTCGCTCGGGCAGCATAACCATACAGTTTCGCTGTATTTAATGAACTTTCGTTCAGTTTCGCTGGAGGATAAGGTAGTTTCGCAGAAAGAACTGCGAGACTACCCAAACGACACACTTCAATCCAGACAAATGTAAGACAGATTAGTCTATGAAAACTCATGTTCGGAGTTCGAAACTCACATAAGAAGTTCAAAATCAGGTGACAATGCAATAGAACTAGACAACAACTGAGATTTGGGTCAAGAGTCTCGAAAACCCTAACAGGACACAGTTTCGACGAAAGTGGCTAATTTTTGCGAAAGTGAGAAGCTTGATTCGAAACTATGGTTATGTACCTAGTAGTTTCGCAGAGAACTGAAAATATAATTTTGGCAAAGCGAAACTATACTTTCTACAATACGAGAATGTAGTTTCGACTCTGATAAACTATAGATTCGGCATAACAAACTTATAGTCTCTGCAGTACGAAACTATAGTTTCGGCAGGGCGAAATTATAGTTTCTGCAAGCGAAACTGCAATTTCGCTAAGTGAAACTGTAGTTTCGCAGAGTTTTCACTTAAAATAAAACAAAATAGAATAAAATAAAATAAAATAAAATAAAATAAAATAAGATAAAATAATAATAATAAAAATAAAAAAATGAAGGATATAGTATCATGTTTTTCTCGAAGTGTTTTAAGAGGATCATGACTTAGCGGGATTGCTGATATGTTTGTCCGCTTAAACCCATTCCCATCTCTTTTCGACTCATGATCTGCAGCTGTTTATCATGTTCTGAATTGTCTTAGAAACTCAGCAACTTGGTCCCCACTGATATTTGATAAAGAACTAGTCTCGTCATCAAGGTTTATTGAGCATAATCATTGATATTGCTTGATCATTATACTGATGTACGATCACACTGACTGGCATATATACAGATAGGACTCTATAATGTATAGATGTAGACACACATATATGTGAGATCCAGACTCAACCTATAACTAATTGATGAGAGCTTCAGGTCAATGTTTTCACATAGCAGAGAAGATCATCTAGGCGAGTTGATGAGAGCTTCAGGTCAATGCTTTCGCATAGCAGAGAAGGTCATCACTCCAGGTCAATGCTTTCGCATAGCAGAGGAGATAAACACACATCTTTTCTTATGTAACGTATGAATGTGTATGCAAGAGTGGACTATTTGAGATTATATAATGTTTGTCTTAGAGGGCGTTATCACCGAGTCACCATCCCAGTGGGAAACGCCATAAGATCCACATCGATAATCTGTATGTACAATAATGGGCTATTTGAGATTATTTAACATTTGACTTAGAGGGCGTTATCACCGAGTCACCATCCCAGTGAGAAACACCATAAGTTTCACATCGATAACCTTTGACATCAATTAGCAACTCTCAACCAAGTTGTATACAAGACTTGTATCTTTGTGCAGACCAAAATATCATGGGGATAATCCTTATTACTGAGTTATGATCTTTAGGTTTGCTGCATGATCACTTGTCTACTTTGTTTTCGGGATGAGTCTATCATGCATATCCCAACATAAGATGTCCCCTTGTTCTAACTTCATTTTCTTGAACTTCCTGAGAGAATGAAAATTAAGACTTATTATCAGTATGAATCTCCCACGAAATTTTTATTCAATAGCCTACTAAAGGAAAAATTTCTTAAGAATCAAAGTAAAAGAAAAATAAGAATAAAACATAAAGATCTATGTGACACAAGTTAGACAACAATCAAGACTAAAAAGAAAATGTGTACATATGTACGGGTGAAACAAGTGTTTTGCTCAGAAAAGTTTGTCAGAATGATATTAATCCTAGCATAGAAATCAATTCATAAAAACGTGGTTTATCAAATGTTTTTGTGAAAAGATCTGCTTTTTGATGTTTTGTATCAATAGGAATGATATCAATGAAACCCTTTTCTTGAGCATCACGGATGGCATGAATCCGTGTCTCAATGTGCTTGGTCCGAGAATGATGAATTGGATTCTTGGCAATTCCAATGGCCGCTTCGTTATCACAAAACAAAGGAGTATGAAGAAAATTGATCCCATAGTCCATCATTTGATGCTGAATCCATAACACTTGCGAACAGCAGCTTGAGGCTGCAATATATTCAGCTTCTCCTGTTGAGAGGGAAACTGTAGTCTGTTTCTTGCTTTGCCAAGAAACAAGGCAGTTTCCCAAATACTGACAACCTCCAGTAACAGACTTTCTGTTTAATTTGCAGCCGTTGGAATCGCTGTCAGAATAAGCGTGCAGGTCAAAATTCCCACCATAAGGATACCAAAGTCCTAAACGAGAAGATCCCTTTAGATAACGAAAAATTCGTTTGACTGCCTTGGCATGGGATTCTTTAGGAGCTGATTGGTATCGAGCACAATATCCAACAGCAAAGGTGATGTCAGGACGACTTGCTGTTAGGTACATGAGAGAGCCAATCATGGATCTGTAAAGATGAGGATCGATTGGTTTGCCGTTTTCATCCGGAGTGAGACATGTCTGAGCCGTGAAGGGAGTCATCTCAGAAGCAGCATCATCCATTTTGAATTTCTTCAAAATTTTTTTAATATACTTCTCTTGATGAATGAGAATTCCATCTGGTTTTTGTTCAACTTGCAGCCCGAGAAAGAAACACATCTCTCCCATCATGCTCATCTCAAATCTGTTTCGCATGACCTCCTCAAACTCCCAACATAATTGAGGATTTGAAGATCCAAAAATAATGTCATCAACGTAAACTTGCACAATCAACATCTCACCGTTTACCTCTCTTTTGAATAGAGTCATGTCAATGGTGCCTCGCGTAAAACCATTGCTTAAGAGGTACTGAGTCAGGGTTTCATACCAGATTCGAGGAGCTTGATGAAGTCCATAAAGTGACTTATCAAGCTTATATACTTTGTCAGGAAAGTCTGGATCTTCAAATCCTGGGGGTTGACACACGTATATCTCTTCATCAATGTCCCCATAGAGAAATGCGCATTTGACATCCATCTGATAGACTTTAAATTGCTTGTGAGCAGCATGCGCTAAGAATATTCTAATGGCTTCAAGACGGGCGACAGGTGCGAAGACTTCGGTGTAGTCAATTCCTTCTTCTTGAGCAAAGCCTTGAACCACTAATCTGGATTTGTTTCGCACCACTATTCCTCGATCATCAGGCTTGTTCTTGAAAACCCATTTTGTGCCAATAGGATACTTATTTGGTGGAAGATCCACCAGGGTCCACACCTGTAGTTTTCTGAACTGTTGCAATTCTAATTGCATCGACTCTACCCAGCAGGGATCTTGGAGGGCTGGATGAACGTTCTTAGGAACGGTTTGAGATATAAAACAAGAAAACAAGCAAACGTTGATCAAACCAGATTGACTCCGTGTCCGAACTCCATCAGTAATGGAACCAATTATGTTGTCGTGTGGATGATCTTTCAAAGTTTTGAAATCGACAGTCATGGAAGGGATATCAGTAGATGGTTGGTTAAATGATGAGCTGAATGGGGAAGAAGAGTTCGGTAAAGGAGATGAAGAAGGTGATGTTGATATGGGTGGAGGTGGAAGATCAAATGAAGATGAGGAAGAAGCAACACTGACTGAGGTATCATTAACAGATGTAGTGACATGAGGCACAATAGGCTCAGCTGGTATGGGGGCAGGAGGAATGAAGTTTGTTGTTGAATTGGAGAAGGGCACATCATCATCGAAAACTGGAAGATTGAATGACTTGAACACCGTATCTGAGTCAAAGAACCAAGCTGGTTCTATGGGAACATGAGAGGAATTAGATTCCTGCCAATCGACATAGAATGACTCCTGAACTATACGTGTCCTCTTGTTATATACCCGATAAGCCTTCTGGGAAGAAGAATAGCCTACGAAATAACATTCATCAGAAACAACACCAAATTTTGTCTTCTGTGCTTGAGTATTCAGAAGAGTACACGAGCAGCCGAATGGGCGAAAGAAATCAATCAAAGGCTTTCGCTTGTGAAATAGTTCATACGGGGTTTTCATCTTATCTTTGACTATCAGCACCCTGTTGAGAACATAAGAAGCACAATTCACAGCCTCAGCCCAAAATATGATGGGTAAGGATGATTCTATTAACATTGTACGTGCGGCTTCAATTAGAGTGCGATTCTTTCGTTCCGCGACACCATTCTGCTGAGGAGTTCTCGCAGCACTGAACTGTCTTAATATTCCTTTAGTGGCACAGAAGGAATCAAAAATTTGATTTTTGAATTCAGTACCGTTGTCACTTCGAATAGCCATAACCTTCCTCTTGCTTATCGATTCAATCGAGAGAATTAACTTTTGCAACTCCTCAGTCGTCTATCCCTTTTGAGCAAGAAATCTTACCCATGAATATCTGGAGTAGTCATCTGTAATCACAAGACAAAAAGATTTCTTAGCAATAGATTTAACACTTATTGGGCCAAACAAATCAGTATGTAACAACTCCAGGGGATTTAAGATGCTATTTTCAATTTTAGGTTTGTGTGGTTTCTTATGTTGCTTTCCTTTAGCACATGCCATACATTTCTCGACCACAGAAAAGTCTTTTAAAGGTAATCCCCTAACGAGATTGTTTTTAACCAGTTTGTTTATTATTTTGAAATTAACATGGCCCAATCTACGATGCCATAAGAAGGACTCAGAGGTGGAAGCTTTAGACAAGAGGCATGTGACTGCGGATGATGAGCTCTTTGAATTCATGTCAAGGAGATATGTATCATGCTTTCTGGGAGCCCGCATGAGTACTAGATTATCTGGAATATCAATCTCAGACTTCAAAAAGATACATTCATTGGACTTGAATAGGACCGGAATGCTTTTATCACAAATCTGAGAGACGCTCAATAGATTAAATGCAAGCTCGGGAACGTAATTGACTTTTTCCAAGGTGAGCGAACCATTACAAACTTCTCCTTGACCTATCATTTTTCCTCCTTTCTTGTCTCCGGTGAAGGCAACATAGCCACCATCGATTATGCGGTAGTTGGTCAATAAATCTTTAAGCCCCGTCATGTGTCTTGAGCATCCACTATCAACATGCCACACACTATTTACAGACTTAGTGGACGACTCCTGCAATCATATCAAAAGAGAATTAACCAGGAGTAATGGCCACCCAAGTTTGAACAACTTTAGGTTTCTCCGAAGTGGATTTCTTGCAAAAGAACTTATTAACTAGCTGATTCAGTCTACTTCCAAAAGAACGTCTATAAACATATCTGTGATGTAATTGAGGACAATGCTTAACTACATGATTGTCTTTACCACATTGAAAACAATGTGATTTTAATCTAGATGTATTATGTAATGAGTTAGAGATTTCATCAATGCATATTTCTTCATTACATTTGGATAAACTTGAATCAGTAAGTGTTAAATCATTATCACTGTATGCCTCATTCGTATTGACAGAGTTGATTTTATTTTGAAAAGAATGATTGTGTGCTGATGATACTAAAGTGTTATCTGAATACATGAGGTACTAGTGCCACTAGTGCTTGCCTCAGATGAAGATACAATCCTGTCATTAAGCACAACAAATTTCGCAGGTATAAATGATGGAATGGGATGAGAAAAGAATTTTTCAAAAGAGTTAGTTTTTGTTTCTTCATTGCTGTTCATAGCATTATCAAACAATGAATCAGCAACATCAATAGATAAATCAGAATCACGGTCCATAGCATTTAACAAGCAAACAGAAACATTACTAGAACTAAACGAAACAGAGTCTTTTACAGCATTACTAGAAACAAAAACAGAATTTAAACTAGAGTTATGATCTAAAACAGAAAGCTGAGGTTCAGGTGTACTAAGACTAGAGCATCCAAGACCTCTAGTTGGTCCATAATCGTAGTCCTCACGAACATGCATAGGATTCACACCTTCTAAACCTGCAGACATACTGTTAGAATCTTCTTTGATTAAATCATTAGAAGGATGTGGAATGGGCATCGGAGAGTAACAGTATGTACTAGGAGGAGGATAAACCTTAGCATTTTCATATCCCAAACCTGTTTTAGTCCTAGCCCCACGTTGAGATTTACATAAATCATCATGTTTCATTCCTGATATGGTCCATTTATCAAGTTTTGACTGAAGTTTGCTTGTTTCAAACTCAGCTAGGGCAACCCTTTCAGTCAAACCGTTCACCTCAACATTTCTTTCTAAAACAATTCTTTTTAAATGATCAATTTCTTTTAGCGCTTCATTTAATTTAACAAAGTATTTTGACTCATTCACTTTAAGTTCTTCATTAATTCTTTTCAAGTCCTTTTCATTATCAATTAATAAACGATTAGCCTTATAAACCCCAAATAATCTGATTTTACATGCAGATGAACAAATATCTTGAATTACCTCATATGGAAGTCCCATCACCACCTTCTCAGCTGCAAGGGCTTTATCACATTGACACACAGGAGTACTCAACTTGTTTTCCTCTACGGTGGTAGCAGCATTGACATCATTTCTTTCAAGCACTGTAGATTGAGTTTCTGGCTTTCCATGCTCCTTCATATTTTCATCTTTCTCATACTCATTCTCTGCAACTCCATCCTTAAACTCCTTAAATGGATCAAACTCGTCGTCACAGTTCATCTTCATTTTCTCTTTCTGAATCTCAGCTACTAAAGCTTGATTAATTTCTTCTTTTGTCTCTTCAGCCTCTGCACTCCAGTCAAAGTTAGAAATTAGAGCAGTTTCTTTCTTATGGCTTGACTCATCTTTACTCCCACCAGCAGTCAATCTTGGAACTCCAGAGTTGTTAGGATCAGTGACAGTTGGCAATGGACATTCTCGTTTGAAGTGTCCCAATTGCTTGCAATTGAAACATCTAAGTTTAGACTTATCAAAACCCAGTTTGGAGTTGGAACCTTGACCGCCAAAGTTCTTTCTACCAGTCCTTTCCATAAATCTCCGAGCTCTAGGCGTCAGCATTGCCATTTGCCATTGAATATCAGTTTCTTCAAGATCATCTGGATCCACTTGATACATGTCCTCCATAGTCATTCCTTTTCCTTTCAGATCACCAGCAACAAGTGCTTCATAACTTTGAACAAACATCCCAAAAAGTGCTATAGTCTCAGCTGGAACAGTAGATTCATTAGATGCCTTTAAATTCCCTTGCTCTTTCCCCGGGTTAATGCCACTTCCAGAAAAATCACACACAGTCACTGCTCCTTGACGCGATGCCTGCATTGGAGAGCTTGCAGCGGACGATAGTAATGCAGCATTCTGTGAATAACCGGATGTTGGCATGATGGTGTAACACCCGTATTTTTATTAGCAAGAAATAAAAGAATAAAGAGAAAGAAAAAGAAGGAAAAGGAAGTCAACCCCAAGTTGGAGGACCAAAAGTATAAAATGATAAAAAAATCTTATAAAGTTGGTAAAAAGGTGGCATGGCCGCCCATTACCTTCTGCATAACATTTTTCATTCGACTTTAGAGAGAGAAAGAAGAAAAAGCTTCGGGTTGAGAAAGAAGAACAAGCAGAATTCGAATTTCCAGGTAAGAATTCTTGTTTTTAAGTTGTTCTTGGCTAGATAATGCCTTGGATATATGTTCTTATGTGCCTATATGCTTTCGGGTATGTGTTCTTGGTGTTTAGGTGCTAGAAACATCAGGAATTCGTGGTTTTGAGAGTGTTAAGCTTGAAAGCAGCTAAGGTGAGTTCTAGACCCCCTTTGTTTACCTGTTTTTAAAATGTTTTGGGGGCTGGAAATGCATGTAAGTATGTTTTATAAGTTTGGGTATAATACCCGTATGATATGAATGTACGTATGTTTATGTTTATGATAGATTTATGCTTAGAATCATGTGTTTATGTTAGGTATATGCCTGGAAACCGTGTGTGCATGCTTAGAACTAGGCATTTTGATGTGTGGTACTTGGGACATGAATTAGGTACATGTTTAGGCTGGTAATACGACCAAAAGTGTAAGGGTGATGAGTCCAATAGTGGTAATACGACCAACAGGGTGGTCGTATGACCAGATGAATATTCTAAGTGTAGGGTGATGAGTCCAATAGTGCTAATACGACCAGCAGTATGGTCGTATGACCCAGTTATATTTCTAAGTGTTGGTTCAATAGGACTCATACGACCAACAGTGTGGTCGTATAACCAGGTGATAAAATTTTCTAAGTGTGTTGAAGAGTCCAATAGTACTCATACGACCAACAGTGTGGTCGTATGATCAGAATGTAATTCTAAGTATGGGATGGTACGACCAATAGTGCTCATACGACCAACAGTGTGGTCGTATGACCAGATGATAAATTCTAAGTATAAGATGAAAAGTCCAGCAGTGCTCTTACGCCTAACAAGGCTCATACGCCCAGAGGGCTTATACGCCCAACAGGGCTCAAACGCCCAGGGCACTTAGAATTTTTCAGAAATTTCCTGCAATACCGAAGTTCGAGGTTTTGACCAGGGTTGACTAGGGTTAATAAATGATGATGTTTCATGCATGTAATGATGATTATGATTAACCCTTATTATTACTGATATTATTATCAGTGTATTATTATTGATTAACAATATTATTAGTAAAATATTGTTAAGTATGGTATGATGCTATGTATGACGATGAAAGTATGATGATGAATGTATGATGATGAAAGTATGATGATGAATGTATGATGATGAATGTATGATGATGAATGTATGAGGAGTATGTATGTTCCTTGTGACTGTGTATGCCTACCTTTCTGAAACTTTACGAATAACGAGAACGAACTAATGAAGTATTATGTATCGTAAAGTGAAAGATAATGAAAGAGGAACATGATGATGAATGCATGTATTAACGAATGAACGAAAAGAAGAATGATGACGAATACATGCATTAATGAACGAACAAATTATGTTTTGTAAGCATTGAATAACGCGATTGGTCCTTCTTTGTGATTGACCATGGTCATGGTACCTCTACCGCTTACCTCTAGTACCGTGGCATACGATTTTCCGTCATATGTTGACTACGGCCCGGTAGCTAATAACGATCGGGGTGTAGCATATGGTATTGGTACAATTCACCTTTCAATGCGTGCAAGTAAGTATGAACGGGATTCTTGTCATTCGACCACAGTAATCATAGCCAAGTGCTATGAAGTGGGTAAAGCCTGACAGAATCCACACGAGAAGTTAAAGATAACGATGAATAACGAATGATGAAGATAATAACGAATATTATCTCTGTGTACGTATGATGTATGAACGCACGCACGAAAGGATACTTTTAAATAAGTAAAAGTATGTTTTATTACAAAACTAGAACTCACTCAGTAACGCTGACTTTTATGTATTTTCCAGTTGGCAGGTAGTGTTGCTGAGGATGGCACGAGGCGGCTACTCAGCTCTTTTGGGATGGCATTCTTTTGTTAATGTTTTTGTATTGTAATGCAAACAAACGATATTTTGTAATGGGTGTTGTATTACTTTGCAAAAGCATTTATAGTAAATTCAAAGTTTCCGCTGCATGGTTTTTATTAAGTTATATTAAATGTATGTTTTATGGGTAATGACGACCAACTGTGAGGTGCCCGGGATCGGGGCCTTACGAGTTTGTATCAGAGCCAAAGTTTAAGTGAAATGGGTAAATTTTCAAAATAAACCTAACTTAAACTGAAAATGGGACAGGAAGGGAAAGAATGCCATCTGAGTAGCTGCGTGCCATCAGGTATTTTCTTAAATATTAACTGGTTTTATGTGCGCATGCTATTTGTTTATGTGTTACTGTTAGATTTGGAAACTAATGTAGTCAGGACAGGTAATGCTCGGGGTACGAAGAGTAAAGTAAGTGGCTAATCACAACTGGCCACTGTAATTAGGGACTTACTGTACTTGACATAAACTGAGCTATTCCCTTGAATGACCGTGTTGGTGTTTGAATCTTTCAGTGTGATAGAGAATGGCTGGTGGTAGATCTTCTAAGGCCTCACGGGGTGGAGGTGGTGGCGGACGTGGTGCTGAACCGCGTGTCATGAGAGGAAGACCTAGGGTAGAGAAGGTTGTTCACGAGGAAAACGAGACCCCTCATCAGGAGGGAGTAGACGAGAGCGCCAACTTGAGGGCCTCGGTAAAAGAGGCAGTGGTTGAAGAGGTGCATCAGGTCATGCAGATGATCTTACCGTCTGTGGTGACCGAAGTAATTAAGGCTGTCAGGGAAGGTGAAAGAAAAGAGAGGAACCGGTCCTCGGGAAGACAGGAACAATCAGGGTCGGGAACGGTTATTTCTGATAATGAAGAAGAAGAGGAAGAGGAGCCTGTGCAGGAGCAAGCACGAGGCTGTAATTACGGGGCATTCATGAGGTGCAAGCCCCCTACTTTTGACGGTAATGGCAATGCTGCGGCTGCTCATCGATGGGTGAGAGAGATGGAGGGTGTCCTCGATATCAGTGAGTGCCGAGAGGACCAAAAAGTGAAGTTCGCTACCCACTCTTTTATGGATTCGGCTTTATGCTGGTGGGACAATATAGTCCAAGCCGAGGGTAGCAGGGCCATTGGGAAAATGAAGTGGTCCAACTTGAAAAGGTTGGTGATCGAGGAGTTCTGTCCTCATCGGGAAATGGACAAAGTTGAGAGAGAGTTCCTGCAGCTGGAGGCGGGGATGATGACCCACCAACAATGCACCATGAAATTCAATGAAATGGCACGTTTGGTGCCGGACCAGGTGACACCTCTGTCACGAAAGATCAAGAGGTATATACAGGGTTTGCCGGCGAATGTTCGCAGGCATATGATCGCCGCCCGACCAACTACTTTTAGGTCGGCGGTGGACCTGGCTGGGAGGTTGTACGATGAAAGGGCGGTGGTGGTGGTGACTGATGGTAATAGGAAGGGTGGTGACCGGAATTGGAACGGGAAGAGGTTTGGTCGGGGTGATGCTTTGACGAGCAACAAGAAGGCCCGGGTGGACGATCGTCGTGTGGCCACACCGGGTACGGGACTGAGGAGGTGTGGTGAATGTGGATGGGAGCATAGTGGTGAGTGCAGACTGGGGCTGAATGTTTGTTTCAAGTGTGGAAAGCCCGATCATATGGCTAGGGAGTGTAAGGGCATGAGGTGCTTCAATTGTGGGGAAAGTGGCCATATGAATAAAGATTGCAAGAAGCCGAGGTCTGAAAGTTCCGGCGTGAAGAAGACGGGGAATGAAGGGTCGAGGGCAAGCGCCAGGGCATTCACGATGACGCAGGAAGAGGCTAGGACGGACCCTGATGTAGTGTCCGGTACGTTTCTGGTGAACCAAACTTTAGCCTCTGTATTATTTGATTCGGGTGCCAGTAGGAGTTTTATTTCTAGTGCGTTCTGTGCCAAATTGCCTGTTAGTAGTAAACGTGTGGATGTACCGTTTGAGGTAGAGACTGCTATAGGTAAATCTACTAGGATTTCCGAGGTGATAGAGGGTTGTGATGTAGAATTAGAGCGCCAAAAATTTCCAGTTAGACCGTTTGCGATGACTTTGGGTGGTTTTGATTTGGTGCTTGGGATGGATTGGTTGGCGGATTCTGAGGCGAATATAGTGTGTCGAAAGAAGATGATTAGATTGACGGCATCTGACGGGAGTCTGGTGACAATATACGGTGATCGGGTAACGATGATTCCGAAGGTGATTTCGATGGCGGTGGCGGGGAAGTGCATGAGGCGTGGGTGCAACGCCTACCTATGTTATGTAAAGGATGTGGAGACGCCAACACCACAATTATCTGACGTTCCGGTTGTGTGTGAGTTTCCAGATGTGTTCCCGGAAGACTTATCGGGATTGCCACCTGACCGTGAAATTGAATTTCAAATTGACTTAATACCCGGTGCCCAACCTGTCGCTAAGGCACCGTATCGATTAGCTCCTACGGAGATGAAGGAGTTGATGGAGCAACTGCAAGAGTTGCTTGACAAGGGCTTCATTAGACCGAGTATCTCTCCTTGGGGTGCCCCGGTCTTATTTGTGAAAAAGAAGGACGGTAGCATGAGAATGTGTATCGACTACCGTGAATTGAACAAGTTGACAATAAAGAATCGGTATCCGTTACCGAGAATCGATGACTTGTTCTATCAGCTCCAGGGTGCCAGTTGGTTCTCGAGGATAGATCTTCGATCTGGCTACCATCAATTGAAAGTAAAGGAGCAGGATATCCCTAAAACAGCCTTTCGTACGCGCTATGGTCACTACGAGTTTCTTGTCATGTCTTTTGGGTTGACTAATGCGCCGGCTGCTTTTATGGATTTGATGAACCGAGTGTGTCGGCCAATGTTAGATAAATCAGTGATTGTGTTCATCGATGATATCCTGATTTATTCGAGAAGCGAAGAAGAGCATGCCGGTCACATTCGGGAAGTACTGGAAACGTTGAGAAGGGAGAAATTGTACGCCAAGTTCTCCAAGTGCGCCTTTTGGTTACGCGAGGTGCAATTTCTGGGTCACGTAGTGAATGCAGAAGGAATAATGGTGGACCCAGCAAAGGTTGAGGCTATGATGCAATGGAATTCACCAAAGACGCCATCCGAGATTCGTAGCTTCTTGGGGTTGGCGGGCTACTAAAGGAGATTTATTCAAGACTTCTCCAAGATAGCCTCACCTTTGACAAAATTGACTCGCAAGGATGTAAAGTTCGTGTGGGGTCGAGAACAGGAGGATGCTTTCGAGGAATTGAAAACGAGACTGACACAAGCTCCTGTCTTGACATTGCCCGAGGGAAACAAAGACTTAGTGGTCTATTCGGATGCATCTTATTTTGGGCTAGGTTGTGTGTTGATGCAACGTGGAAAGGTGATAGCCTACGCATCTCGACAGCTGAAGACCCACGAAGTCAACTATCCCACACACGATCTAGAATTAGCCGCGGTGGTTTTCGCGTTGAAGATTTGGCGGCACTATCTATACGGGACGAAGTGCACAATCTTCACTGACCACAAAAGCTTGAAGTACTTCTTCGAGCAGAAGGATCTAAACATGAGGCAGAGACGGTGGTTGGAGCTGATAAAATATTATGATTGTGAGATCCATTACCACCCGGGCAAAGCCAATGTGGTGGCTGATGCCCTTAGTCGAAAAGAACGACCTGAACCGATTCGGGTGAAGGCTTATCAGCTGATCATGACCCCCGATGTGATGACACAGGTTAAGGAGTTTCAAGACGAGGCTTTGAAAGAAGATCGTCTTAACTCCGAAAGGATGAGAGGCCTAGTTACGGAATTGGGTGAGAACACTCTTGGTGTTAAGACCCGATTTGGTCGAATGTGGATTCCTCGATACGGGGATCTACGTGGAAGAATCATGGATGAGGCCCATAAGACCCGATACTCCATTCACCCTGGTGCTACCAAGATGTACCAAGACATGAAGAAAGACTATTGGTGGCCGGGCATGAAGCGTGATGTGGTGGAATATGTGAGTAAGTGCATAACTTGTTCACAAGTCAAGGCAGAGCATCAGAAACCGTACGGGAAGATCCAACCGTTGGATATACCCGAGTGGAAGTGGGAGCATATCACCATGGATTTCATCACGAAATTACCACGTACCCCTAAAGGGTATGATGCCATATGGGTGATAGTGGACCGTTTAACAAAGAGTGCCCACTTCCTACCGATCCGCGAAACGTATTCATCTGAAAGATTGGCGGATCTATTCATCAAAGAAATTGTAGCTCGTCATGGTGTACCGGTGTCTATTGTGTCTGATCGTGACACCCGGTTTACCTCCAAGTTTTGGAAGAGATTTCACGATGCAATGGGGACGAGACTACACATTAGTACAGCATATCATCCTCAGACAGACGGTCAGTCTGAGAGGACGATCCAAACACTCGAGGACATGCTTCGGGCGTGCGTGATCGATTTTGGGGGAAGTTGGGACGACCACCTGCCGTTAGCAGAATTCTCGTACAACAATAGCTATCATGCCAGTATTGGCATGCCACCATACGAGATGCTATACGGTAGGAGATGTAGGATGCCCGTATGTTGGGGAGACATTGGGCAGAAGGAACTGGGAGGTGTTGAGGTGATTGAAGCAACGACTGAGAAATTAGAAAAGATCAAAGCCTTCATGAAGGCGGCGAAGGATAGGCAAAAGTCGTATGCTGACAAGAGGCGAAGACCGATAGAGTTCAAGGTTGGTGACCGAGTCATGTTGAAGGTCTCGCCCTGGAAGGGAATCATTAGGTTCAGGAAACGAGGTAAGCTAAGCCCGAGATACATAGGACCTTTCCGGATTGTCGCACGGGTAGGAGAGGTGGCCTATCGACTTGAATTGCCAGATGAGTTAAGTGGAATTCATCCCACATTCCATGTATCTCATCTAAGAAAGTGCTTGGCTGATGAAGACATGGTTGTACCACTGGAGGATATTGAAGTAGACGAACGGCTCAACTACGTGGAGCAACCAGTGGCAATCATTGATCGTAAGGAGAAGAGGTTAAGGAATAAAGTGGTTCCTCTTGTGCGTGTACAGTGGAAGCACAGGAAGGGATCCGAGTCTACGTGGGAGACTGAAGAAGAAATGAGACAGCACTACCCACATCTGTTTGAGGAATAACAGGTTTCGGGGACGAAACCTATATAAGGGGGGTGGACTTGTAACACCCGTATTTTTATTAGCAAGAAATAAAAGAATAAAGAGAAAGAAAAAGAAGGAAAAGGAAGTCAACCCCAAGTTGGAGGACCAAAAGTATAAAATGATAAAAAAATCTTATAAAGTTGGTAAAAAGGTGGCATGGCCGCCCATTACCTTCTGCATAACATTTTTCATTCGACTTTAGAGAGAGAAAGAAGAAAAAGCTTCGGGTTGAGAAAGAAGAACAAGCAGAATTCGAATTTCCAGGTAAGAATTCTTGTTTTTAAGTTGTTCTTGGCTAGATAATGCCTTGGATATATGTTCTTATGTTCCTATATGCTTTCGGGTATGTGTTCTTGGTGTTTAGGTGCTAGAAACATTAGGAATTCGTGGTTTTGAGAGTGTTAAGCTTGAAAGCAGCTAAGGTGAGTTCTAGACCCCCTTTGTTTACCTGTTTTTAAAATGTTTTGGGGGCTGGAAATGCATGTAAGTATGTTTTATAAGTTTGGGTATAATACCCGTATGATATGAATGTACGTATGTTTATGTTTATGATAGATTTATGCTTAGAATCATGTGTTTATGTTAGGTATATGCCTGGAAACCGTGTGTGCATGCTTAGAACTAGGCATTTTGATGTGTGGTACTTGGGACATGAATTAGGTACATGTTTAGGCTGGTAATACGACCAAAAGTGTAAGGGTGATGAGTCCAATAGTGGTAATACGACCAACAGGGTGGTCGTATGACCAGATGAATATTCTAAGTGTAGGGTGATGAGTCCAATAGTGCTAATACGACCAGCAGTATGGTCGTATGACCCAGTTATATTTCTAAGTGTTGGCTCAATAGGACTCATACGACCAACAGTGTGGTCGTATGACCAGGTGATAAAATTTTCTAAGTGTGTTGAAGAGTCCAATAGTACTCATACGACCAACAGTGTGGTCGTATGATCAGAATGTAATTCTAAGTATGGGATGGTACGACCAATAGTGCTCATACGACCAACAGTGTGGTCGTATGACCAGATGATAAATTCTAAGTATAAGATGAAAAGTCCAGCAGTGCTCTTACGCCTAACAAGGCTCATACGCCCAGAGGGCTTATACGCCCAACAGGGCTCAAACGCCCAGGACACTTAGAATTTTTCAGAAATTTCCTGCAATACCGAAGTTCGAGGTTTTGACCAGGGTTGACTAGGGTTAATAAATGATGATGTTTCATGCATGTAATGATGATTATGATTAACCCTTATTATTACTGATATTATTATCAGTGTATTATTATTGATTAACAATATTATTAGTAAAATATTGTTAAGTATGGTATGATGCTATGTATGACGATGAAAGTATGATGATGAATGTATGATGATGAAAGTATGATGATGAATGTATGATGATGAATGTATGATGATGAATGTATGAGGAGTATGTATGTTCCTTGTGACTGTGTATGCCTACCTTTCTGAAACTTTACGAATAACGAGAACGAACTAATGAAGTATTATGTATCGTAAAGTGAAAGATAATGAAAGAGGAACATGATGATGAATGCATGTATTAACGAATGAACGAAAAGAAGAATGATGACGAATACATGCATTAATGAACGAACGAATTATGTCTTGTAAGCATTGAATAACGCGATTGGTCCTTCTTTGTGATTGACCATGGTCATGGTACCTCTACCGCTTACCTCTAGTACCGTGGCATACGATTTTCCGTCATATGTTGACTACGGCCCGGTAGCTAATAACGATCGGGGTGTAGCATATGGTATTGGTACAATTCACCTTTCAATGCGTGCAAGTAAGTATGAACGGGATTCTTGTCATTCGACCACAGTAATCATAGCCAAGTGCTATGAAGTGGGTAAAGCCTGACAGAATCCACACGAGAAGTTAAAGATAACGATGAATAACGAATGATGAAGATAATAACGAATATTATCTCTGTGTACGTATGATGTATGAACGCACGCACGAAAGGATACTTTTAAATAAGTAAAAGTATGTTTTATTACAAAACTAGAACTCACTCAGCAACGCTGACTTTTATGTATTTTCCAGTTGGCAGGTAGTGTTGCTGAGGATGGCACGAGGCGGCTACTCAGCTCTTTTGGGATGGCATTCTTTTGTTAATGTTTTTGTATTGTAATGCAAACAAACGATATTTTGTAATGGGTGTTGTATTACTTTGCAAAAGCATTTATAGTAAATTCAAAGTTTCCGCTGCATGGTTTTTATTAAGTTATATTAAATGTATGTTTTATGGGTAATGACGACCAACTGTGAGGTGCCCGGGATCGGGGCCTTACAGATGGATTGATTAAACTCCCTCCTTTTTAGATCCAAATCAAAAGACTTCAGCTTGTTAATCACATCCATTAGTTTATAGTCGGCAAAGTTTCTTTCTTGTTTCAACATTCTCACTTGTAAACTCCACTGGGGTGGAAGAGAGTCTAGGAGTTTATTCACTTGCTCATGATTTCCTAGCTGATCATCATACTTCTTTAGGGTACTTGAAACAGACAAAAAGCGATTAGTAATGTCAGTAAGATCTTCATTCTTGTGTCCCACAAATGAATTGAACTCCTTTTCAGCTTGAGCCTTCCTATCTTTCCTTAGATCCTCGTTTCCATCGTAAAATTCACACAAGGCATCGTATAGAGATTTTGCATCTTTGTATTCGGCAAAGCGATTGTAAATATCAGGTGCAAGACATAAAGTCAAGGCTCCGAATGCTTTCTGATCTCTGTCAATCAGCTTTTGATCCTTTTCGGTGAATGTGGAGGAGTCCGAGTTTGGAGAGACAGTTCCACCGACAGTAACGGTTGGCTTGTGTGGTCCAGTGATGATTGACTCCCATTGGTTGTGATCGGTGTAGAAGAAGAAAGCCTTAAGACACCTTTTCCAATCTTCAAAGTTATCTCCATTGATGAGTCTAGGGGGTCGGTTTGGTGCAACACTCTCTAAATCAGCCAAGGTGAGAGTAGTCATTTTGGACATAACAGTTTCGCTAAAGAAGAAGTAAATTCGCTGAAAGGTAGTTTCACCCAGGCGAAAGTGTAATTTCGGCAGGCTTAATTTTGGTTGTTTCGGCGATCAAGAGCGTAGTTTCGGCAGCACTTTCGCTAGCCAGAGACTATCAATAGCTTAGTTTCGCTGTAAATTTCGCAGGAAACAAGCTTGAACTTTCGTTCAAATAAATTTCAGCAGCAATTTCGCACAAATGTCACCCAATCAGAATGAACTTTCGTTCAAAGAACACAGTTTCGCACCGAATATCAAAGAGGAAAAAGTATCAGTTTCGCTGAACGAAGATACAGTTTCGCTGGAAGGAACTGTAATTTCGCTGGAAGAACAGAAAACCCTTTTAAACCCCAAAAACAATCGAAAATCACCCAAATCTCAATGAAATTTGAAAAGGAGTGATTCACGAAGCATCCTCAATCAAAAACGCACACTATCCAATCAATTTTCATGACAAAAACACTCTGTTTTGAAGTGAAATTTAAAAAAAAGTTGGTATTGAACAAAAATAACCAAAAAACTCAAACAATCAAGAGCACTATGGCTCTGATACCATATTGTTGGTCCATTTGATCGGTTTTCAGTGCAGAAGAATGCTTGAATCGTTCAATACCAAACACACACAACAAACACTAAGAGAAGGATGATCAAAATAACACTAAAAAGCTTTCAAACATGGTTTTAATGATGAACAACAGTAAATGAATTGAAATAAGCTCAATGTATTCAGAAAGAACAAGCTTACAATAGCATCTTGCAACAATAACACACGATTAGGGTTTCTTGCAAGGATCCCCAACAATTAGACAAAAGAAATCTATATATAGCTGTCATAGTTTCGCATATAGTTTCGCTGTAGGCGAAACTATATAGGCGAAACTATAATTTCGCCCGGCAGAAACTAACAGTTTCGCCGGGTAAATATGATCTGAGCTGAACAGATTCGCCTGGCGAAACTGACAGTTTCGCCAGGCCGAAACTATAATTTCGCTAGACAGCTATATATAGACTTGAACTAAACAAACATATAAAGGAAACTAACATAGATCCTATTACAACGAAAGATAAACAAATACTAATCTAATGGTGAGTCCAACCTATCTTGATCTTCAACAACATTAATATATGGCCTACCCTCAGCAAATGAATATATGTATGATGTGTATGAAGTCATAGGCTCAAATTCTCACCAAGTAGGAATTTAGGCTACCGATGTGTACATGAGTTTATTATATCAAGGACTTGTCAACATTAACTGGGTATCCATCATATTCCACAAATAACCTGCTAGAACACTTTTTTTTTATTTTGAACTTAAGGAACATGGCCATGACCTAAGATCTATATCAACCCCTAATAAACAACAAGTGAAGGTTCTAGTCTTGTAAACACACTAAGCTTTACTTGAAAACTTTTACAAAGATTCACATTTTTTTAATTTTTTTTTAAATTTTTACCTTAATTCTACAGAACTCCCCTCATCCCCACACTTAGAAGGTGCATTGTCCCCAATGCACCATTCGGTCTTTTGGAGAAATTGTGGATTTAAGGGGAGTTTTCACCATGACCATACTCTCCCAATCATCACAACAGGTTATCATTCGGGTTGTACCACAACACACGTACCACAACTTCACTCATTCCCACATACATAGTTATTGTTTTACACCCCCAACCACAGATTAAACACACCAAAAAAGTGTTGATGAGAAAACAACAAATAACATGTTTGAGCATAAAACAGATAGAGTGGAGAAACACATGGACCTGATCCAGTGATCAGAGAGTGTTCTGATCTCATCCAAACGGAGGTCTGGGCAGTGGTGGTCCAAAGAAGGATTCCATCAGACTTTGGTGCATGGCGTGCATGTCAAAGCTTCCGGCCTCCCTCGTCGCGTGTGAGCTTCCATCAGGGGTTGTCGCCGTTGGTACCCACTGTGACGGTTGAGCTTGTGGGTACCTCTCATATTACTGCCCGGGCGTGTATTGTGGTAGAGCACTCTAATCCACGGGTTGTGGTCGAGCTTGATACGGCAGTCCTGCATGGTAGTCATTATACTGGCGAACCTGTTCCTGATACATAAAATAATCGTTAATAGCTTGCTCGCGTGCATACGTGGAGTCACGCGCATACATCCTCATATCATCACGTAGCTCTCTGTCATGCCGTTCTTGTGCTGCCCATGCATCCCTCGATTGTTGCTCATACTCCTCTGTCCTCCTATCATAGCTCTCTCTCCACCTTCTTTGTCGCTCCCTTTCGCGTGACTGTTCATCATACATGTGCCTCTGATCCAAGGTCCATCCTGAAAAACCAAAAGGTCTGGCTCTGACAACTGCTTCCTGGATTTCTTCTTCCTCGGTTAGCTCCCTTGTACCAGCATCCACATCCTTAATTGCTCTCACACCACCTTGACCCATAGCAACATCATCCGTATCCGCCTGTCGAGGACCATCATCTCGTTGTACCAATAACACTCGACCACTATCCTTGTCTCGTAGTTGATAGTGAGTGGTCGTCTTCTTGTATTCCCATGATTGTTCTCCCAACTGATTAATTTTAAACTTTAAAATAGTGATTGGAAAGGCCAAAGCCTCGTTGGCCACAACCTTTTGCTTGCGCAACAACATGGTGATCAAGCGGCAGTGTGGAATCATCAATCGCGCCCTGCTTTCTCGGCTTTCCCAAATGTTCATCATTACTAATTGCCGGTAAGACAACATGTGTCTACCAGTGAGGAGGGCATGAAGCACTCTAAGCTCATAGTGTCGTACTCTTCCTCTGTCAGAGATTCTAGGGATCACATTCTTGCTCAGGATCACTGTCAGTAGCTTTGGTAAGATCTTCATGTTACTTCTGTTCATGTTGTCAGAAGTTAAGGCGGTGATAGGAACAACAAAGATATCATTTAAGACCTCCCGCAGGTAATACCCAGTTGGGATTTCCAGAATTGAGCTTTTGTGTAGATATTCATAGGGCCCGCGTGCAGTATCAAACTTTGCCACTTGAGAAATTGTCTGAAAAGACATAACCATTGTTTTCCCACTGACCTTGCCGGTTAGTGTAGTGGTGTGTGGTGGGTTTGATCCATCCTTTCTTACTAGCGTAGACATCCATTCCATGATTTGATTCACATACACATGTGGCTTATCCATCTTGACAAATGTCAATACCTCTCTCCATCCCAACCTTTCAAAGCACTCAGTCACTCCAAACATTCGAAACTCTGGGAGTTCCATGGGTCTTTCACAAACCATGAGTGTAGTGAGGTCATTCTTGCCCTTGAATTTGTCCATGTACAGTTGTGGTTGCATCTCTCGTGGGAACTTGGACAATGGCTTCTTGTTCTCCGTCCAAATAGGATTCCCCTCGGAATCATAGTCGATGTCATCGCCACTAGAGTTGGTGCCCATTGATTCATCCCTTTCGCTTTCGGAACTTGTTTCAGTTATATTGCTTGTGCTTCGCCTCGTACGTTTTCCTGAAGGTTCAGAGGATGAGGCGGAAGCTTTGCCTTTTCCCTGGGAAGTTGATTCCTTGGTTCTTGGCATGATTCCTGCGATGAACAGATATCAATTTAGCTCCATCATGAGGAAATAAGCAATTATATGGATTATGAGTTCTACCACACTGAATTAATAAGCATTTTAAGTCTATATTACACATATAGCCCCCAAATCAATTCTATGCAATAACAGAAGTATCACTAACCCATAATCTCAAAATTAAGTAACATTCTCACGAGTGTCCCTCAATATGGGTGTCCACCATGCAATTCACAAGTGCATTCATGAAATGCGTATGACATAAGTAAAGTTATTGGTTTTCCACTAAAAATTCCATACAAATTACAAGGATCTTTAAGTTAATTGACATAAATAACATCAAATCACTCAGATGGAACATATTTAGTATCATCATTTTACCAACACTCACTTCTACTATCATCATATCTCAATTATCTCCCAAACTCATGTGTAATCAACATAGCACAATCAACACAACCTAATATTCTCATCATTTGTACACTACTTCCGTAAGCAATTGATAAGAAATTTGAGATTTTATCTAAGGAAATAAACATACCATGGTCATCTAAAATCACAACATGGAATTATGTAACAAAAGTCATACCTTGGCACAATGTGATGTTTTTAGATGAAAAAGAAGAAGAGTGGAGTGATTTTGGGCAAAAACCCCCAAAAGTCCGAATTTTAAACCTCCGTTATCTTGCAAACGAGTGAGAATCTTGCAAAACTAATCGGTGAGATGTGATCCCCTCTAAAAACTAAGCAAGATGCACCTATAGTTTGCTTGATTTGGTTAAGAAGTGAAGAAGTTGAAATTAGGGCTCGATGTGTTCTTGAGAGTTTAGAGAGAAAAGATGGAGAGAAGATAATGAAAACTGGGGTTTAGATCCATATGTACCCGCAAATCTTAACAAAAATGTGTTTGTGGTTGTGGAATTCGGGTAAACCGGGCAAAAATTGGGCCGACCCGCGCCTGACTGGGCCGCGGCGTCGGTGGCGGTGATATGGGCGTCGGTGGCGGTGGGCCGGCGCCAAGCCCAGCGTCGGTCACCACCGCCCGACAGTGAGTTTGGAATTGGTTGGCGCCGACGGCGTCGGTCGCGGTGGTGATGGCGTCGGTGGCGGTGGTTTAAAAAAAAACAAAATTTTCTTTTAGAGAAATACTAACGAAAAAAAAACTAGAACCTCATATAAATAGAATTAAAAAAAATAATAATAATAATTAAATTGTTTTTGTTTGTTTTTCGGAAATCATGCCACCTTCGCGCCGCACCCCACCACAAAATCATGATTCGCCCCGAATCGTCAGTGAATTGTGTGCACATACCTGCTTATCCATGAGTTTCCCCATACTTGGGTGTTTGCATGTTCTTGCATAGAAACCAATCAAGTTAAAATAACAAATAACAAATAACAATCGGGAAAGAAAAGAAAAGCTAAACTCACTTTCGTAGGAATCACGGTTGCATTTAGCATTTGCAACAAGCCTTTTAAACCACTCGGTACACCCGAGTGGACGAGTGAAGTCTCGGAGGGTTTCTAGTGAACATACCCACAAAGTTCGCCGAGTTGCCTCTCGGAAAGCGCTAAGTTTTGGGTCTTCAGCCAGACCGTTACCTGCTCCTTACTGATTTGTTGTGTAAGTTGGGGCACTTACCAAGAAGCTCACCAATTCGTCACTATTTCTGCTCATATCCTTGCTCTCCGGATAATGTTTCAATCGATGTCCATTCACTATTTGTCTTACACCGTCTTTAAGGTATTCAATCTCGACATCACCAAACTTACCAACTCGAATTACAACATATGGTCCCATCCATTTGCTCTTCAACTTACCGGGAAACAGTTTCAATTGTGAGTTATACAACCACACCTTCTGGCCAACTTCAAAAGTCTTCTTCCGTAATTTAGCGTCGTGTACCTCTTTCATCCGCGCCTTGTATGCGGCTGTCGTCTCGTATGCCTCGTTCCTTAATTCTTCCAGTTCGTTCAAACTCAACTTCTGTGTGTTTCCTGCAACATTGTAATCAAGATTAACAGTTTTAATTGCCCATAAAGCACGATGAGCGAGTTCTACAGGTAAATGACATCCTTTCCCGTAGACCAACCGATATGGGGTTGTACCAATAGGCGTTTTGAAAGCGGTACGATAGGCCCATAAAGCGTCATTTAACTTGGTGGACCAATCTTTACGGTCCGATCGTACCGTTTTCTGTAAGATTTCCTTAATTTGCCTATTGGAAACCTCCCTTGACCACTCGTTTGAGGGTGGTATGGTGTTGCTATTCGGTGATCTACGCCATAACGTGTTAACAACTTTCCAAAGTGAAAATTCTTAAAATGTGACCCCCATCACTTATGATCACACGGTGAAGACCAAATCGTGAGAAAATATTACTTTGAACAAATTTACACACAACATTATGGTCATTTGTTTTAGTGGCAATTGCCTCCACCCACTTTGACACGTAATCCACTGCCACTAAAATATATAAATTGCCATACGAATTTGGGAATGGGCCCATGAAATCAATTCCCTAAACATCAAAGATATCAACCACGAGAATTTGTTGCATGGGCATTTCATTACGTTTTGATATACTTCCTATTTGTTGGCATTTCAAACAATTTTTAGCAAAATTATACGAATCACAAAATATGGTTGTCCAAAAGAGTCCACAAGATAAGATCTTGTGACCTGTTTTCTGTCCGCTAAAATGACCCCCGCATGCGGACGAGTGTGCATGTTCTAACACGTGTGGAATTTCAGACTCGGGAATGCATCTTCGGATGATTTGATCCCCTCCGACCTTGAATAGGTCTGGTTCGTCCCAAATGTAATATTTGACCTGTGACATGAATTGTTGTCGCTTCCTTTTGTTCTAATGGTCGGGAGTGGTACCTGCAGCCAAATAGTTTGCAAAGTTAGCATACCATGGTTCGGAAGATATGGATAGTAATTGCTTATCTGGGAATGTCTCATTAATCTCCTGATGTGAATCAGTGGTTTGATGCACCACTCTTGACAAATGATCCGCGACTACATTTTCGCTTCCCTTCTTATCACGTATGTCCAAGTCAAATTCTTGTAGTAACAAGATCCAACGTATAAGTCTAGGTTTGGCATCCTTCTTCTCCATTAGATACCTGACTGCACTGTGATCAGAATAAACGATTACTTTACTTCCCCGTATATATGACTGGAATTTATCTAAAGCATATACTACTGCAAGCAATTCCTTTTCGGTTGTTGTATAATTTAATTGTGCATCGGCAAATGTTTTACTTGCATAGTATATGGCAACGGGTTTCTTATCCACCCGTTGACCTAAAACAACCCTAATTGCAAAGTCGCTTGCATCACACATAATTTCAAACGGAAGTGACCAACTGGGTGATTGCAAGATTGGGGCTTCCACTAATTTCTCTTTTAACGTGTTAAAAGCATGTAAGCATTCTTTATCGAACACAAAGGGTACGTCTTTCAAGAGTAAGTTACATAAGGGTTTAGTTATGACACTAAAGCCCTTAATGAACCTTCTATAAAACCATGCGTGTCCTAAGAATGATCGCACACCTTTAACATTAACCGGAGGAGGTAGAGTGGAAATTACCGTTATTTTGGCCCGATCTACCTCAATTCCCCGACTAGATATGACATGCCCTAGAACCGTTCCCTCTTGAACCATAAAGTGACTTTTCTCCCAACTTAAGACCAAATTTGTTTCAACACACCGTTTCAAAACTTTGGTTAATTCATGTAAACATTTATCTAAAGTAGAACCAAAAATTGAAAAGTCATCCATAAAAATTTCTAGAGACTCTCCGACCATATCTGAAAAGATACTTATCATACACCTTTGAAAAGTGGCCAAAGCATTACACAAACCAAATGGCATTCGCCTAAAAGCGAATGTGCCATAAGGACAAGTGAATGTAGTCTTTTGTTGGTCCTCGGGGTGAATAGCAATTTGATTATATCCCGAATAGCCATCTAGAAAACAGTAAAACTTCTGACCTGCCAGTTTCTCAATGATTTGATCAATGAATGGAAGTGGAAAATGATCCTTAGATGTAGCAACATTTAGTTTCCTGTAATCAATACAAACACGCCACCCGGTTACCGGCCGAGTGGCGATTTGCTCACCTTTCTCGCTTTTGACCACTTGAATACCTGCTTTCTTCGATACTGTTTGAGTTGGACTTACCCATGTGCTGTCAGAGATTGGGTAGATGATACCGGCATCCAACCACTTAAGTACCTCTTTCTTGACTACTTCCCGCATGTTTGGATTCAACCTTCTTTGCGTATCACGTGACGGTTTGGCATCAGCATCAGTTATGATCTTATGCATCACGATCGAAGGGCTTATACCTTTCAAATCAGCAAGTGTCCATCTTATCACAGCTTTGTATGTTTAAAGAACTTGTAACAATGAGGCTTCTTGATCTTATTCTAAGTTGGCTGCGATGATTACGGACAACGTATTGTCTTCTCCCAAAAATGCATATTTAAGGTGCTTGGGGAGATCTTTCAACTCCAACTCCAGTGGGCTTTCCAATGAAGGCTTCATCTTTTTGTCTATATGCTCAGGCAAGTTTTCAACTTGATATGTCCATGGGGGTCTACCAGCATCAACAACCATCACGTCTAACTTTTGTTCTTCATTTGCTAGATCCGTCGCATGATTCCAACCTGCGTCATCACAAACAAAACAAGTCTCTTTGGTGGCATCCTCACTTTCGTGAGGATTACACTCCTCAATGATGTCCGCCATAAAGCATTCATCATTGAATAGAGAGTTTGGTGTATTAGAAAACACATTTAAACGCAACTTCCTATTACCAAATGTCATATCCACCGTCCAAGTTCTACAATTCATCAAAGCATTTGCGGTGGCCAAGAATGGTCTACCAAGTATGACATTAGGTTGCTTTGTTTTATCATTTGACACATAGTCTAAAACTAAGAAATCAACCGGGTAGTAAAAATCTTCAACCATGACAATCACATCAGACACGATTCCTCTAGGAAGCTTAGGTGTCAAATCGGCTAATACTACGGTAGTATCAGCCTTACGAAGTGGGCCGAAATCGTATTGATCATATAAGCTTCCCGGAAGAATACTTACACTTGCTCCAAGATCCAATAACGCCCCTACCATTTTAAAGTCACCAACTTGAATTGGTATCAAGGGCGTTCCGGGATCCCGAAGATTTAGAGGCAACAAACCCATTACCACAGCACTCACTTTTTCTGTTAAATCAAGCATTTTTGGAAATTTATTGTTTCTGTTAAATCAAGCATAAGCCGGTACCTGTTTAATTGCATCGAGTAAGGAAATATTGATTTTAACTTGCTTAAAAATTTCCCAAATTTCCTCTTGTTGAAGACCTCGTTTGTTTAAAGTTTTTGACTTTTCAGGATTTTCTAAAGCCTTTGGATAAGGTATGGTATTAACCTCCATATCCTTATCATTGACCTTAGTAGACTCTTTTTTAAGCACAAGTTTTGGTGTATCTTGAAAAGTTACTTTTTTCTTTTGTTTAACAATATGGGTGTCCGGTTCACACTCATCATCACTTTTCCCATCCTCCCAAGGTCCTCCACCACTCCTTCTTCAAATGGTGGTGGAGAAACCACTTTATTGTCATATGCTTTACCAGAGCGAAGAATACTTACCTGATTGATGTTCGCACTCTTTGTATTTCTTGCACCCGACGTGTGATGTTGAGGATTGACAGTGGTGTCACTAGGCAACGTCCCTGGATTTCTTTGCAATTGTGCCATCTCTTCCACTAGTTGTCCAACTTGTTTTGCTAGTGCCTCCATGGTTTTATCTCGTACCTCGTTGTCTTTCTTAATCTCTCGGAGAAAGTCCATGACCTAGGATGAGTTGCTTGAGCTTCCTTGATGATTTTGTTGGTAGCCCTTGTTGTATCCTCCTTGATTGTAATTCTGGTTATTATACATCGGTTGTCGGTTATGGTATGGTTGACTTCCCTAATTTAGTGCCTGAAAATGAGGATTAGATTGATTAGATGTGTTACTATACTTAAAATTGGGATGATTACGCAAACCTGGATGATATGTATTAGAGTTCATATTCGATCACCATATACTTGATTAACCTCTTCCTCAGGTCTACCCACTTTCATTGGATAGTCCATGATAGCATGTCCAAGATCATCACATCCTTCACATACAGGAAAGACTGGTCCGCCTTGAGGTGTCACATTTCCCCCATTGAGATTCAAACTTGCCAACTGACGCTCCAACATTTGATTAGCTCTCTCCAACTGTTCTAATCTTTCATTGGCATTAGTAGTAGTTGCAGATATAACAATGGCGTGTTTCTTCTTCATATTAGATTGAGCTTGCCTTTTTGAGTTCACTACCATTTTCTCTAGGAATTCCCAATCCACCTCCACATGATTGGACAGAAATGTTCCACCCGTAGTAGAGTTCACATCCTGGATGTCATTAGTGGACAATCCATCATAAAATGCATTGATCAACTCCCATTGTGGAATACCATGATGAGGGCAATTCCGTAGCAATTGTTTAAACCGTTTCCATGCTTCATAGAAAAGTTCGCCCGGTTGTTGTTGGAAGTTCCGAATATTGGTCCTTGCATCACTTGTTCGTTGAGGTGTGTAATACTCTTCTAGGAATTGTTGTTGCATATCCTCCCATGTAAAGATGCTTGCGGATGGCAATGAGAGAAACCATTGTTTCGCAGCGTCCTTCAATGTGATTTGAAATAACACGAGCTTAACTTGATCCGGTGTAAACCCTTGTCCGCCAATTTTGCCACACACCGCTTTAAATTCAGAAATGTGAAGGTAAGGTTCCTCGGTTCCTTTACCATAGAAAGATGGCAACATGTTCAATCCTTATGGCCTCACTTCGAAAGATCGACCATGTGCAATAGGGCTTACTATTGGAGATGAATTGACTGCAATTTGAGGTCTAAAATGGCTTTCAACTCCTCAAATTGGGGCATGATGATGGACTTGAGGAAGACCATCATGATGTTGAGGAAAACCCGGTTGAGGATGTTGATTCATTGGTTGCCTCATGGCTCTTGGTGGACCTTGATTAGCCATTTGGAAGACTGGATTAAAATGATGATTGTATCCTCCTGGATGCTGATAAGCATAATTGAAACCAAATCCATCTTCATCTCTCACTCCATATCCAGCATTTGAATTCCCATGCTCCATTCCATCATCCTAATTTGATATTCGATCCCTTATATCTTCATCACCATTAACACCGTCATTCCGGCTTGAGTTAGATTGATTAAACTGAACTGAGGGATTTCTTGGAGCCTTATAGTTAACATTTCTAACCGGTTCTTGTTGAATAGGTGGATTAGGTTGTGGGTATACACGAGTGGTATCACCCGTTTGGAATTGTGGTGGTGGAGGTATAGGGTTTCCTTGAACTGGGTTAAATGGTGGGATTTGTTGCTGAGGTGGTGGAGCATTATGTAGTGGGAACAATGGAGGTGGGATGTCACCTAGAGGTTGCTCTCTTTGTGGAGGAGGTTGATTGGATGGGCCACTTTGATTTCCCGAGTTATCCATGTTGTTGAACGGATTACTTTCCGTTGTTTTGGAAAGTCTTCGTAGGATTTGACTACACTTAGCTGATGAGGTTCCTTCTTCAGACCACACACTTCGTGGAATAGGAGCTGATGAAGGATGCGCCTTGTGAAAAACCCGGTTGTCTCTTGCTGTTTTCTCAATCTCAGGATCAAAGAGTTACGGGGAAGTCCTTCCGGAATGTCTCGTATGCATAAGAATCTCAACTATCTGCACACAAGAAACAAATACCCGTGTAATTCCGAACGACAAAAGAGTAAATAAATGAAAAATAAGAAAAATAAAATATTTTTGTTTTTTTTAGATTTTTAAGAAAAAAAATAGTTATTACTAACACTAAGCGCAACGATTCCCCGGCAACAGCGCCATTTTGATCGATGTCGTGTGGTCGGTCAAAAATATGTATTAAAGAGTCCTTAATCACCCTTAATACCAAAGGGTAAGAAGGGTGTCGAATCCACAGGGAATCAAAGGAAAGTGCGAGCAACGATTAATTTAACACTACTAAACATTAAAAAGTAAATTGATTGACGGACTTAATTAAGAACTAATTAAATTAACGAAATAAAGGTTAGATTTTTAACAATCTTGAAGAAAAAGCAACCCACTTTAGGATCCAGGTTTGGCAAAGTTACAATTTTTCTTGAATGAAACCTAGTGAGAAGTCATTAATGGTGACTTACACTTGATATGATTTAAGTGACAATTATGGATTAAAGTTTAAAGGACCTTATTCACACAATTACCAATTTGAATAATGAAAACCCTAATTCTAATAATCAATCATGTAATGATCATAGAAACCAAAGTTAAAGAAGATCAAAATCAGGGTAAATCATAATCAAACCGTTTAACGAATCAAATCATAAATTAAATCCAACAAGAACTTAAAAGGTTCAAGATTTAATCTCAAATCTAGGTTACAAGCTAAGAAAAATAAGAACTTGCACAACCCTTCCCCCGAAGTGAATCACAATGGATTTAGCCTTGCATCATCATCGATTCTTCAACACGAGTGTATTTGATCATGTAATTCGGGTGAAATTGATGTTCTTGATGTTGGAAGAGCTTGAGAATGATCCAAGATTGCCAATTTTCGTCCAAGATTGCTGTGTAAAAGTTGTAAATCGTATTAGGGTTTTTCCACCTTTTTATTCCTTCGAAATAGGTCCAATCTCAACAAAAACCCGGACCCCCGCGTCGGTGGCGCCTATGGGGGCGTCGGTCGCGCCACCTTCCTATACAACCTTGATTTTCATGTGTAGTTTTCGGAGAACTTTTCGTTGATAGGTCATGGGTCCCGTAACTCATTTCGTAGCTCAAGTTATGCTCGTTTTAAAATACCATTGCCGTACAACTTCGATTTATCCTAGCTTGACTTCTCGAACTCCAATTATCATCCCGTTTCTTCCCATTTCTTCGTATTCTTCAAGTTTAACCTAAAAATATAAAATAATCCCAAAGTAACTCTATTTCTCATAGATTTACACGTAAAACATAGAAATAAGGCCGTTAAACGTTGAACTTTCACCACCCGATCACATTATCTATATCTTTCTTCTTGCTTCTCGTTCTGAAAGAGGTAATTTTATATGGTAAAGAGTTCCTGATATATTCTATTAAATTCTAACATGATTTTGAATTTGAGTGGAGTATTTTTTTTACAAGGACCAAAGGTGCTTTGATATTTTTAGAATTATGGTTTGGCTACTATAGCATAGTGGTGTAAATACCTTTCAATGGTGGAATTTGTTTTGGGAAAATATCGCAAAACAGTAACTGAGTTCAAAAGTGTTCTAATTAGATCACTTATGTATATTATGCCTAAATTGGATCACCAAATCATCATATCGATTCATCATTGGATTTTTTTTTGCGTCATAAAATAAATAGAGGAGAAGATTTGGAGGTTGGGGTTTTCAATTCATGTATTTATACATAAAAAAAATTACCTAACATCCACATCATCACTCCACATCAACAACAAAAAAAAAAGAAATAATTATTTTCTAATTGAAACAAAAAGAAAAACATATGCTAAAACATATGTTAAAACCTCTAAGTAAAATAAAAATAAAAGCTATGTGATTTAATTGGAACACTTTATGTATAATCTTAAGTGATTTAATTAGAATACTCTCAAAATTTGGTTACCATTTTGTAAAGTTATTCAAGGGTTTTAGTTGGTTTTTGTTTTAACAATTATGCTTTCATTGGTGTAATGTATGTTATGTGTTATGTTACAACTTTCTAATAATTATAACAATTAAATTGGTCTAAACAGGGATGGTTTCCGATTTTGTATGCATACTATGTTTCAATGGTTTGAAATCCCTTTCATTGATGTAATTACTTTTTCAAGGTTTTTAAGTTGATTTAAATTTTTTAAGAAGTGCTCTTTTGAGTTTGTGTAGAAGGTTCTTCTTTTAACTTGAGTGTTGTAATGCGTAGAAGTGCCCTTTTGGGTGTTGAAATGTGTAGAAGGTTCAAATATAGAAGGTCCATCTTTTAGTTTGAAATTAACGGAAGAGGTAAAATAGCACAAAGTATAATAGGTATTAATTTTTACTATAATAAAATACTTTTTACTACAATAACATTATTTTTTACAATGTGTAACATTGTTAATACGTTTGCAAGACATGTAATTAGAATTACAGTACTCAAATACTTAAACCAATAGAGAAATTACCATGTAAAGTAAATTTAACTTAAAGTGGGCGGGGCACACCCATCGTGAGACCACGACATGTGCCTGCACCGAACGGCAACACCACAACATATTTGTTGGATCATGATAAGGCTGGTGCAACCAAAACCACTTCATAGTCATTTTTTGGTGCTACATTGAAGGGCTTCCGAAGCCAAGCAAGAGATCTTCCGAGAGTCTGAAGAATAGCTTCTGAAGACAAAGTCTGAAAGAGCTTCCGAAGACAAAGTCTGAGCTTCCGAAGACAAAGTCTGATGAAAGAGCTGAAGAAAAAGTCTGAGCTTCCGAAGACAAAGTCTGATGAAAGAGCTGAAGACAAAGTCTAAGCTTCCGAAGACAAAGTCTGATGAAAGAGCTAAAGAAAAATTCTGCTTCCGAAGACAAAGAAGACTCCAAGCCTCGGAAGAAGCAGTCTTCCGAAGTATAAGTGGCTTCGGAAGAAGTTATTCTTCCGAAGTACTTTATTTTTCGGAAGACATTGCTATGACCAGCAGATAAAAGTATGGTCCCTGACAGTCCGCTGCAGACCTCTGATACAGCATGGCATCTTCCTAAAGAGCCATGTTGTTGACCATGCTTTATTCTACTGTTCACCTTTTTATGATAGTACATGTTACCAACTTTAGTTGGTGGAAAAAGGTAAGTCAGGGACATATCCTGACTACCAACTCTCAGGCAAAATGTCTGAAAGACCTCACCTAGAGTCTTGTAGTATAGATGTAAGGTTAGAGGTGTCCAGCTGGTATCAAAGTATATCCGGTTGTAGGTAGTATTATATATATATTCTCCTTGTAACTCTTTAGATAAGTGATTTGAGTCCAAGAGTCTTGTAATCCTTTGAGTTGAGAGGCAATATATAAAAGTACCTTGAAAATTTACTTGCTGTGTTTATTTTCTTACTGCTTGCTACTTGGTATATTATGATCAACTCTTCATAGACTACTTGCTGAGTGTTATTCGCAGTGAGTTGAGAGAAAAAACCACCCATAATCGATCCTGCAATATTCCCTAGCAAAACGATAGATCACAACACCAGTTGTATACTTCTAGAAACACCAACTCACCCTCGCCAAGCCCGACAACACAACAGATACTTGAACCAAATTATCATCAGAACCTATAATCAAATCGCCCAATCATCTCCACATCTCTTTAATTTTCCCCCAACCAAGCACCGCCACGTGGAGCGCTAACACCGTTTCTTGTGCATCGTCGTCTTCTCCGTTTACTTAAGCCCAATCTTGATTGTCTAATATAGATTGTTATTTATATCAAAGAAAGAGGTTCAAATACAAAATGTATTTTTACTATTAAGTGTGAGAAGACATAATAAATTATATCTCATAATCTAAATCGAATTTCAAAAAAGTAATTTTGAGCTTTTGTTCCCCTAGTCATCCTCACTAAAAAAATAAATGAAAAATAAAAAAAAAGAAAAAATTAACTTTTTTTATTGTCATTTAAGAAATACACAATGACGACACTGTTTTATTATGAAAGATACAATGACGTCATTGTATCATTATGAAACATGCAATGACGTCATTGTGTCATATAAAGACACAATAATTTTTTTTATTTTTTATTTTATTTTTTTTCCTGAAAGAGGACGACGAGAGTAACTGAGATTCTGAAGTACTTTTTTGAAATTCAATTTACATTATGAGATATTATTTTTTTATAACTTTTTAGTCTCATTATGTTTTCTCACACTTTGTAACAAAAATACACTTTGTATAATAACCCCATCCTATATTAAAAAGCACGGGGGGACAAATCCTACAAGTTAATACAAAAAAGTGTTGGGTGTTTTCTTTTAATATATAACTAGATTTTTTGCCCCGCGCGTTGAGTAGGGTCTTTCGTCATGATCCCAAATATCAAAACGCAAATGTCAAACAAAATGTAACAGTTACCATTCCAATGTAAAATCCTAAAGCATGTAGAAAGGTAAAACAAACCCGCCGCTACGAATCTCACTCCGTCGATAACCTTAACGGCTACTTCATCGTAATTCGTAAAAGTGATAAAATAATTTTATCGAACGTATAACAACTCAAAATGTACATCAAAATAAGTAAGTGCGGGAAAGAAGGCGACATGATAAAGCATAGATTACATTAGCTCTAATATATTTCATAGCAAAATTTATATCAAAACATAGAGTAACTTGAATTTATACCAACGAACTAAAATTATAATATTTGACCCAACTCGTTCAAAACAAAATTTACACATTAAAATAAACACGTAATATTATATAATAAAGTTTTTTAAGATAGATATAATTTGAACTACTACTATTATTATATGATAAACTAAAATAGTTGCCGCGTCTATGCGAGTTTTAAGTAACCCGAAACCAAAATCAAAATAAATGTTCAAAACCAAAAAGTCAGCAAAATACACAAAGTAAAACACATCAAACCTCAAATCCATAACACACCAGAACATACATAACTAAAAACTAAATCAAAGCCCAACACCATACACAAAACAGACGAACATCAAAATCGCAAGAATACGCATAGTTCAAAATAGAAAACCGACAACAACCCGTAAAAAAACCGCACCCCCAAACCTCAAACCCACATCCAAAACAAACCTATAAAGTTGCGGCGGCGTCGTATGTGATGCGATGTAGTATAAAATACAATCAATCCAAATCGTTTTTGTAATGTTTCTCTCTCTAACCCTCTCTCTCTACTGTAAATCAAATGAACAGATCATCCCCTTAAAAGAAAAGAAATGGTGGGCCTAAGTAAACACTCACAAACATTTGTGGCAGAAATGGAAAGCGAAAAAAATATACTGATCCCAACAACATCCTGTAACACAAAAAAAGAGAAACAAAGAACTTATGGCGGCGCAGATATCCGAAGACGACAGGCCAAGCGACGTCGCCAGAAACAGCAAGCCAAGCAACCATCACCCTCCTCTGCCGGAAGCAAAACCACAACCGGTCGAACTTGTGGCGGCGCAGATGTCCGAAGACGACAGGCCAAGCGGCGTCGCCGTAAACGGCAAGCCAAGCGGCCATCGCCCTTCGCCGGAAACAGAACCGCAACCGGCCAAACTTGTGGCGGCGCAGATGTCCGAAGACGACAGGCCATGCGGCATCGCCGAATCAAATGAACAGATCATCCCCTTAAAAGAAAAGAAATGGTGGGCCTAAGTAAACACCTACAAACATTTGTGACAGAAATGGAAAGCGAAAAAAGTATACTGATCCCGCCGACATCTTCTAACACCAAAAAAAAGAGAAACAAAGAACTTATGGCGGCGCATATGTCCGAAGACGACAAGCCAAGCGGCGTCGCCGGAAACGGCAAGCCAAGCAACCATCGCCCTCCTGCGCCGGAAGCAGAACTGCAACCGGCCAAACTTTTGGCGGCGCAGATGTCCGAAGACGACAGGCCAAGCGGCGTCGCCGTAAACGGCAAGCCAAGCTGCCATCGCCCTCCGCCGGAAACAGAACCGCAACCGGCCAAACTTGTGGCGGCGCAGATGTCCGAAGATGACAGGCCATGCGGCGTCGCCGGAAACGGCAAGCCAAGCGGCCATCGTCCTCCTCCGCCGGAAGTAGAACCGCAATCGACCGCAAAAAAAACCATATAGAAAGCTTTGAATAGAATAGTAAAGAAAAGGAAAAAAAACACTGTGAAAAGAAAAGAAAAAAAACCACCGACACCACCGACACCACTGACATAAGTCTTTAATTATATATAATAACTAGGTTTGGGCCCCGCGCCTTGCCGCGGCTATGTGAGTTTTAACGTAACCCTAAATCAAAATCAAAATTAAGGTTTGAAACTATAAAATCAGCAAAATACGCAAGGTAAAACACTCCAAAACCCCAAATTCATAACACACAAGAACGTTCAGAACCCAAAAGTAAATCAAAGCCCAACACCATAAACAAAATAGACGAAAATCAAAGCGCGACACGGTCTTATATAGAAAAATTGACGAAAATCAAAGCCCCAAAAAAAGCAAACAAAAGGAAAACCCAAACCTTAACAGGGTATCGATAACGAAAGAAAGAAAGTAGGAACTTGGAGAAAGACAACGCTAACGAATACTATAAATGAATGTAATCAAAACACCCATAAAAAAGATGTGTGAAGAAACCAAAAAACTCACAAGAAAAACCCCACCCCCAAACCTCAAACCCACAAAACAAACCTATAAAAACACACAATGTTTTCAAAAACGGACCGGAAAACGAACCGGACGGCCTAGAGGTTCACTGGTCGGACCGGTCGGACCGGTCGGACCGGATTACGAACCGGATGACGTCATAAATATTTTAAAAAATATAAAAAATTTCCAAATATTTATAAAACTACAAACACATACCATTCAAGTAAACATAGTCCAATTTAGCAAAATACAACAACCCAAGTTTAAACAACCATAAAGCAAAATAAAATACAACATCCAAAGCTTAAACAACCATAAATCAAATAGTGGTTCGCCAATAATATTAACGAACCGGTGTTCCTTAATCCAAAACAACATCCAAAATACATACCATTCAAGCAAACATTGTCCAAATTAACGAACCGGTGTTCCTTAATCCATATCGAATAATATTTTTCTATTAAAATAAAAAAAATTCAAAAAACCGGTTCAACCTGGTTCGCCGGTTCCGGTCGGGCCGATCGACCGCACGAACAGGCCGGTTCAACCGAAAACGGCCCAAAACCACCGAACCGAACCGCCATCCTCACCGGTTCCCGGTCGAACAGGTCGGACCCATTAAAATAGAGAAAAAAAATTCAAAAACCGGTTCAACCCGGTTCGCCGGTTCCGGTTGGGCCGGTCGACCGCACGAACCGGCCGGTTCAACCGAAAACGGCCCAAAACCACCGAACCGAACCGGCATCCTCACCGGTTCCCGGTCAAATGAAAAAAAATTCAAAAAACCGGTTCAACCCGGTTCGCCGGTTCCGGTGGGGCCGGTCGACCGCACGAACCGGCCGGTTCAACCGAAAACGGCCAAAAACCACTGAACCAAACCGGCATCCTCACCGGTTCCCGGTCGAACCGGTCGGACCCGCCGGTCCACGAAACAAAACAAAACCAAAAAAAAAACCCACAGACATCACCGACAAAAGAGATTAAACATAATAGAATAGAATAATATTAATAATAATAATAATAATAATAATAATAATAATAAGAGTAAATTACGCTTTTCGTCCCTGTGGTTTGGTGGTTATAACGCTTTTCATCCAATAGTTTGAAAACGCCCGATTCAACCCCTGTGGTTTAAAATATGTTACAATCAAGTCCAAACCGTTAACTCCATCCAATTTCTCCGTTAATTTTTTTGAAAAAGACGAAAATACCCTTGAACTCCACCCCACTATACCTTAACCCAATTTCTTTTCCTTTGACCACATCCGAACCACCTTCACAGGCCACTCACCAGCAACCTCCACCACCACCACCCGCCGGCTACCACCACCTATCCCCCACTCTCCGGTGCAAAAAATCCGATGAGAATCGCGATTCCACCGCCACCGGAACCCCACACCACCACCATCTCTGACGACCCACATATAAACCTCCGCACACCTCTGACCACCACCACCATGGATCACCCACCAAAACCCTACTGGCGATTCAGCAAACAAGAGTTCTTCCCCGAGCCGTCGTTCCAATCCCTCACAACTTACAAATCAGCCCTCTCCTACACCCTCCTTCGCCTCCAAGACCGCTGTTTCCGCCGCTCATCCGACACCACTGAGCTCATCGAACTTAAAAAACAAAGCGAAAACGAGATGCAGAAGTGCCTCATGTGGGTCGACCTCATCTGGCTCGGCTTCGGCTCCGTCGTCGGCTCCGGCATCTTCACCGTCACCGGACTTGAAGCTCGTAACGACGCCGGACCCGCCATCGTGCTATCCTACGCCTTATCCGGCTTATCGGCTCTTTTCTCCGTTTTCTGCTACACCGAATTCGCCGTTGAAGTTCCCATCGCCGGTGGCTCGTTTTCGTTTCTCCGAATCGAATTAGGGGATTTCATAGCCTTTATTGCTGCTGGTGAGCAATAATCTTCAAATGCATCAATTGCGTCGAATTGCCCTTTAATTTCATGTGTAAAGTTTGTTGCTTTGATGTTTGTTCTTCAGGTAACATTCTGCTTGAGGCTGTTGCTGGTGCAGCTGGCTTAGCGCGATAGTTTTCGTCCTACTTTGCGAGTATGTTCAGTTCTAACCCTGATTTTCTTCGTATCAAGATCGATTCGTTTGCAAAGGGTTTCAATTTGTTAGACCCAATTGCTGTTGTGGTCTTGTTCACTGCCAATATGGTAGCAATGAGGGGAACTAAATTGACATCATTTTCGAACATGGTTTTTTTCATAGTTTTTATAATTGTCGTTGGGTTTGTGCACGCCAAAGCGTCGAATTTGCAGCCTTTCTTCCCCCTGTGTGGCGGTGGCTGTGTGCCTGTGTGGTGGCGGTGACTGTGTGGTGGTGGCAGTTAGGTGGTCGCTATGGTGTGGTATCAGTTAGGTGGTTGCTCGGTATCAGTTAGGCGGTCGCTCGAGGGTGTCAGCTCTAACGGCGAGGCCGTGTGCGGCGGTGAAGCTCCGACAGTTGGTGTGGGAGAACATGGTGATGGAGGCGGAGGCGATGGTGGCGGTAATGGCAGTGTTGGTGATGGAGGGGGAATAAAGGGTTGTGAAGAGGATGAAGGGAGAGAGTGAGTGTGTGTAAGTAACAATTTAAGTCCAAGGGTATTTTCGTCTTTTTGCATACACTTAACAGAAAAGTTAGATGAGAGTTAGCGTCTTGGACTTGATTGTAACATATTTTAAACCACAGTGGTTAAATCGGGCGTTTTTAAACTATTGGATGAAAAGCGTTATAACCACCAAACCACAGGGACGAAAAGCGTAATTTACTCTAATAATAATAATCAATGATAATTCATTTAAAAGACCAGAGCCCCGTGGACATCACTTCACCCACTCACTCACTTTGGCTTCATCTACTCCAAGCATCAAATCATCTCTGCATCTGTTGGTGGTTCATCTGAATTTGAAGGTAATTAATTAATCTTTACTCTTTTCAATAACTCTTATCATTTGTGGTTTCATATATGATGTGTACATCTGATTGTTAATCTATAATTTGGGTTCAAACTCTTGGTTTTTTGGGTTCAAACCCAAACTATGCCAACTGTTAAGGTTCTTGACCATTATGCTGCTCAAGCTCTTGTGAACTTTAAGCTACTTTTATGAAAAAATGATTTGATATTAATGACGATCTTGTGTAAGTTTCGAGTTTTTTTGCTGTAAAATGCAAACTATAGTTTTGTTGCTACAAAATACAAACTCGGTCAATTGTAATATCTTTTATTTTTATTTGTTTTCCCTGTTATTGTTATAGCTTTATGTGGAATATAATATTTGCATAATCCAATTTGTTTATGTTGGAGATCAAAGAGTAATCAAGAATAAAATCAAAGACACACACTTGGGGTAATTTTCTTTCTATATTCAACTTAAAGCATTGATCACATGGAAGAAAAAGTAAACTGGAGCAAAAGAACTCTACTCTTTGTTAAACATAAAAAAAAAAACCCATGAATAGAATTGCTCCACGATCTCTGTTATAGCACCTAACCACTTCCTTTGTTTCATAATATGTTTGTTATGCCAATGAAATAGAGATTCTTCATATGAGCTATCGTCCACTCGTTATCCACCTAGAGCTTCACACTTTGGGCCTCTTTTCTTGGCACATTACAGATGTTATTTATGAGATTTGTACATTGCGTGTGAACATCTATCTATTCAACCAAAGATTTTTGACTGACCAGTCAAGTAGATAAATCAATGCTCAAGGTGCTTGACATAACCTGTAAAGAGCCTTGTTAAACTTATGTACCATATTTTCTTTTCCTTTGACTACAAAACCATCCGACGGTGACACATAAACTTCCTCCTCAAGGTCTTCGTTTCAAAGGCTAACTTGACATCATGATGATGTGCAAACTCCCACATGTGCTGCCAACGCTAATATCAATCGAAGTGTCTCAAACCTTGCAACGGGTGCAAAAACTTTGTCAAAACTCAGTCTATTAATAACATCATGTGAACCTTACTCTCATTCTTTGGTTCCCATGTCTCTTTTGGCACCTTTCCCTTCAAATGGTAACTTATCTTTTAAACATCTTATCAACCAAAACTAAAAATTACTATACACCCACCTTTCGCCTATACCATAAACATCCCGATTATACTCTTCTTCGTGTCTTCGGTTGCTTATAACTCCTTCATTAATTCAGAAATTATAAAAATGTTCTCCTGTCGAACATTATAAGGCACGTCTTGTTTGTGATGACACTTAGCGGAGACTATTTACATGCATCAACCCATGGGCTCCCACCCAGACTATGTTTACAGACTTAAGAAATCTCTTTACGGTCTAAAACAAGCCCCGCGTGCCTGATACCAAAGATTCATCGACTATGTCTACATTTTGGGGTTCTATGACAGTCGTTGCGACCACTCTTTAACTATCTACGATAACGGTAAAGACATAGCATTTGTTCAACGTAGACGATATTATTCTCATCACATCATTTACTTCCTTACGATCTTATCTCATGTCGCAACTACACAAAGAATTTGCTATGAAGGATGTTGGCAAGTTAACTTATTTTCTTGGGATCTTGGCACATTGCCACCGGTCTATTTTTATCTAAAGAAAAATATACTTTTGAAATTATTGAACGTATCGAGATGACTTCTTGCAAACCAATTGCTACTCTGGTTGTACTAATGGTAAGTTAAATGCCACCGATAGGACAGTGAACTCATTCATGATGCTACCAAATATCGTAGCTTAGATGAGGCTTTGCACTAGGAGTGTTCAAAAATATCCGAATCCGAAACCGAATCCGAAATATCCGAAATTCGGATATCCGAAATTTCGGATTTGGATTCGGATAGTGATTTTCAGAGTTTTTGGATATTTCGGATATCCGAAATATCCAAAACATTTTTATAAAATTTAAAAAATATTCAATATTAATTAAATATTTTGGATATTTTTAGATATGTCGGGTATTTTAATAAAAGAACTTTGGATATTCGATAAAAACTTAAACAAAAATTATTACATTTTTATAAAATTTATTAAATAATACAAATTTTTTTTGAATTCGGATATCCGAACGGATATCCGAATCCGAATCCGAAAATTCGGATATCCGAAGAATTTCGGATTCGGAAGTGAAATCCACGGCCGAAATTTTCGGATATCCGAATTTGAACACCCTTGCTTTGCACTATCTCATGTTTACAAGGCTCGACACGAGTTATGATGTTCAACAGATTTGTATGTTCATGCACACCCCTCGTACATCGATTTTAATGCTACAAAGCACATCATCAGGTACATTCAAGGTACATGATCTCTTGGTCTCCATATGCATAGCTCTAGGCCATCCTCCCTTATCACGTATACCGATGCTCATTGCGTCGGATGCCCGGACACTCGTTGTTCTACCTTGGGTGTGTTTATTATGGTGATAATATTAATTCGTGGTCCTCAAACTGACAGTCAACTATTTCAAGGTAGAGTGCCAATGCTGAATATCATGGTTGAGCTAATGTCATTGCTAATGTATGTTGGATACATAATCTTTTATTAGAGCCTCATCATCCTCCACACCGGATGTCCATCATTTATTGTGATAATGTCAATACCATACATATGTTGGGTAACCTAGTTCAAAACCAACACACAAAACACACTGAAGTTGACATTCATTTTGTTTGTGAAAAGGTTCAACATGGTAGTGTTCGTGTACTTCATGTTTCATCACAATTTCATATAGCAGACATTTTCACAAAGGCCTTCCACACGTCCTTTTTGAGAATTTTTGCAACAGTCTCAGCTTATGAACCTCTCGCTCCGACTACGAGGGGTCTAATACATTATGATAGATACATATATTATTATATAAATTTGATAGATAAATATTTTAGTTAATATTTATTATATTTGAATTTTATGACGTATATCGATATCCCATAATACTTGGGCTCCTATGCAATTATAAATATATGATATGAATGATAGAAGATCATCTTGTAAATCATTTACCGTCTTTTGAATTTATTTCAAAATCATTTTCCATTTCTAGTATTTATGTTTTACATTCCATTAATAACTTTATTGCTTGTACAAAACTGCAGATACAAATACAAATCTGGAATATGGAAGTTGCAGGTCCGGTTATAACTTCCGTCACTGAATCCTCACTTGTCGTGATCAAGAAACACCTGGATTTACTTGTTTCCTCCTCAAAGTATGTCAGAGACATGCATGCTAGAATGACAGAACTCAATGGTGCAGCACATGATATGCGTACTCGGCAGGTGTTAAATGAGGAAAACAGTCAAGTGGTACCTCATTGTGTCCCGGGTTGGTTGGCAGAAGTCGACAAAATCAAAGCAAGGGCAGAGAGAATTCCAACTGCTGGAGTTGGATGTTGTAGCATCAATGCAAAATATAAAGCAGGAAAACAATCATGTGATATTCTTGAAGAAATAGATCGTCTCATGAAGGAAAAGGCTGAGATGGTGTGGACCGACCAAAGAGTACCTCTAGGCATGGTTAGGTCTCCAAGGCCATCCACCTCCAATGCAGTTCATGAGGATGAGCAAAACCAAAACAAAAACATAATCAAGTCCAGGGAGTTGATATTCAATGATGCATTAAAGTCCCTTGAACCAAGCAACGTTAAGACGCAAAAGGTGGCTCTATGTGGCATGGCTGGTGTAGGAAAGACCACAATGATGGAAGACCTGGTGAAGGCTGCTAGGGATAAGAACATGTTTAAATACATCGTGAAGGTGAGTGTCGGTCAAAATCCAAACATATTGGTTGTTCAAAAAGTTGTTGCAGAGTACCTTGGTGAAGCTCTAACGGAAACAAGTAAACAGACAAGAGCTGATCGTCTTCTAAAACGATTTGAGAACATCTTGAGAGATGGTGAAAAGAAGATTTTGGTAACACTAGATGATGTTTGGGATGATATGTTCGAGCTCAAATATATTGGACTAACGAGTCCTTTGCCCAAAAACATCAAGTTGTTGCTAACATCTAGGGAAGGAGATGTGTGCACTCAAATGGGCGTTGAGACTAGTTCAATTTTTAAGATTGATGTTTTGAAAGATGGGGAAGAAAAAGATTTATTCTGGGATACAGCGACACTAGGTTCAAATAGTGATGTTGACCCTGAGATCGGAGAAGATATCATAAAAAGATGTGGAGGTTTGCCTCTTGCTTTAACAACCATCGCCTCTACTCTAAGAGATAAGGAAAAAGAAGAATGGAAAAATGCACTTTCTCGATTGCAAAACAAAAAGTTTAATGATCATAAAATTAATGAAATTTTTGAGATTAGCTACGAGAATCTCAAAGATGAAGATGTTAAATCAATTTTTCTTCTATGTGGCTTGTTCCCAGAGGACTCTAATATTGTCAAAGAGGACATACTAAGATACGGATGGGGATTGAAGTTTTTTCAGGACGAGCCTACGGTAGCGGAAGCAAGAACTCGGGTAAATACTTGTGTTAAGAAGCTCATACGTTCAAACTTGTTGATTGAAAGTGATCGCGAAGGAAGTGTCAAAATGCATGACCTTGTGCGAGATTTTGTTCTAAGCAGCATTTCAAAAGTCAAGCAAGCTTCAATTGTGAATCATAATAATGATGTTTCTGAGAAGCTTAAAGAAGAAGAGTCTTATGAGAGAATTCTAATAAATTGTGGAGGTAGGATCGACTTTCTTGAAGATTTTAGTCATCCAAGCCTTACATTTTTGAAGCTAATGGATGGGGATGAGCCACTCAAGTTTCCGGAACATCTTTATACAAGAATGGAGAAACTTGAGGTTGTGGCGTATGAGAATATGAATCTATCATTACTTCCGCAATACTCAATCAACCTTCGAGCACTATGTCTTCTTTCATGTTCGTTGACTGATGTTGATATATCTTTTCTTGGAGATCTTATTAACTTGGAAGTACTTAGCCTGGTCAACTGTAATATCAACAAGCTACCATCTAAAATAGGTAATTTGAGAAGGCTAAAGTTACTTGATTTGACTAAATCTCGTAACCTTTGTATTGCTGATGGTGTCTTTCAAAACTTGAAGAAACTAGAAGAGCTTTATATGGGAGTTTATAAAGAACACACTGATCGTTTCACGGATGCCAATTGTGACGAATTGAAGATCCTTTCAAGAAAACTTTCTGCATTAGAGCTCGAATTCTTTGAAAACAAGGCCCAACCTGTTGATGTCTCCTTTGAGCGTCTGGAAAGATTCAGAATATCTGTGGGGTGTCGATTATATGATGAATATTCATTCAAAAATACATTGAAGCTTGTGACTAGCAGCAGTGAACTTCTTGAATGCAAAATTAATGAGTTGTTTCGGAAAACAGAGATACTTCATCTGGAAATAAATGATATGAGCTATCTTGAAAATATTCTAATGCATCCTCCCCAAAGCTCCTTTTGCAATTTAAAAGAGCTTAATATTTTTGATTGTGCTGGTTTAACATACCTCTTCACAATTTCTGTGGCGAAAGGTTTGACAAAACTTGAGAGCCTTAAAATTAGGTCATGTCCTAATTTGAAATCAGTGGTAAACGGTGGGAATAGTGAAGCCATGGTGATTACATTTCACAAGTTAAAGATTCTGTGTTTGGAAAGCTTACCAGAGCTCACAAGTCTAAGTGAACCTGTCAATGTGATAAACTTTCCACAACTCACGAAATTAGAACTTCATGGACTCCCGAATATTACAAGCATCTTTCCCCAGAATCACATTAATATTTCTGCGGAGCAACCATTCTTGAACAAAGATCAGGTAAATATGTTTCATTTAGTTCTTATGGACTGATTTAAGTATTACAAGTCATATTACAGAGCAAATTATTTTTTAAAATATAAGTCCATATATTAACAGGGCTTGATTTTTGTTCAGGTTGTGATTCCAAAGTTGGAGAAATTACAAATTCGTTGTATGAAGAACTTGATGGAAATATGGCCGTGTGAAATTACTAGCAATAACATTTCAAGTTTGAGAGAGATTGAAGTGAAGTTTTGTCATAATCTTGTGAATCTTTTTCCAAGCAATCCAATGCAATTACTGATACATTTAGAAGTGCTTGAAGTTAGCCACTGTGGTTCAATTGAAGTGTTATTCAACATAGACTTTGGTAAATTTAAGCAACATAACTTCAGCAACATCTTGAGAAGAATTAATGTGCGGAGTTGTGGTAGCTTTAGAGAGGTGTGGAGGATAAAAGATGCTAAAAATAACTTCTCCTACTGTGGCTTTCTGGCTGTTGAACGCATAAACATCAGAAGCTGTAAGAGGTTTAGAAATATAGTGACACCTACCACCGTCAATTTTGATATGAGAGCACTTAAGTCCTTGAATATAGTTTGGTGCGGAGAAGATGGGGAGCGAAACAATGACTTTAAGTCTTTGAATATATAATTTGTTGATTGCATTGTTTGTTTGGATTTATTACAAACTTAATAGCTTTTAGATGTACGGAATGTCGGTGGGTATTCTTTGCAAAATTTTATTCCTTCTCTACATTGTCAACTAGAATTGTTAATCAACTTAAAATCACAAGCTTCCCATTAGCCTACTGGTTGGCTTCAACGTTTGTTTACCACAAGTCACAGTTTAAAATTACTATTTACATTTGCTTTAAAAATAATTTTCATTGTTACTAAATTCTTTAACAAACTTTTCGATTCAATGTTAACTTATGTTTGCGCCAGAATTTATGAACCATAATATTCTTTTTATCTATGTTTCGATCTTCATAATTAAGCTACCACAACTTTATATATGTGTCTCTTTTATGTACTAAACCGTATTAATTAATGTAATCGTGGCAACGCGTGTTACAAAGTTTACGGTAATTCGGTCACTCCTTGAAGTCAAAATGTGGGAATAAATCAGAAAATAATGTAACCGTTTTGAGCCTTTTACTTTCTCTTTCATTCAAATCTATATTATAAATAAAAGACAAATTAGATTTTAATAATCCAAATTATTACTCATTGACCGATAATAATTCATACTATTGATATGACCGGTAATAATTCCAATTTTAATTTTATTACCATCAACAGTCCTAGTAGTGTAATTATGATCATACATTCACAGTTAATTTGTACTTATTTTAGGCTCAATCTAGCTTAAATATTTTCTCATTACATTCATATTCATTATTGTGAACGAAATCGAGTCGAAATCAAGCGCCAATTTTTAATAATTATATTACTGCGATTGTTGTTGGTAATAAAAATGAAAGTTGAGATTGTTACCGGCCAAATCAATAGTATGGATTATTATCGACCAATAAGTAATAGTTTGGATTATTAAAATCCAATTTACCTAAATAGAAAAAGAATGATGTGTGAAGGAGATGTTTAAACTAGGGAAATTGCTAATTAAATTTGTTGCTGAGATATGTATGTTTTTAAATGCAGATTAAAAGTACGTCAAAGGAAGAGATATCAATAGCATTTCCATCCTATCAAATCACACACAATTTCCATGAGCTTCGTCGTATTTTTTTTTATGGGTTTGAAGGAGTGGAGGTGGTGTTTGAGATAAAGAGTTCAATTAACAATAGAGATCAATCAGTAACAACTCAACAACAACAACCACCATTACTTCCCTACCTTGAATATTTAAATTTAAGTCGTTTGGAGGCATTGAGTCATGTGTGGAAGTGTAGTAACTGGAATGAATTCTTTATTCATCACAAACACCAACCACAATCCTCATTTCAAAACCTCACATTCATACGCTTGTGGCGTTGCAAAAGCATTAAGTACTTGTTTTCACCTCTCATGGTGAAACTTCTTTGCAACCTAAAGAAAGTTGATATATCATATTGTGACGGTATGGAAGAGATTGTTTCAACCAAATATGATGAAGACGAAGGATTAATGACGACATGTATATCTACCCACACAACCACCACTTTGTTCCCTCATCTTCAATCTCTTGAAGTTTATAATATGAATAATCTTAAGCTTATCGGTGGTGGTGGTGTTACCAAGGGTACAACTAATAGTGGTCAATCTAAGGTATGTTTTCTACATCTACGATCAACAACTTTTTAATATTCACTAGCGTGTAATTACCCATGCTAATATTGTGAGTTGATGTAGAATAAAGTTTATATGGAAAACTAGATAGAAATAAGCACGGCAAAATATTCGAAGTTGAAGAAAACATTACATTGAGAAATTAAGTGTCAAGAAACAAGAAAGCTAATTGAAAAATAAAAGAATTAAAAACATAGTATATTTAACATTGCCAAGGGTACAACTTTTTAATATTCACAAATGATGACATATAATATAATCATACTTAGATACTGAGTAAAGAAGTAAAACAAAACAAGTAAAATATTAAAGAGTAAAATAATAAATAATAAAAATAAACATATCATAACAGTATGTTTGAAATTAAAAAACTACTCTTTTTAAAAATTGTGACTAGAAAAAACTATAACGCCCTAAAAGTATTTATTATAAATACAGTTATTCCACTGGTGGTCTTGAAAAAGTGTTGGCCGTAGGGTGTAAAATGTACTTTTAACTGAAGCTCATTGGGTCAAATTATATCTTCGTTTCCATATAATAAATTAATTTTCAAAAGACAATACGATTAAAACCTGTCACGTGCTAGCCATTGTGTGTTTATTTCCATCATTTTTAATATGATTAGTAATAGTAATAGTAACTTATTTTCTTTAATTTCTATCTTTCTTTCACTGTGATATGATATTTTATAAGCTACTTTTTTTTAAATTAAAATAAAAAAATAGATGAAATAGTTACTGCTATTTCATTGTTTCATAAAAATTTACGAATCATATATTGTGATTCCATCCAACATCAGCTAAGCTAATGACAATCAGTGTCAATTGTGATATTAAAGTCTACTTAACATGCAAGCTAATTTAATTTTGCTTTTTTCATTTCTTGTAGTTTTCTCAAGTGGATATAGATTCATGGTCCTTATGCCAATACGCCAAGGAGATTGATATAGCTTTTTGTTTTGCTTTATCAAGTTTGATCCCATCTTATGCCGCTGGACACACGCAAAAGCTTCAAGTGCTGAGTATACGAAATTGCAGATCAATGGTGGAGGTGTTTGAAACTAAAGAGATCAACAATGACAATGCTAGTGGTTGTGGTACAACTTCAATCTTAATTCCAAGACCAAGAATCAGTACAATACATAAATTTCCCAACCTAAAGATATTAAGAATTGTTGATTGCGAGCGTCTGGAAAGCATATTCACATTTTCCACTCTTAAAAGCCTCAAGGAACTCGAAGAGTTAACTGTAAAGAATTGCAACGTAATGAAAGTGATTGTGAGGGAAGAATACGAAGAGCAAACAACAGAGGATGTGGTTCTTCCTCATCTGAAATCAATTAAACTATCCTGTCTACCTATCCTTGAAGGTTTCTTACTGGGGATGAATATTGAATTCCATTGGCCGTTGTTAGATTATGTTCTGATTGACGATTGCCCCCAAATGATGGCATTCACATCTGGTTGCTCAACAACCCCCAGGCTCAAGTACATACACACTGAGCTAGGAAAACATAATCTTGAACGGGGCCTTAACTTTAACATGACGCCTAGGTTGCATCAGGTATGTTTGTTTTTCCTTTTGCGTTATCTGAACAAGGATAAATAATCCAAGTAAAAGCAGTATATGCATTAATTAAACTAGCTTATGTGTAAGTTCATATTGCCCTTTGAAAAAAGTACATGGTACCTTAGAACTAGCTTATGTGTAAGTTCATATTGCCCTTTGAAGTGGATTAATGGGCGTCTATGAATGACTTCGGAAGGGGATAAATATTGCGTCATATGTAAGCCTTTTTTTTCGTCTGTTATTTTTTCCCTTTTTGACTTTGCAGACACCATCCCCAAGTTCAGTCAGTAGAATCTCGCGCCCTACCATTTCAGAAGGGAGGCCTTTGTTTTATCATAATTTGATGGAAATCAAACTAACAAGCAAAAGCCAACTTAAAAATATTATTCCATCCAGTCAGTTGCAACAACTACAAAGGCTTGAAACAATTCATGCAAAGGGTTGTGTTGCCTTAGAAGAGGTATTTGAAGTAGCATTGGAAGCGACAAACAATGAATCACAAACTGTTGTCGAAATTCCAAAGCTAAGAGAAATGGACTTAGAGAATTTGAACAGAATCAAGTATATATGGAAGAGCAATCAATCGAAAATATTGGAGTTTCCGAACCTCACAAGACTTTCCATTGATAAATGCCTAAGCTTAGAATATGTTTTCACATGTTCTATGGCTGCTAGTCTCATTCAACTCCAAGAAGTACATATACAAAGGTGTGATAATATGAAGGTGGTTATCAAGCAAGAAGAAGAAGATTGTGATGCCAAATCCAAAGAGATTAAGCTTCCTTGTCTAAGGTCCTCAAAACTTAATCTTCTTTCAAGTCTCGAGGGCTTTTGCTTAGGGAAACACGATTTTACGTTGCCATCCCTGGATACCGTAGAAATCACAAAATGCCCAAGAATAACAGTTTTCACTCGGGGCCGTCCGGTTACCCCAGAGCTAACACTAGTAGAGACGGATTCTGGCTCCTTTGATCTTGCAGAAGACATCAACACTTTTATAGTGACAAAAATTCAACAGGTAAGTAAGTAGATGATATTTCCTTATATTATTCTTACAAACATTTGAAAAGTTGTTTCTTTTGTCACTTCCGTACGTTATTCTTAATTTAAAACTCCAACCATTCTCTAGTTTTAACCTTTTATTTTATTTATTTATTTTGTGCAGGGGTGAGCTTTGGAGAGATTTTATGAGTCCTGTTCTAGTGAGCATGAAGAATACTATGAAATAAATTTTAAAGGTGAGTACTATTTCTAAGTTTGTTGTAATCATTAGTCTATCAGATTAATTTGTTCATGCAAGTTAATTCATGATCTCGTCATTTGAAGGTGGGTGTTGGGTCGGGTTTCAGGTTCTTGGGGCTCCTTGTTGCTCAACCCTGACCCACATTCCCATGTCTTATATGTTAGAATTTCATTGTGTTTTCAACCATTTCTGAAACTTTGAAGAACATTTAGACTATGGATATCGTCATTCGTGAAACGGTGAACAATATTGAAACTATGGTAATTGTTATCTTTATGGATATCGTCATTCATTTAATGTTACTCAAGTTGTGTTATGTGTGCCTATGTACAATATGAATCTTAAAGTTTTTCCAAAGTTAACTAGGTGCTTTTTTCATATTGTATTTCACATATTACCTATTAACATGTTCATGTTCTAATTACACTGCATATATTCATGTTTATGCACTATTTAACAGCTTCTGAGTAGAATTAGAGTAATCTGGGTGACACTCATGGCTGTATTATCTGGTTTTGGAGCTGTGAATTTTTCATACAATTATTTATTTCTTTTCATTAGGTAAGATATTAATTGAGATATTAGATTCATCGTGCGAGTGCATAGGAAAATATGTCAAGTAAAGTTTATGGCTAAAAAACCTTAGACTGAAATATGAAAGCATCCATAGGGGGCTTGTTCATCAGCATATTCACACACATCATATCATATGCTTGTTTGAATTAGAATGTTATGTACTTTTAAATCCTTTTAAAATGTTAGTTTTGATATGCCCGCTTACTATATGTGTTGCTTTATGTCTTCGTATGTTAGTTTTGAGTTTAAATGTTTTTCTGTTGTTCTTAAGTATTCAAACTCAAGTTATTATACATAAAATTTTTACTTCACGTTTCTATTATACAATTATGTTTTGTAACAATTTGGTAAGTACTTGTTTTTCTTTCTTGGGGGGCACAGATGTAGAAATTTCATGCACATAAGTAATTTCATGCACATAATTTTTCTTTTTTGGGGAGCACAAAGTGGACGTAGGAAGTAAACAATATTTTTGTATACACATGCTGGTTGAATATCTATTAGACATCTTATTATCTGTTTTTGTAAGGCGGTAAGATATAATAAACATGGTTTGGATGGGGATATCAGCTTCTCGTGCCAACAAAAGAAAACTAAATTGGGTCAGTTGTTGCCTTGTAAGCTTATCATAATTTAAAAGAAAACTATGTAAATGGTTTTATGTTCATTTTTGTTTCTATCATCAATTTATCAACTTTAGCTCTCTGATTTTCTTATTTATCTCGTCATGGTATAGAAATCGAAGAAATAGAAATCGAAGAAATAGAAATCAAAGCCTTGAAAGGATAAGTAATCCAGTCAATTAAGACATGTATTGGAATGAAAAAGAAAACATTATTAGCCAAATTGAAAACGGAACGAGTTCAGGGACAATAAGAGGTTCGTTAACCTTATGAAACATATTAACTTTTCTGGACTCAATGATCAACAACACAATAACTGCAGTTACAAACCAAGATCAAATCTCTCTGATTGTGGAGAGATCTAATCTTCAAAAGAATGAATCTGAGTAAAAATACATCAACTGAGAAAACTGAAACACAGACTACTAAGACAAGCAACGATGAGTTGCTTGTCCTTACTGATTATGCAGAAGATCTTCAAGAAGATGATTGACAATGGGTTTGAAGCTATGAGCAAACCCTAAATCTCAAACTCTTGTTTTCTTTGTGATGAAACTGATCTGATGCCTCGAACCTTCTATCTACCCGTATAAAGCCAATAATCAACTCATCAACTCATCTTCACCCCTTGAACTTATAAAAGCAATCAGCTACAACCCGCATCTTTCAAGAAGAGACAAACAAGCCCCTCAACATAAAAACACAACATAAAATCAGAAATGAATTGAAAAAAATAAAAAAACATTAATAGTTTTAACACCCACCCTCAATTCAATTCTGCAAACAAGTCTATAAGACCCAACTTTTTACATAAAACATTATGTTGAACAACTCCAAGACTTTTTGTAAAAATATCAGCAGGTTGTTGTAAAGTGTCTATTTTAACAATTTTAAAAATTCCTGCTGACACTTTTTCTCTTAAGAAAAACAGATCAATTTCAAAATGCTTGGTACGCTCATGAAATACTGGATTTGCAGACATAAGTATAGCAGCAGTACTATCACAGGCTATTTCTATAGGAATAGGACAACTAACCTTCATATCTTCTAAGATTTTCTTTATCCATAATAATTCACAACCAGTAGAACACATAGCCCTATACTCAGCCTCAGCTGACGATCTAGCAACTGTACTTTGTTTTTTACTTTTCCAAGAAATTAGATTATCTCCTAAATATACACAATAACCAGTAACACACCTTCTTGTTAGCAAACATTTACCCCAATCAGAATCTGAATACCCTTTCAAAACAAACTCAGATTGCCTATTAAACATTAATCCTTGACCAGGATTTAATTTCAAATATCTTAGCAATCTTAAAGCAATTTTAAAATGAGACTGAAGAGGTTTATGCATATATTGACTAAGACAATGAACTGTATATGAAATATCCGGTCTTGTTAACGTCAAATAAATGAGTTTGCCAACAAGAGACTGATACACAGTTATATTATCTAATATAGAATCATTTGATTCCATATTAGAAGCATCATGAATAACAGAATTCTGCTCCATAGGAATAGAAACAGGTTTACAAGCAAGCATTCCAAACTCACTTAATAATTCTAAACAGTATTTCCTTTGATTTAAAGCAATACCAGAAGAATTTTCAAGAACTTCGATACCTAGAAAATATTTTAATTTTCCCAAATCTTTAATCAAAAACTTTTATTTAACATAAGCTTCACATTATTAATTTCACCCTTACTGTTACCTGTAATGACAATATCATCTACATAAACAAGCAGAATAACAATCTTAGAATTAACTGACCTAACAAATAAAGAAGTATCATTTTTACTTTGCTCAAAACCAATAGATATCAAGGTAGTAGTTAGTTTCTCATTCCACTGTCTAGGAGCTTGTTTAAGCCCATACAGCGATTTAACTAACTTGCATACCTTTCCATTATCTTTAGTAGAGCCAAAGCCCTCTGGAATGGACATATATACATCTTCATGTAAATCACCATATAAAAAAGCATTATTAACATCAAGTTGAAATAACTCCCATCCAAAATGAACAGCAACACAGATAAGAGTTCTAACAGTAGACATTTTAACAACAGGAGCAAACGTCTCCTCAAAATCAATTCCTTCACATTGACTATATCCTTTAGCCACAAGTCTAGCTTTATATCTTTCTATTTCCCCATTTGACTTATACTTAATCTTATATAACCATTTACTACCTATAGGTTTTCTATCCTTAGGTAAATCAGTAATAATCCATGTATTATTCCTATTTAAGGCCTCTATTTCCTTATTCATAGCCTCAACCCAATTATTATCTTTACAAGCTTCCTTATAAGATCGAGGTTCAGAACTTTTATCAAGTAAAGTCAGGAAACACAAATTATCACTAGACAAATTTGACACATTAGCAAAATTAACATATCTATCAATACCATATTTAACTTTGCCTTCAACAATAAAATCACTGAATTTATTAGGAAAGACTCCCACCCTTCCTGACTTACGAAAAACACCCCTATTTTCAGAACTACTGCCCTCAGGGATACCTGATATATCTGAACTGTCCAGATCTGCATTTGGTACACCAGTGGTTAGATTATCATGATCTACCACCAACTTTCCTTTATCACCAGACTGAACATCAACAGATTGGGACCCACTGTCAACAGAAACAGGATGAACAGTAGTATCTGTTTGACTGTTACCATGATCAGTGTCACCTGACTGTTGACTTGAATCGTTCTGTGAATTCAAGTCTGCTGATTTAGACCCAGAATGGGAAGAATCATTGGGCAAATCACTTAACCCATCCGGACTGGTATTACCATTAGAATTCTCCCTTTCATCATCAGGCATAAAGGTGTTTTCCTTAGAGCCATGAGAATCAAAAAAGTTTATATGATTTAAAGAATCAAAAAGTTTTTCTTTATAAGGAAAACATTGTTCAAAAAATCTAACATCTCTAGAATAAAAAATCACATTATTTTCCAAAGACAACAATTTATATCCCTTTTTATCAAAAGCATAACCAAGAAAAACACATTTAACAGATCTACTATCAAATTTATTAGTAGGATTCAAATTAGCAGCAAAGGACAAACACCCAAACGATTTAAGATGACTTAGGGAGGGTTTTTTCTTTAACAACAACTCATAAGGAGATTTACCACTTAACACAGAAGATGGAGTCCTGTTAATCAAATAAGTAGCAGTCAATACACACTCAGTCCACAATCTAAGTGGTAAACCACTTTGAAACAGTAATGCCCTGGCAACATTCAATAAATGTCTATGTTTACGTTCAACAATACCATTTTGTTGAGGTGTGTAAGCACATGAGGTTTGATGTAGTATTCCATTAATCTTTAGAAAACTGTCAAGCTGATTATTTACAAACTCAGTCCCATTATCTGTTCTAAAACATTTAATTGATACCCCAAACTGATTTGAGATTAACTTGACAAAACACTGAATATTATAAAACACCTCATCTTTGGATTTTAAAAGATATACCCAAACAGCTCTAGAATAATCATCCACAATAGTTAAAAAATACTTGAACCCTTCTCTACTAGTGACCTTAAATGGACCCCATAGATCTAGATGAATTAATTCACCCAAACTTATGGATTTATGATCACTAGAAGGAAAAGAAAGCCTAGACTGTTTGGCTCTTTGACACACTTCACAAGGTAGATTAGAATTAGGAACTTTCAGTTTAAGATCTTGATTTAAGATTTGTAAAACTTGAAAAGAAGGATGTCCCATTCTAGAATGCCACAATTTTAACTCTGTTAACTCAAGACCATTACTGTTTCTACACAAAATTTCATCAAAATTAGGGTGACCAAAGTAATACAGGCCATTCACCTGTTTACCAGTCAGAAGAGTCTTTGACCGGGATAAGTCCTGAATCAAACAACTAAATTCATCAAACCAACATCCAAGTTTATTATCACTAGCAAGCTTATACACAGATAACAGATTGACTGAATATTCAGGAACAACCAACACATCAATCAAAACAACATCTTTTGATAGTTTAAGTTTACCAATAGATTTTATAGTAGCTTTGGTTCCATTAGGATGACTAACAGTCATATGACAGTTTGAAACATCAACCAAATCATACAAACACTTATCAGATAAAACCATGTGTTGATTAGCACCAGAATCTATAACCCATCCCCTACTGTCCTTAGAATCAGTCAAGGAAACACCACAAACAATAGAAGAACAGACACTATTTTCCCTAATACCTGCCATATTTGAGGTTCCTTGATCAACATTCACAGGATCACTTAACATATTAATGAGTTTAGCATACTGGTCAGGAGTCAGTTGATAATTCCCACCTATATTCACAGAAGTATCAGTAGTAACATTATTGGATTTATACCTGTTCCCATTTACCTTTCCCTTATAGTTTGCAGGATACCCAATGATTTCAAAACACTTTTCTATGGTATGACCATTTTTATTACAATTAGTACATTTTAGAGTGGTACCTTTATTATTAGAATTCTTTTTTACCACAGTACTTTTAGTAACAAAAGCAGTAGGTTGTGACATATGAGCTGAGGTTATTTCCCTATGAGATTCCTCACCTGATATTAAGGAAAATGCAGCCTTAACAGAAGGCAAAGGTTCTTTTGAAAGAATGGTGGATCTCAAAGGTAAATACTTATCATCAAGACCCATTAGAAATTGCATCAACCGCAAGTTTTGATTATATTTTGACACCTTATCAGAGGCATCACAAGTGCAAATAGGTAAATCATTTAGAACATCTAACTGTCTCCACATGGAGGACAACTTATGATAGTATTCTGAAAGAGAATTACCATTTTGTTTCAGATTATTAATTTGTTGATGCAATTTGAAGGTCACAGAACCATCAACTTTTGAATATGTTTCTTTTAACTCAGTCCATACTTTAGAAGCAAGTTTTGAAAAAATTTGACCCACAAATAGTTCTTTAGAAAACGAGTTAAGTATCCATGACAAAACTACAGAGTTACACCTATCCCATTGTCTACCAAGGACCTCATCAGTAGTAGACTTAACGCATGTACCATCAACAAATCCAAATTTGTTCTTAACATGAAGAGCAAGTTCCATAGCATTAGCCCACACATTATAATTTTCAGTACCTTTTAGTTTAACCGACACTAGAGTAAGAGAACCTGTATCACTGGGGTGAAGATATAAAGGGTCACCAAAGTCCAAACTACTAATCAAGGTGGGAGGTGTATCAACCAAAGCCATATCAACACAGTTTAGTACAACTAATGGAAACAACCAAGACACAACAATTAACAGCACAAAAATGAGACTCTGCGAAACTCCTTTAGGGACCAGTTACCCGGTCAATAAGATGACTGGCCAGGTGTTAAAGGAGGAGCAGAGAGTCAAGAAAAATGTATAATATGATATGCACAAATCAGACAGATAATCAACACTGGTCCATCTAGCCCAGCCCAATAATGCCTAAAATGCAATGAACTGAATGAAATCAAATCAAGATTAAGGAAGAATTACACCTTACAGAGAGGTGCCCTAGGAAGGGACTTTAGAAGCCACAACAAGAAAATACCAGACAATAAACCTCTTTCGAGTTACAGCAGCGGAATTTTTCAGCAATCTCTACACAACCTTCACTTAGGGTTGTGTAGTCTTTACTCCAGTAAGATGATAATAGTTCGATTCAGAAACTTAGATCTGAATCAACAACACCCAACACAGACCAGCAAGATTATGCAAACTCAATCACTCGTGCTCGATATAGCCACGGTGAGACGATTGCACAACCAAAAGACCAAATCGGTGAACAAAGGGAGAAAGCCCTAAAGAATCACGGGTCAACAGAGAAATCCAAAAACCCCAAACTGTGATCGATGAACACAGTGTGAAACCCTAACACCCAAGGGTCAGCGAATAATCCAGAAAACCTCAGAGATCAAGAGCACATGGCTCTGATACCATATTAACTTTTCTGGACTCAATGATCAACAACACAATAACTGCAGTTACAAACCAAGATCAAATCTCTCTGATTATGGAGAGATCTAATCTTCAAAAGAATGAATCTGAGTAAAAATACATCAACTGAGAAAACTGAAACACAGACTACTAAGACAAGCAACGATGAGTTGCTTGTCCTTACTGATTATGCAGAAGATCTTCAAGAAGATGATTGACAATGGGTTTGAAGCTATGAGCAAACCCTAAATCTCAAACTCTTGTTTTCTTTGTGATGAAACTGATCTGATGCCTCGAACCTTCTATCTACCCGTATAAAGCCAATAATCAACTCATCAACTCATCTTCACCCCTTGAACTTATAAAAGCAATCAGCTACAACCCGCATCTTTCAAGAAGAGACAAACAAGCCCCTCAACATAAAAAACACAACATAAAATCAGAAATGAATTGAAAAAAATAAAAAAACATTAATAGTTTTAACAAAACAAATTATTAAAAACTTGGATGGTCAAAAAAATGAACTTTTTTCATGATTAATAAGTACATATTTTATTATAAATCTAATGAATCAAATGGGTTAACTATTCAAATGGGTTGAATGGGTCAAAAGCAACCTGAAGTTTATTGAAATAATTACAATCTCACAAAATTGCTCTATTGAAAAACATGAGATGATCAAATGGGTCAAAAGGATCCGAAGTGTATTTAAATGCTTCCAGTTACAACCTCTGTAATTCCTTTATAAAAATTTTGGATTAGCATATTCGTATTGTAAATGTGCGGATATATAAAATATTATAATATGAAATTCAACTCGATCCATTTAACTAAACTAAAACTCGAACCCATTTCGATCTACTTGTGACTCACCCACATAACCCGTTCATTTTGCCACCAACTATTACGTTCTATAACTTGATGAATCTGCCAAACTTTTGGTAGCTTTAAACTCTTATGGTATATAACCTCTATTACAGTTCCATTTCTAAAACTTATGTTTTAAGCTTTTTCCTATAGTGTGACATTAAACATTTAACTAGCCATATTGTCTTGCAGAACTGTTTGATTATTAGTCAAATGTCATACATGACCTCTAATAACAATTAGAAGATATTAGAACCAATATCTTCTAGTGATATTAAAGCTTAATAATTTTATAAGATTCCCTCAAATTTAAGTTTCCCCTTCCATAAGAACCCAACTCAATCAAACAAATATAAACTCTTCTCATTTTCATAAAAGTCAGAAATAGAAATTAAAGTATTGTAAAATCAATTAATGTAATAATAACTTTAGCTAGGAGTTAGGGTTAATTTGATCACTAACACAATATAAAACATTATAACTCAAATAGTTGAATATATCAACCAATCACATTACTTCCTAACATGTTCAATGTGTCCCAGGCAACAAACACCTTCTTTAACCCACATTTGAAAACAAAAGGGATGCCTTTAAACTTTAAACTTGTCTGACTTGTTTTCTCTACATGAACTGTCTAGCAGATATTCAAATAGTTTGTTTGTGGGATAATTTATAAAATAGGATGACCTTGATGCTATGAGTTTGGTTATTAAAAAGAAAAAAGAAGCCATTAATCATTGTGTTGGATTTTGTGTTCTTGGTTCACTTACACAGGTTTTAGAATTCTTTGATCTCCATTGGACAAGAAATGTTAGAGATTGAGAAAGAAACGGTTGATATCAACAATAAGGTCATCAAGATATTTTAGCAATTGTTTATGTTTGTTATAAGATATTTCATTCCTGAATTTTGTTAGTATTTTGTGATTTGAATAAGATTTCACAAAAGATCCTACAAAGAAGATGAAAAATCTCTCCAAAACCTTTCTCATGTACAACTCCTTTTGCTCGTCAAGCCATCTATGAGGTTCAATATTTAATATCGGATTGGTGGATTTCTTACTTCATTTTGGTTATTTTTTAATTTCGATCGATTAATTGATCATGGATAGAAACAATTTTTTTATTTGATTTAGATTGTTATATGCTTATAGGTTTAGTAACTAGGTTGATTTTCAAATGGGTTTGATGCTTCACTCCTTAACTTCTATTTTTTTGATTTTATGAAACAGACGACACTGCTATTGGTCACGTTAAAAACTTTGTTAAATATCAGGGAGTTTCCCCCGATAGCTTGCATCTTCTTAACTGAAGTCAAAGCTGACGATGAATCTAGACAAAGAAACTATAATTTTTTGAATTGATGTTGATTTTCATTGTGTGAATCGTAAGAGATCCATTCATATTTTCTTTTAACGTTTTCATTATAATCCCCCCCCCATCGTAATGCACAATTACATTACTAACAGAAATGAGTACCATGTTACCGTTGCATCGCGCGGGTTTTACACTAGTGATATTAATAAGCGTTATTTGATTTTAATAATCCTAACTTTTATTTATGTGTCAGGGTTAATCTCAACTCAAGAAATATTTACAAGCACCTTCAATTTTAAGTTTATTTTCATCTAACGATCCCTTACTAATTGATAGTTAACTCCGTTAGTTTTTTGATGACATAGACTGAATATGGGGCTAAAACATTAAGTAAAAAATAAAAATCTACAATCAGGTCCATCAATTTGAAACTTATGTATCCTAAAACCCGTCAATCTTCATCTTCTTATATGAATCACTTGACTCATTGGAGGTAGATTTAGGTGATGAGACACTGAAAAGCAGACGTGATGGAGGCTAGGCTGTCACACCCTCGCTTAGAGCGGAAACACGAGGATGCGACGGATGGGATCGTCATAACTCTTGGTTTGTTTACAGAGACATAATACATGCAAAATCCTCGTGTCATGACGTCGCCCGACACAATGGTGACTTGTGTCGTGGTTAGTCAGTTCCACGACTATCATAGTCTTATTGATTCTAAATCCAAAATACACAGAGTTCACAAATGAAAACAAATGATATACATTACTAATGCAAAACTATTGAAATCTTTAGGGTCTCTGCTAAGGCATCAGCTCTAGCTATCCTCTTTGATTATGATCACCTAAAAAGATATGCTCAAAAATGTCAACAATAATGTTGGTGAGTTCCGTAGGTTTAAATTAAAAACATGTAATTGATGCTGTATAGAATTTGATGTGGAATCATACTATTATAAGCAAGCAAAATCACATAACATGTGTCTCAGACAACCAAACCTAATGACAGTATGCATATAAATTCGTCGGAATATATTCACCCATGGCCTGATTGCTGGCAACTGTGTCGGTAACTCACAAGTTAAACCGATCTGTCAAGGGTGGGGGTGTCAACCCAGTAGTACTATGTCACACCCTCGCTTATAGCGGAAACACGAGGATGCGACGGACGGGATCGTCATAATACTTGGTATAATTACAGAGACATATTATATGCAAAATCCTCGTGTCATGACGTCGCCCGACACAATGGTGACTTGTGTCGTGGTTAGTCAGTTCCACGTCTATCATAGTCTTATTGATTCCAAATCCAAACTACACAGAGTTCACAAATGAAACAAATGATAGACATGACTAATGCAAAGCTTATTGAAATCCTGAGGGTTTCGGCTAAGGCATCAACTCTAGCTATCATCTTTGATTATGTTCACCTGAAAAGATATGCTCAAAAATGTCAACACATAATGTTGGTGAGTTCCGCAGGTTTAAATTGAAAACATGTAATTGATGCTGTATAGAATTTGATATGGAATCATACTGCAAGCACAAACCACATAACATGTGTTTAAGACAACCAAACCTAATGACGTTATGCATATAAATTTGCCGGAATATATTCACCCTTGGCCGGATTGCTGGCAGCTGTGTTGGTAACTCGTAAGTTAACCAATCGTCAAAGGGTGGGGGTGTCAACCCAGTAGTACTATCAATACCTAACCGTTGGTTCCCAAACCCAGGAATTAATGGTTGTAAGAATCATAGAATAACACCATGTATGCATGCAAAACAGTATCACATTGATTCCAAGTATGAAAATAGAATATACGATGTACAGCATTGAAAACGGGTGAGCATACTTTTCCCCCATTGATTGAAAACATTGAAAGATTGTATAAACATAAAAAGGGGCCACGAAACTCACCTTGAATTGATGTAATGCCCAAAGACTTCACAGAATTAGGCAGTGCACGATCAAACACGTTCAGTATCTATTATTTATTTTAACTAAGACTTTAAAATGTATTCAACGCCAATAGATATATTTGGTTGGATTCAGGTTGACGTACACGATTATATATATTTGATTTTGATTTTATACATAATGATATTAGGATTTAAATTGAATTGTGGGATTTTGGATAACAATATATTTTCTTGTATTTTGATTTATTCAAAAGATTTATACCATTTAAATATGTTATGTATGTATTCTTTGTAATCGTTTAATAATAATTTATTAGTTAACGTATAAAAATATATCATATCATTACATTTGTAAATAATTATGAAATTATATTATGTGTAATTTTCTATAATTTTTGTGATTATTTCGTAATTAAACACGATTTAGAGTCCATTTTTATAAAATGATTATTTATAATATTTATAATAATTATATAAGAAAAATAATTAAATAAGGTTTTTAAAGAAATAAATTTCCAGAAAATAATTAGATGATTTTAAAAATATTGGGATTTTATAAAAGGAGTTTTTATATTTAATCTGATTTATTTAAAAGAATCCATTTTATAAAAAAATATAATTAAAATAAATGTCTTTGTTATATTATTTTATAAAGGTTTAAATTTAAAGAAACATTACAGAAAATAAGGTTGATGGTTTAAAAATAAACAGAGTTTATAAAAATGATTTTTATAATTTTTAAGAATTTTTCTATAATTTTTAGAAGCTTAAAAAGGCTTCAAACAAAATACTTGGGGTGCCGGGTCTCGAACCCGAGACCTTCAACTTAGCAATGGAGTGTGGAACCGGTGAGCTAGAGGCCTCAGCCGCGAAAGTTATGGGTTTCTAATTCATTTAAACACAACTTCCATTGAACCCCAATCCCATTCGTGCCCTAGTTCGAATCTCACCCAAATTGAGGTTCGATTCGATTTAGAAAGCATCTGAAATCATGGGGCTTTCATTCCCCATATTAAACCGAGTGTGTAGGTGTAATTAATTACCCGATTGGTGATGAATTGGTGATGAATGGATTATCAACAGGCCGCGACCGAAGTTGAGTTCGAACAGTAAGCAATTGATGATGATAATCAAATTAAATTTGCAGGATCGTTCTAACGTTGTTAACAAGCAAAAGCCCTCTGTTAATTTGGGTTTAGAATGCTCAAAAGATGGGTTTCGACTAAGTTGCAGGTTGTGTGACACCCTACACATATCCCACATCGGCCGTGGACAGGAGAGATTCCTGGTTCATAAGAAATGTCTGACCTCTAATATCAACAACGCGTTTTGGGCGTATTGGCTGTGGATGAGAGGAGAACTCCACAGTTAAGCGTGCTCAGGTGGGAGCAATCCAAGGATGGGTGACCTCCCTGGGAAGTTTTCACCAGGGCAACCAAAAGCAAATCCGTGAGCTCCTCGTGGGCGAAGCGGACAATATTGTTGGTGTGAGAGGCCGGGTGTTACAGAATGGTATCAGAGCCACTCCTGTGCCGTTCGGGGTGTGGGACATACCTCACCAAGGATGGTGACTTCTCGGGCTCATCGAGGACGATGAGTCCAAACAGGGGGTGCTTGTGACACCCTACACATATCCCACATCGGCCGTGGACAGGAGAGATTCCTGGTTCATAAGGAATGTCTGACCTCTAATATCAACAACGCATTTTGGGCGTATTGGTTGTGGATGAGAGGAGAACTCCACAGTTAAGCGTGCTCAGGTGTGAGCAATCTAGGGATGGGTGACCTCCCTGGGAAGTTTTCACCTGGGCAACCAAAAGCAAATCCGTGAGCTCCTCGTGGGCGAAGCGGACAATATTGTTGGTGTGAGAGGCCGGGTGTTACAGGCTGCGAAGAGGATGAAGAATGAATTCTACGATTGCGTTCGTTTTATACCAATTTGAACTCAGTGGACGATTGGAAATGACAAAATGATCAAGAATATGCGTTTTCTTTTGTTTATTTTAGTGTTTAGTGCTCGATTTAGTGCCGCACTTCGGCAGAAAGTGAAAGGGGTCGATTAGTGGTTCTAGAAGCTGTAATTTGAATGATTAAACGTGTTGATTGATTCGAATCTTGTTCACGAATGAATTGGAACCGGTTTCGGGGTTAAAAATGGATGTTTGTTGTTGTTTCGGGGGTCGCCGAAGCTCGCCGGATTTTTGGCCGGACGGCGGCCGGAAAATCGGGGGTGGGCGGGGGTTGGTTTTGTAATTTTAAAAATTACACAAATGGTCCCTGAGGTTTTATCTTTCTTATTTTATGCTAGAACTCAAATTTTAAGTTTTAAAAATTGCATAATACCCCTGGACTTTATTATTATTATTATTATTATTATTATTATTATTATTATTATTATTATTATTATTATTATTATTATTATTATTATTATTATTATTATTATTATTATTATTATTTACTATTATTATGGTTAACACGTAATACATATATAATGAGATTCAATTCTAAACGAATTAATTACGCAAGGATAATTAGTATACACAGAGAGTTAACGATCTTATTGTTAATTGACGGACCTGTCGGTGACAGATGTCACAGTATCCCCAGTTGAGAGAATTTCGTCCCGAAATTCAACTGGTGCTAGGTCCAAGAGTATCATCCTCGAATAGATGTGGATATTTGAGTCTCATCTGATCCTCACGTTCCCATGTAAACTCTGGCCCTCGTTTGGAATTCCATCTTACACGAACAATAGGTATCTTGCTGCGTCTCAACCTCTTGACCTTTCGGTCCATGACCTCAATAGGTTCTTCCACAAAATGGAGGCTTTGATCAATCTTGATATCCTCAATAGGCACGTGAAGTGATTCGTCAGCTAAACACTTCTTGAGGTTCCATACATGAAAAGTATCATGTACACTGTTAAGCTCTTGTGGCAACCATAATCGGTACGCCACCGGACTGATTCTCTCTGTGATCTCAAATGGTCCAATATATCTCGGGGCTAACTTCCCCCTTCTTTCCAAACCGATGATCCCTTTCCAAGGAGAGACCTTAAGTAACACACGATCCCCAACGTTAAACGCTAGCGGTTTCCGACGGTTATCGGCATAGCTCTTTTGGCGATCTCTAGCAGCTTTAAGTCTGTCTTTGATCAGGAAAATCTTATCGGTTGTTTCCTGAATGATTTCGGGTCCTGTTAGCTGACTCTCGCCAATCTCAGCCCAGCATACAGGTGATCTACATTTCCGTCCATACAGCGCTTCAAACGGTGCACACCCAATACTAGTATCGTAGCTGTTATTGTAGGAAAACTCAATCAACGGTAGATGAGTATCCCAACTGCCACCAAAATCAATGACACATGCCCGTAGCATGTCCTCAAGCGTCTGTATTGTGCGTTTACTTTGGCCGTCTGTCTGGGGGTGATAGGTTGTACTCATGTCTAAGCGAGTGCCCTTCTGTAACGTCTGCCAAAAGCGTGAAGTAAATCGACTGTCTCGGTCGGATATGATTGACACCGGCACCCCATGCCGTGTCATGACCTCCTTGATGTACAATCTTGCCAGCTTATCCATTTTATAATCTTCTCGGATAGGCAAGAAGTGAGCAGATTTTGTCAGTCGATCCACTACGACCCATATCGAGTCGTGTCCGCTTGGCATTCTCGGGAGTTTGGTAATAAAATCCATAGTGATTTTCTCCCATTTCCACTCGGGAATTTCAGGTTGTTGCAATAATCCCGATGGTTTCTGGTGTTCAGCTTTGACCTTTGAACACGTCAAGCATTTGCTCACATATAAAGCAATATCTTTCTTCATACCCGGCCACCAGTACAGATCTTTCAGATCGTGATACATCTTGTCTGCACCGGGATGAACAGAATATCGAGTCTTGTGTGCTTCATCCAAGACTAGTGTACGTACACCTCCCCATTTGGGAACCCAAATGCGATCAATGAAATAATGTACGCTGTTATCCTTGCGATTCATTTGTTTATCCAATCCTCGAAATTCTTCTCCTGCAAGGTTTTCTTCTTTTAGAGCCTCACTTTGCGCGCTTTGAATTTGAGCTTTCAAGTTCGTTTGTATAGTCAATCCCAAAGCTCTAACACGTAGTGGTTTTACGCGTTCTTTACGACTGAGGGCATCAGCCACCACATTTGCTTTCCCCGGATGATACCGGATTTCGCAATCGTAGTCACTAAGTAGTTCTACCCATCGTCGTTGTCGCATGTTGAGCTCTTTCTGATTCAAGATGTGTTGAAGGCTCTTATGAACAGTGTAGATGATGCATTTGGTTCCATACAGATAGTGCCTCCATATCTTCAGTGCAAAAACTACAGCGCCCAACTCCAAATCATGAGTCGTGTAGTTCTTTTCATGCACCTTTAGTTGTCATGAAGTGTAATCAATAACCTTATCTCTTGGCATTAACACACATCCCAATCCCTGATGCGAAGCATCGCAATACACCACGAAGTCATCAGTTCCGTCCGGAAGGGATAGTATTGGAGCATTGCCCAGTTTTTCCTTTAACGTCTGGAAAGCTTGTTATTGTGCATGTCCCCAATCAAACTTCTTGTCCTTCTGGGTTAGCATGGTCAACGGTTGGGTGATCTTTGAAAAGTTTGCAATAAACCGTCGATAATACCCAGCCAATCCTAAGAATTGCCGAATTTCTGATGGTGTTTGAGGTGTATCCCATTTTTTTACCGCTTCAATTTTGCCGGGGTCCACGTGAATTCCATCTTTGTTAACCACATGGCCCAAAAACTTCACTTCTTGGAGCCAGAATTCACACTTCGAGAATTTAGCGAAAAGTTTCTCTTCCCGCAATAGTTCAAGAATTGCTCGAAGGTGTTTCTCGTGGTCTTCTTTCGAACGAGAATAGATAAGTATATCGTCTATGAACACAATCACGAACTTATCCAGGTATGGTTTGCACACTCGATTCATCAGATCTATGAACACAGCTGGTGCATTAGTCAGTCCGAACGGCATGACTAAGAACTCATAATGCCCATAACGAGTCCTGAATGCTGTTTTCGGTATGTCATCTTCAAAAACACTCAGTTGATGATATCCAGAACGAAGATCAATCTTGGAGAAATATGACGCTCCTTGTAATTGATCAAACAAATCATCAATTCTGGGAAGAGGGTATCGATTTTTCACAGTCAACTTGTTCAACTCGCGATAGTCGATACACATACGAAATGACCCGTCTTTCTTCTTGACAAATAGAACTGGTGCTCCCCATGGTGAATGACTCGGCCGAATGAATCCCTTCTCCAATAGCTCTTGTAGTTGGCTGGATAATTCCTGCATTTCAGATGGTGCTAATCGATATGGTGCTTTTGCTACCGGCGCAGCTCCAGGAACCAACTCGATACGAAATTCCACCTGTCGTAGAGGAGGTAAACCCGACAAATCATCAGGAAATACTTCCGGGTAATCTCGCACCACAGGAATATCTGCCAACTTGATGCCTTCTTCCTTCTTTTCTACCACATGAGCCAGGAGTGCGTAGCACTGCTTCCGTAGACATCGACGCGTCTTCATGCAGGAAATAAGCTTCAGAGTTCTTCCTGGTCGTTCTCCTTGAATCTTGAGTACCTCCCCATTAGGCATGGGGATTCGTACTACTTTCTCCCGACAAACGATCTCGGCTCCGTGCTTTGACAACCAATCCATTCCCACGATCACGTCGAAACTCCCTAGCTCGAAAGGTATTAAGTCTATGTCGAAGGCATGGTCTTCTAATATTATGGAGCACTGTCTAATGATCTTATCTGCTGGTACGAATCTACCATTGGCCATTTCTACTGAAAAGCTAGTTTCTAGCCTACTCGGTTTCAAGCCAAGCATGTGTGCAAAATCAGAAGATATGAAGCTATTATCTGCTCCCGTATCAAACAATATAGATGCGAAGTGGTCGTTGAGAAGATACGTACCCGTGACAACATTGGGATCCTGGCGGCATCATTAGCTCCAATGACGAAGGCACGTCCTCTTGCAGCATTTCCTTGATTTCCCTGGGCTGGATTACCAGCTATAGCCAGCAATTACTGCTGGTTATTGCCTTGTTGACCGGGAGCTCTGTTCAGTCGGGGGTATTTGTTTCGGAAGTGATCAAGACCTCCACATTCATAGCACGCCCTGGCGTTCCCGGCGGGGTTAACCGCATTAATGGGCGTGACCAGGTTTGGCGTAATCCTACAATCCTTCGCCCAATGACCCAAGCGCCTACAGTTTGTGCATTCCCGACACGCCCTTGCTGGGGAATGGTGCCAATTACACTTGTTGCACTTGGGGTGCGGTCCCGTGAAATCCTTCTTTTCTTGAGTTATAGCCACAAAACTTCAGGCTGTTTTAGCCTTCTTATCGGATCTTCCAGCGTTAGACCCGAACTCCTTTCTCTTCTCGGTTCCCTTTCCCAGTAATCCGGTTCTCACCATTTCGTCAGTAAGAGCGCCAGCCTTCAAAATTGCGCTCTGGATTGTAGGAGGAGGAGCTGCTGTCACCAGTGCTCGAATTTGAGGTGCAAGTCCCCAAATATACCTCTCGATTCTCTTGGATTCCGGTGTGACTAAATGCGGAACCAATCTCGCCAATTCATGAAATCGATCGGTGTATGCTGCGTGCCCAGCCCCCACCATTGCGTGATTCCAGAATTCATGTTCGAGTTTCTGCATTTCGTTAAGAGGACAGTATTCCTCAGAAATTAATGCCTTAAACTCATCCCAGGTCATCTGCATTGCAGACTCCCTTCCCCTTGCCTGAACCTGAGTGTTCCACCAGGTTAATGCCTTGCCTTGCAGTGAGCAGGTGGCATATTTGATCCATTGACTATCGAGGCATTCACTAATGTCGATTACCGCCTCCATCTTCTTGATCCATCTGGTTAAGGCTATTGCTCCGCCTTTCCCATCGAATTCGTGGGGTTTGCAAGCCACAAACTCTTTATATGTGCATCCCCGTTTGGTATGGTTGACGCCAGTTTCGTTTCCATTTATTCCACCAATGCCAATATCATCCACTACCCCTTGGTTATGTTAGCCGTTGGTGTTATGATCCCCGTGGAGAGGATGATTCAGCAGGGCGTCGCTTACTTGCGTCACAATAGTAGGAACTAATGCAGCTAGCTGCAGAGCAATCATAGCAGCTATATCAGGATTGCCAGTTTCCTGATTATTGTCGGCTGGAGCACCACCAGCTCTTGATGGTCTACCCCTTCTCCTATTTTGTGGGGCTTCAGCTTCTTGGTTGGTTTTGCGTGTGACTCTTTTAGGTGCCATCTTCTAACTACAGAAAGATGGAAATTTTAGTCACCGCATGATTTCACTCATTAATTCATAATAACCTATGCTTCGGTCCATCAAGATCATTATGTAGCCCAGATTAAGCACATTCTTAGCATACCGGTGATGCTTATATATAGGGTTCCCCGCAGCGTTCCCACCACATCCACGATATACCTTGAATAATACTTAAACTAGTTACATAACATCTTAATTTTCCTTAGCATCTACTCAAATAATAACATTTTGTATGGGTAGGGAGTATCATTACTCCTCTACATTCATGTATTCCACTTTCATTCTAAGCATTAATCAGTAGTTACTAAAATGCTAAGTGGAAGAATGTCCAATAAAGATTAAGGTCAATTGTCATGATTGGAAATACTATGAAGGCTTTAAGTAGGACAGGACTTGAGTATATGATAATGTTTGATTGCCTTCAACAAGGACTTACTAGAATTATGACCCTAGCACCCTAGGGTATAGAATAGAAACTTGTGATACTCATGATTGTTACCTTATGGTAAGATTAGCCAGACTTCTCATGCATGGCGAATTACAATTACGTGTGCACCCGTAATGGTAATCTACCTTGCATGATCACCCTTAGCTTCACTTACCCCAAGTTAACTTTATAGTATTATTTAGATTCAACTAGCACAAATAATATGATGTCCTCCTGTCCATGAGCCAGTATTCCAATAATAGCATGTAATAACATATAAGCACATTATGTCTCATGATAACTGCATATCCGTCATACTTTCAGAATTTCAGTCATAACTATGATAGGGTCGGATTCGATATCCTAGATCGACGCTACGCGTGATCACCTAAGTTCCCTATTAATATGATGTTGTGCGCATACAAGCGTAAAATTCTAGCATAACAGTATCCCATGGAGAGAGACTAAGAGTAATAGTGTCTTTCTCGGGATGTTCAGATAATACGTGTATATGTATAAAGTAAAGTATGTAGGAACATACTTGTATACTAAGTTCATAGACTTAATATACTTGACCCATTTCCCTTGTAGTTTTGTGTATTGACCATAGTTTATCACTCATCCCAGAAATCCCCAGGTAGCGTAACGGGTCTCGCAATGAGATTTATACGAATACGCTTGCCTTAGCCCTTAGGCCTTTTGCCAGGAAATCCAGGATACAGGTGTCTATGCGTCACACAAATCATGAAAGACATTTAGGTAAAATCAAATGCACATAATCCCTATCATGCATTCTATATGAAGGTTCTTAGGTTATAGTCTAGGTCAAATTCTCCACCTAATTCTCTACAACCAAGGCTCTGATACCAATCTGTCACACCCTCGCTTATAGCGGAAACACGAGGATGCGACGGACGGGATCATAACACTTGGTATAATTACAGAGACATATTATATGCAAAATCCTCGTGTCATGACGTCGCCCGACATAATGGTGACTTGTGTCATGGTTAGTCAGTTCCACGTCTATCATAGTCTTATTAATTCCAAATCCAAATTACACAGAGTTCATAAATGAAACAAATGATATACATGACTAATGCAAAGCTTATTGAAATCCTGAGGGTCTCGGCTAAGGCATCAACTCTAGCTATCCTCTTTGATTATGTTCACCTGAAAAGATATGCTCAAAAATGTCAACACATAATGTTGGTGAGTTCCGCAGGTTTAATTTGGAAACTGTAATTGATGCTGTATAAAATTTGATATGGAATCATACTGCAAGCACAAACCACATAACATGTGTTTAAGACAACCAAACCTAATGACGTTATGCATATAAATTTGCCGGAATATATTCACCCTTGGCCGGATTGCTGGCAGCTGTGTTGGTAACTCGCAAGTTAACCAATCGTCTAAGGGTGGGGGTGTCAACCCAGTAGTACTACCAATACCTAACCGTTGGTTCCCAAACCCGGGAATTAATGGTTATAAGAATCATAGAATAACACCATGTATGCATGCAAAATAGTATCACATTGATTCCAAGTATGAAAATAGAATAAACGATGTACAGCATTGAAAACGGGTGAGTATACTTTTCCCCCATTTATTGAAAACATTGAAAGATTGTATAAACATAAAAAGGGGCCATGAAACTCACCTTGAATTGATGTAATGCACAAAGACTTCATAGAATTAGGCAGTGCACGATCAAACACGTTCAGTACCTATTATTTATTTTAACTAAGACTTTAAAATGTATTCAACGCCAATAGATATATTTGGTTGGATTCAGGTTGACGTACACGATTATATATATTTGATTTTGATTTTATACCTAATGATATTAGGATTTAAATTGAATTGTGAGATTTTGGATAACAATATATTTTCTTGTATTTTGATTTATTTAAAAGATTTATACCATTTAAATATGTTATGTATGTATTCTTTGTAATCGTTTAGTAATAATTTATTAGTTAACGTATAAAAATATATCCTATCATTACATTTGTAAATAATTATGAAATTATACTATGTGTAATTTTCTATAATTTTTGTGATTATTTCGTAATTAAACACGATTTAGAGTCCATTTTTATAAAATGATTATTTATAATATTTATAATAATTATATAAGAAAAATAATTAAATAAGGTTTTTAAAGAAATAAATTTTCAAAAAATAATTAGATAATCAAATTAAATTTGCAGGATCGTTCTAACGTTGTTAACAAGCAAAAGCCCTCTGTTAATTTGGGTTTAGAATGCTCAAAAGATGGGTTTCGACTAAGTTGCAGGTTGCGAAGAGGATGAAGATTGAATTCTACGATTGCGTTCGTTTTATACCAATTTGAACTCAGTGGACGATTGGAAACGACAAAATGATCAAGAATATGCGTTTTCTTTTGTTTATATAGTGTTTAGTGCTCGATTTAGTGCCGCACTTCGACCGAAAGTGAAAGGGATCGATTAGTGGTTCTAGAAGCTGTAATTTGAATGATTAAACGTGTTGATTGATTCGAATCTTGTTCACGAATGAATTGGAACCGGTTTTGGGGTTAAAAATGGATGTTTGTTGTTGTTTCGGGGGTCGCCGGAGCTCGCCGGATTTTTGGCCGGACGGCGGCCGGAAAATCGGGGGTGGGCGGGGGTTGGTTTTGTAATTTTAAAAGTTACACAAATGGTCCCTGAGGTTTTATCTTTGTTATTTTATGCTAGAACTCAAATTTTAAGTTTCAAAAATTGCATAATACCCCCTGCACTTTATTATTATTATTATTATTATTATTATTATTATTATTATTATTATTATTATTATTATAATTATTTTATTATTATTATTGTTATTAGTATTATTATTATTATCATCATCATTATTATTATTATTATTATTATTATTATTATTATTATTATTATTATTATTATTATTATTATTATTATTATTATTATTATGGTTAACACGTAACACATATATAATGAGATTCAATTCTAAACGAATTAATTACGCAAGGATAATTAGTATACACAGAGAGTTAACGATCTTATTATTAATTGACGGACCTGTCGGTGACAGATGTCACATACTAACAATACCTATCCGTTGGTTCCAAACCCGGAATTAATGGTTGTAAGAGGATCCATAGAATAACACCATGTGTGTATGCAAAACAGTATCACGTTAATTCCAAGTATGAAAATTGTATGTAAGATTGTACAGCATTGAAAACGGGTAAGCATACTTTTCCCCCAATGATTGAAAACATTGAAAACATTGAAAACATGTATAAACATAAAAAGGGGCCACGAAACTCACCTTGAATTGATGTAATGCACAAAGACTTCACAGAATAAGGCAATACACGATCAAACACGTTCAATACCTATTATTTATTGTAACTAAGACTTTAAAATATTCTCAATACGAATAGATATATTTGGTTGAATTCAGGTTTGACGCACACGATTAGATATATATATTGGGTTTGATTATATATATAGTGATAATAGGATTTAAGTTGAATTGTGAGGTTTTGACAAGTAAGTATATTTACTTGTATTTTGATTTATTTGTAAGAAATACATATTATTATGTATATTTTCTTTGTATTATTTAACATTGATTACGATTAAAAACATAACTTATAATTACGTTTGTAAATAATTTATGTATAATTTCTATGACTTTCCATGATTATTTTATAACTAATTACGATATAATGTCTATTTTTATAAAAATGATTATTTATAATATTTATAAATAATATTCTATAAAGATTTTTAAAGTTTTTAAATAAAATAAATTTACAGGAAATCATTTTGTAATATTTAAAATAAGGATAGTTTATAAAATTTATTTTTATAATTTTTAAGAATTTTTATATATTTTATCGAGGTTTAAAAATACTTCTAAAAAAATATGGCAGGGGCTTTTGAACACGAATTCCACATGAACCCTAATTTGATTTCAATTAAATTGAACACGAATTCAATCTTATTTGCAGTTGTAATCATGGGGCTTTTGATCCCCATGTATAAACGAGTAGTTAGAGTGTTTAATTACCTGTTTATGTTTCGAATTGTAGATGAACACTTCGAAGAACAGGTCGCGGTTATCTTGAAATCGAATGATAATCAATCTTTGATGAAAATCAAATTGATTGTACAGAAAGCTTTGAATGATGCTATAGATCAATAGCCCTCTATCAATTTCATGTATTGGAACTCCTATGTTGGAGTCCAGATGAATTGCAGGTCAAGGACGAAGATGATGATCAAATTTAGTGTTTGTGTGTGTTTCGATTGGAGTCGCAGATTGCATTTCATTTATAGGATTATAAAGTTCGTGTAGGCCGTTTTAATTCGATTATATTAGTGGTTGAGTGGGTGATTTAGCCGTTGAACGGTCGGTAAATAAAGTGAAAAAGATTATAGCCGTTAATTTACCGTTACAACTCGTTTTAGGGGTGCATTGGGTTCGATTCTTGTCTGCGAAGCGGTTGGGTGCATTTCGAGCTGTAAAAATCGTGTTTTTAATTGGTTTTGGTGGTCGCCGGTGGTTGGCGGGAATTTGGCCGGAATAGTGCGCCGGAAACACGGGGGCGGGGGTTTGGGTTTGAAAAATTACACAATTGGTCCCTGCGATTTCGGTTTGTTTCTTTTGTTCCTAAACTTAATTAAAATTAAATTACAGATTTGGTCCCTGAGGTTTAGTATTTGTTATTTTATGTTGTTAACTTCTTTTGAAGTTTCAGAATTGAGAAATTGCCCCCTGGACTTTATTATGATTATTATTATTCTTATTATTATTATTGTTATTATTATTATTATTATTAACACAAACGTGTATACGAGAAATTCAACTAAAACGATATATATATATATATATAATAAATAAGTAAGGATAGTTAACACACACGGAACGAGTACACGAAGATAATTCGGTTAACACGATAAATAGACTATGAACATATGTGAGGATCGTTAATACACACGGTGAGTTAACGAGCTTAATGTAAATTGACAGAACTACCGGTGACAGATGCTACACACCATCACATTCACCACATGATCTTCAACAAGAAGAATCTTAGGTTTTCTTTCTGATTTGGGAATATCTTGAATGTTTCTAGAACTTTGTTCATCAGTAGGTGAACATGAAACCATATGTAGATCATAGTGATTCTCTTTTTCTTTCTTGATGCATTTTGTTTTCATTTCATGAGGTACACTGATGTCATCCTCTGATGACTCGTTGTCAGCCATATCATCAAATCCATCTGTATCATCTGAACTTTCACACAAATGTGAAAGTAGACCCATAATGTTCTTTGCTTGATATTGTGAGATGTCACAGTATCCCCCAGTTGAGGGAATTTCATCCCGAAATTCAACTGGTGCTAGGTCCAAGAGTGTCATCTTCGAACCGACGTGGGTATTTGAGTCTCATCTGATCTTCACGTTTCCATGTAAACTCTGGACCTCGTTTGGAATTCCATCTCACACGAACAATAGGTATCTTGCTGCGTCTCAACCTCTTGACCTTTCGGTCCATGACCTCAATAGGTTCCTCCACAAAATGGAGACTTTGATCAATCTTGATATCCTCAATAGGCACGTGAAGTGATTCGTCAGCTAAACACTTCTTGAGGTTTGATACATGGAAAGTATCATGCACACTGCCAAGCTCTTGTGGCAACCTTAATCGATATGCCACTGAACCGATCCTCTCTGTTATCTCAAATGGTCCAATATATCTCGGGGCTAACTTCCCCTTCTTTCCAAACCGAACGATTCCTTTCCAAGGAGAGACCTTAAGTAGCGCTCGATCACCAACGTTAAACTCTAACAGCTTCCGACGGTTATCGGCATAGCTCTTTTGGCGATCTCTAGCAGCTTTAAGTCTGTCTTTGATTAGGAAGATCTTATCGGTTGTTTCCTGAATGATTTCGGGTCCTGTTAGCTGACTCTCGCCAATCTCGGCCCAACATACAGGTGATCTACATTTTCAGCCATACGACGCTTCGAATGGTGCACACCCAATACTAGTATGGTAGCTGTAATTATAGGAAAACTCAATCAACGGTAGATGAGTATCCCAACTGCCACCAAAATCAATGACACATGCCCGTAGCATGTCCTCAAGCTTCTGTATTGTGCGTTCACTTTGGTCGTCTGTCTGGGGGTGATAGGCTGTACTCATGTCTAATCGAGTGCCCATCGCTTTCTGCAACGTCTGCCAAAAGCGTGAAGTAAATCGACTGTCTCGGTCGGATATGATTGACACCGGCACTCCGTGCCGTGGCACGACCTCTTTGATGTACAATCTTGCCAGCTTATCCATTTTATAGTCTTCTCAGATAGGCAAGACATGAGCGGATTTAGTCAGTCGATCCACTACGACCCATATCGAGTCGTGCCCGCTTGGCGTTCTCGGGAGTTTGGTGATAAAATCCATTGTGATGTTCTCCTATTTCCACTCAGGAATTTCAGGTTGTTGCAATAATCCAGATGATTTCTAGTATTCAGCTTTGACCTTTGAACACGTCAAGCATTTGCTCACATATAGAGCAATATCTTTCTTCATACCCAGCCACCAGTACAGATCCTTCAGATCGTGGTACATCTTGTCTGCACCGGGATGAATAGAATATCGAGTCTTGTGTGCTTCATCCAAGACTAGTGTGCGTACGTCTCCCCGTTTGGGGACCCATATGCGATCAATGAAGTAATGTACGCCGTCATCCTTGCGATTCATCTGTTTATCCAACCCTCGGAATTCTTCTCCCGCAAGGTTTTCTTCTTTTAGAGCCTCACTTTGTGCGTTTTGAATTTGAGCTTTCAAGTTCGTTTGAATAGTCAATCCCAAAGCTCTAACACGTAGTGGTTTTACGCGTTCTTTACGACTGAGGGCATCAGCCACCACATTTGCTTTCCCCGGATGATACCGGATTTCGCAATCATAGTCACTAAGTAGTTCTACCCAACGTCGTTGTCGCATGTTGAGCTCTTTCTGATTCAGGATGTGATGAAGGCTCTTATGATCGGTATAGATGATGCATTTGGTTTCATACAGATAGTGCCCCCATATCTTAAGTGCCAAAACTACAGCGCCCAACTCCAAATCATGAGTCATGTAGTTCTTTTCGTGGACCTTTAGTTATCGTGAGGCGTAAGCGATCACTTTATCTCTCTGCATCAACACACATCCCAATCCTCTATGCGAAGCATCGCAATACACCACGAAGTCGTCTGTTCCGTCCGGAAGGGACAGTATTGGAGCATTGCACAACTTTTCCTTTAACGTTTGGAAAGCTTGTTCTTGTGCATGTCCCCAATCAAACTTCTTATTCTTCTGGGTTAGCACGGTCAACGGTTGTGTGATTTTTGAAAAGTTCGCAATAAACTATCGATAATACCCAGCCAATCCTAAGAATTGTCGGATTTCTGATGGTGTTTGGGGTGTATCCCATTTCTTCACCGCTTCAATCTTGCTGGGGTCTACATGGATTCCATCTTTATTAACCACATGGCCCAAAAACATCACTTCTTGAAGCCAGAATTCACACTTCGAGAATTTGGCGAAAAGCTTCTCTTCCCGCAACAATTCTAGAATTGCTCGAAGGTGTTTCTCATGATCCTCTTTCAATCGATAATAGATAAGTATATCATCTATGAACACGATTATGAACTTATCCAAATATGGTTTGCACACTCGATTCATCAGGTCCATGAACACAGCTGGTGCATTAGTCAGCCCGAAGGGTATGACTAAGAACTCATAGTGACCATAACGAGTCCTAAATGTTGTTTTCGGTATGTCACCCTCATAAACTCTCAGTTGATGATATCCAGCACGAAGATCAATCTTGGAGAATCCTTGTAATTAATCAAACAAATCATCAATTCTGGGAAGAGGGTATCGATTTTTCACAGTCAACTTGTTCAACTCGAGATAATCGATACACATACGAAATGACCCGTCTTTCTTCTTGACAAATAGAACCGGTGCTCCCCATGGAGAAGGACTCGGCCGAATGAATCCCTTTTCTAATAGCTCTTGTAGTTGGCTGGATAACTCCTGAATTTTAGATGGTGCTAATCGGTATGGTGCTTTTGCTACCAAAGTAGCTCCAGGAACCAATTCGATACGAAATTCTACCTGTCGTAGAGGAGGTAAACTCGACAAATCATCAGAAAATACTTCCGGATAATCTCGCACCACCAGAATATCTGCCAACTTGATGCCTTCTTCCTTCTTTTCTACCACATGAGCTAGGAGTGCGTAGCACTGCTTCCGTAAACATCGACGCGTCTTCATGAAGGAAATAAGCTTTAGAGTTCTTCCCGGTCGTTCTCCTTGAATCTTGAGTATATATCCATTTGGCATGGGGATTCGTACTACTTTCTCCCGACAGACAATCTTGGCTCCGTGCTTCGACAACCAATCCATTCCCACAATCACATCGAAGCTCCCTAGCTCGAAAGGTATTAAATATATGTCGAAGGCATGGTTCTCTAATATTATGGAGCACTGTCTAATAATCTTATCAGCTTGTATGAATCTACCGTTGGCCATTTATATGGAAAAGCTAGTTTCTAGCCTACTAGGATTCAAGGCAAGCATGTGTGCAAAATCAGAAGATATGAAGCTATTGTCTGCTCCCGTATCAAACAATATAGAGGCGAAGTGGTCTTTGAGAAGATGCGTACCCGTGACAACATTCGGGTCCTAACGAGCATCGTTGGCTCCAATGACAAAGGCACGTCCTCTGGCAGCATTTCCTTGATTTTCCTGGGCCGGATTACCAGCTATGGCCAGCACTTGCTGCTGGTTATTCCCCTGTTGACCCGGTGCTCTATTTAGTCGGGGGCACGTATTTCGGAAGTGATCGAGGCCTCCACATTCATAGCATGCCCTGGCATTCCCGGCGGGGTTAACCGCATTGATGGGTGCTACCAGGTTGGGCGCAATCCTACAATCCTTCGCCCAGTGTCTCGAGCGCCTACAGTTGGTACATTCCCGACATGGCATTGCTGGGGAATGGTGATAGTTACACTTGTTGCACTTGGGGTGCGGTCGAGTGTATTCCTTCTTCCCTGGTGTCACAGCCACAAAATTTCGGGCTGTCTTGGCCTTCTTATCGAATCGTCCAGCATTGGACCTGTTCGTCTCCCCAAACTCTTTTCTCTTCTCTTTTCCCCTACCCAGCAGTCCTGTTCTCACCATTTCGTCAGTTAGAGCGCCAGCCTTCAGAATTGTGCTCTGGATCGTAGGAGGAGCAGCTGCTGTTACTAATGCTCTGATTTGAGGCGCGATTTCCCAAATATACCTCTCGATCCTCTTGGATTCCGGAGTCACCAGATGTGGAACTAGCCTTGCCAGTTCGTGGAATCGATCAGTATAAGCGGCATGCCCAGCCCTACCATAGAATGATTCCAGAATTCATGCTCCAATTTCTGCATTTCATTAAGGGGGCAGTACTCCTCAGTAATCAAAGCTTTGAACTCATCCCAAGTCATTTGCATCGCAGATTCTCTCCCTCTGGCTTGAACCTGGGTGTTCCACCAAGTTAGTGCCTTGCCCTGTAGTGAACACGTGCCTTGCCCTGTAGGTTTAAATTGAAAACATGTAATTGATGTTGTATAGAATTTGATGTGGAATCATACTGTTATAAGCAAGCAAAATCACATAACATGTGCCTCAGACAACCAAACCTAATGACAGTATGCATATAAATTCGTCGGAATATATTCACCCATGGCCTGATTGATGGCAGTTGTGTCGGTAACTCACAAGTTAAACCGATCTGTCGAGGGTGGGGGTGTCAACCATGTGTGTATGCAAAATAGTATCACGTTGATTCCAAGTATGAAAATTGTATGTAAGATTGTACAGCATTGAAAACGGGTAAGCATACTTTTCCCCCAATGATTGAAAACATTGAAAACTTGCATAAACATAAAAAGGGGCCACGAAACTCACCTTGAATTGATGCAATGCACAAAGACTTCACAGAATAAGGCAATGCACGATCAAACACATTCAATACCTATTATTTATTGTAACTAAGACTTTAAAATATACTCAATACGAATAGATATATTTGGTTGAATTCGGGTTTGACGCACACGATTAGATATATATATTTGGGTTTGATTATATATCTAGTGATAATAGGATTTAAGTTGAATTGTGAGGTTTTGACAAGTAAGTTTATTTACTTGTATTTTGATTTATTCTTAAGACATACATATTATTATGTATATATTCTTTGTATTATTTAACATTGATTACGATTAAAAATATAACTTATAATTATGTTTGTAAATAATTTATGTATAATTTCTATGATTTTTCATGATTATTTTATAATTTATTACGATATAATGTCTATTTTTATAAAAATGATTATTTATAATATTTATAAATAATATTCTATAAAGAGTTTTAAGGTTTTTAAATAAAATAAATTTACAGGAAATCATTTTGTAATATTTAAAATAAGGATAGTTCATAAAATTTATTTTTATAATTTTTAAGAATTTTTATATATTTTATCGAGGCTTAAAAATACTTTAAAAAAAATATGGCAGGGACTCGGGTTCGAACCCGGGACCCCTTGCCTATCCCTCTTACGCTTTAACCAGCAGGCTAGGGCGCCTGCGCCTGCCTGAACTGGTTTTAAATTCTTTTTAAACAGGGTTACCCAGTTTCCCCTAATTCCACATGAACCCTAATTTGATTTCAATTAAATTGAACACGAATTCAGTCTTGTTTGCAGTTGTAATCATGGGGCTTTTGATCCCCATATATAAACGAGTAGATTAGAGTGTTTAATTACCTGTTTATGTTTCGAATTATAGATGAACACTTCGAAGAACAGGTCGTGGTTATCTTGAAATCGAATGATAATCAATCTTTGATGAAAATCAAATTGATTGTACAGAAAGCTTCGAATGATGCTATAGATCAATAGCCCTCTGTCAATTTCGTGTATTGGAACTCCTATGTTGGAGTCCGGATGAATTGCAGGTCGAGGACGAAGACGATGATCAAATTCAGTGTTTGTGTGTGTTTCGATTGGAGTCGCAGATTGCATTTCATTTATAGGATTATAAAGTTCGTGTAGGCCGTTTTAATTCGATTATATTAGTGGTTAAGTGGGTGATTTAGCCGTTGAACGGTCGGTAAATAAAGTGAAAAAGATTATAGCCGTTAATTTACCGTTACAACTCGTTTTAGGGGTGCATTGGGTTCGATTCTTGTCTGCGAAGCGGTTGGGTGCATTTCGGGCTGTAAAAATCGTGTTTTTAATTGGTTTTGGTGGTCGCCGGTGGTTGGCCGGAATTGGCCGGAACAGTGCGCCGGAAACACGGGGGCGGGGGTTTGGGTTTGAAAAATTACACAATTGGTCCCTACGGTTTCGGCTTGTTTCTTTTGTTCCTAAACTTAATTAAAATTAAATTACAGATTTGGTCCCTGAGGTTTAGTATTTGTTATTTTATGTTGTTAACTTCTTTTGAAGTTTCAGAATTGACAAATTGCCCCCTGGACTTTATTATGATTATTATTATTCTTATTATTATTATTGTTATTATTATTATTATTATTATTATTATTATTATTATTATCGTTATTATTATTATTATTATTATTATTATTATTATTGTTATTATTATTATTATTATTATTATTATTATTATTATTATTAACACAAACGTGTATACGAGAAATTCAACTAAAATGATATATATATATATATATATATGTATATATATATAAATAATAAATAAGTAAGGATAGTTAACACACATGGAACGAGTACACGAAGATAATTCGGTTAACACGATAAATAGACTATGAACATATGTGAGGATCGTTAATACACACGGTGAGTTAACGAGCTTAATGTAAATTGACAGAACTACCGGTGACAGATGCTATACACCATCACATTCACCACATGATCTTCAACAAGAAGAATCTTAGGTTTTCTTTCTGATTTGGGAATATCTTGAATGTTTCTAGAACTTGTTCATCAGTAGGTGAACATGAAACCATATGTAGATCATAGTGATTCTCTTTTTCTTTCTTGATGCATTTTGTTTTCATTTCATAAGGTACACTGATGTCATCCTCTGATGACTCGTTGTCAGCCATATCTTCAAATCCATCTGTATCATCTGAGCTTTCACACAAATGTAAAAGTAGACCCACAATATTCTTTGCTTGATATTGAGAGATGTCACATAGGCGGCGGTAGAGTTGAAAATAAGTTCAATTTGGTCACATTTAATAAAAAACTAAGGGGTTAATTCTCTGTTAGTAAGAATCATTGAGAAAAATTAGCTTAAAGTTGATAGGGTATGTAAACATTTCCTAAGTTGAGATTAACATTGGCTAATAAATAAAAATTGGGATTATTAAAATATAATAACCCTATTAATAATAATGAAATCAAATAAAATTATTAAAAAGTTTTACTTATCTATACTATTATATAAAGCATATAGTAAGCACACAATTGTAATTCTTTTAAAGTTTAAGACACCTAATACAACTTTTAATGCATGAGCTACAAGTATTCTATGCAATAGTTTCTAGTTTGCCCAATTTAATAAACTTCTTATAATTAATATATTATTTAATACACATGAGATTATTTAATTTAGTACAGGAAGTATATCATATATATAATACTTTAAACTAATATACAAATATACATTTGTTAATTATATTTAATAAGTAAATACTATTTAAATTAAGTATTATTATATTTAAAATACTTAAATATTTAATCACTAAATATTTATATATTTGTAATGATAATAATACCCAAATATATTAATATATAATGTAGGTTGGAAAAGAGCATCGATAACATTCGTCACATCACCGACCACTTTACTATATATAACAAATAGAAAATGAAAATAAAAAAGATAGTTATTAGTGACGTAGTAGGTTTTTTAGTGTTACCATACTAATTACATTTTCTTCAAACTCATAAAAGAACTTACGTTGTTTTTTATTTAATAATTTTACACTTAAATCCAATGTTTTCAGAACCGGATCAGACGTCGAACCGGACGCCTTACCGGTTTGGTGGTCGGACCGGTCGGACCGGATTTAAGAACCGGATGACATCATAATTATATATATAGTATATTATATATATATTGTTATATATATAATCAAATATAAGCAATTTATATATAATTTATATATGTATTTTATAGTTATATATAAAACTTAAGTATATTTGGGTGTGTGTGAATGTATGTCTAAGATTATGGTGAACACTTTGTCCCACAATGGTGTGGGAACAAAGTGAGGTTTGGTTTATAAGTAATTGTTTTACCACTCTAGTGTATCTTTATGACATATTTCACCACAAGTAGTGTGGGAACAAAGTGAAGTTTGGTTTATAAGTAATTGTTTTACCACTCTAGTGTATCTTTATGACATATTTTGTCATAAGTACTACCCGCGCGCGCGGTAGGGGTGCAAAGACGAGTTTTCTATTGGATTTTCATTGAACTCGTGCGTGCCCGCACGTCCCACGGACACGAATGCAGCTTTAAAAACCCAGGCCCACGCGAGGCAGTTTTTGTTTTTGAAGTACTAATGATCATCGTTATATCTAACACACTAATTTATAGTTCAACACCCCGTTTTTACTCAAAAAAAAAAAAAATCCACAAAACAGCCCGAACCGGTCCGGTTTCCCGGTCCGACCACCGGTTCGGGAAGAACCGGCCGGTTCGGGAAGAACCGGCCGGTTCGACCACTTAAAACCGAATCATACCTGACCGGACCGGCCACCGGACCGATCCCCGGTTCAACCAGTCGGACTGGCCGGTCCGATCCGGTCGTGAAACAATGCTTAAACCCCTATAGATTTTTTTAACTAATCACATCAATTTTTTTTCAAATTAGCTACTTACTCATTTTGTCTTTTTTTCAACATTACACTTAAACATTGGAATTATATCAAATTTACACTTAATTTTCTAACCTTTAGTAAATTTCTTTCATTTATTCTAACCACTTTACTGTAACACCCGTAATTTCTTTTAAAGAAATAAAAGAAGGAAATAGAAAGAAAAGGAAGAAAATAAAAGTCAACTAAAGAGGAGGGACCAAAAGTGCCAAATGGGCAAAGTTATTATTTATTTTATACAAAAAGGGAGGCATGGCCGCCCATAACCCCTGCACACTTCTTTGCATTCGGTTTTTAGAGAGAGAAACAGCAGGGACTTCGATTTTTAGAGAGAGAAAGAAGAAGAAATCAGATTCAAGGTAAGAATTGGTGTTTTTAAGTTGTGTTTTGGCTAAGAAACCGAGAATGCATGTTCTTATGTGTGTGTGTTTGTGTTCGGGTTGCACTGTGTGTGTGTGTTTTAGGTGTAGAAACGACTGGGAAGTTAAGAAAGGGTATCCAAAACCGAAGACAAACTAAGGTGAGTTTCTAGACCCCTTTTTACCTGTTTTAAATGTTTTGGGGCTGGAAAATGCATGTAAGTATGTTTTTATAAAATTTGGGTTTTATACCCGTATGATTTGAATGTATGAATGTATGTGTTTATGTTATGTTTTGCCTAGAATCATGTGAGCATGTTTAGAACTAGGCATTATGATGTTTGGGACTTGGACTATGAATTAGACACATGAACAGGTTACTAATACGTCTGAAATTTTGCCTTAGAAATATGTCTGAAATCTGGACTTAGAATAAATAAGTATAAGTTGATGAGTCCAATAGTGTTTATACGTCCAACAGGACTCATGAGTCCCACAGTACCCATGAGCCTGAAAACTAAGTAAAAAGGTGAAAAGTCTGAATTCTGGTCGTATGACCAGAAAATATTTCTAAGTATGGGATGGTACGACCAATAGTGCTCATACGCCCAACAGGGTGGTCGTATGACCAGATGATTATTCTAAGTGTAGGATGAAAAGTCCAATATGGCTCATACGCCCAGCAGTGCTCTTACGCCTAACAGGGCTTATACGCCCAACAGGGCTCAAACGCCCAGAACACTTAGAATTTTTACAGAAATTTCCTGCAAATCCGAAGTTCGAGGTTTTGACCAGGGTTGACTAGGGTTAATAAATGATGATGTTTTATGCATGTAATGATGATTAATGATTAACCCTTATTAAGGTTACTGATATTATTATCAGTATTCTATTATTGCTAACAATATTATTATTTAATATTGTTAAGTATGAGATGACGCCCAAAATACTTAGACTTTTTAACATATTTCCCTTGGAGTTTGTGCAGTAGGGTTTCACCTGAATGTTGACTAGGACGTTATTGAATGAGAATGATGATGTTTGAATGTAATAATATCCTTTTCTTGATATTATAATTAATATTACGATTAGGGATATTATTAAGAGTATGAATAATATATTTATAATATTATTAGTATTATTATTATTAATATGCTTATTGATAATAATACTGTATGTTTCTATGTGGAATGATCATGATCAAGAATTATTATCATTAATAAAGTGAAAGATTAATGATAAAGAGGAATGGAACGTGAACGAATGAACGAAAGTCTTGCAAGCAAATGAATGGAGGCGCACACCCCTGGCAGGTGTTAGCTCAACTGTGATGCGGGTTCGCTACCCCGAAGGATGCACACAGGATCAATCCTTGAGATTGATATAGAGGTGAGTGACTTGGTGTCACAACAGACTCACAGGAATGTAGGTCAATCTTCGTGATTGGCTTAGAGGTGAGTGACTTGGTGTCACAACAGACTCACAGTATGTAGGTCAATCTTTGTGATTGACTTAGAGGTGAGCGACTTGGTGTCGCAACAGACTCACAGCTTAATTAAAGAGGAATGTTAAAAGTACGAATTGAACGATGATGAAGATAATGAAAGTATTACCTATGTGTACGTACGATGTATGATCACCTGTGAAAATGAGGAACGGTTTTTGAACGAAAAGTAAAGTATTTTAACTATAAAACTAGAACTCACTCAGCAACGCTGACTTTTATGTATTTTCCAGTTGGCAGGTGACAGGTTGCTGAGGATGGCATACAGGGGTGGCTACTTGGTGGGCAAGACTGACATCCATTATGTTTTTGACGATACTGTTGTTTTGTAATCCATTCAATTAAATATTTTGTGACTTGGGAACTAAAATGTATTGCTTAACAACAGTGTTTCTAATGAAATGAATGTCTTTTGTTTAAATTAATTCCGCTGCTTAAATTTATAATAAGTACGTTTTATGCTGTGAATGTCCAACTGTGAGGTGCCTGGGATCGGGGCCTTACAAGTTGGTATCAGAGCTAAAGTTTAAGTGAATTGGGTAAATATTTTCAAAATGAACCTCAACTTAAACTGAGAATGGGACGGAAAGAGGGATGTCAGCCCGAGTAGCCATGTGCCATCAGGTATTGCTTTCTTAAAAATCAACCAGACTTATGTGCGTGTGCTATATGTGATTTATGTGTTCTTAGTAGATTTAGATACTGATGTAGTCAGGATAGGAAATGCTTGGGGTGTGAAGAGTAAAGTAAGTGGCTAATCACAACTGGCCACTGTAATTAGGGACTTACTATACTTGACATAAACTGAGCTATTACCTTGAATGACTGTTTTAGTGTTTGAATCTTATAGTGCATAGGAAAATGGCTGGGAAGAAACCTTCTAAGGCTGCTAGAGGTAGAGGTCGTCCGCGTACGACTAGGAACAACACTAAAGCTCCTGAGACGGCTCTTGTGAACCCTGAGGTTCCTAACCGGAATGAAGAAACCGAGAATGGAAGCCTGAATGCCTCAGCTAGGGAGGCGATTGCTGATGAGGTATATCAAGTCCTACAGGCAGTTATGCCATCTGTGGTGACTGATGTTATTCGTGCTGTGAGGAATGAGGAAAGGAAGGAGAAGGAGGATAGGAGAGGGTCAACTGGGAAGGAAAGCAAGGGAGGAGAGGAACGACCAGATCCAGAGATAGTAGTATCTGATAAAGAGGAAGATGATGTGGTAGGGGTGACAACCAAGGGATGCCATTACGGGTCATTCCAGAGGTGCAGGCCCCCGACTTTTGATGGAAATGGCAATGCTGCGGCTGCCCATCGGTGGGTAAGGGAGATGGAGGCGGTACTCGAGATCAGTGAGTGCCGGGAAGATCAGAAGGTGAAGTTTGCCACCCACTCCTTTACTGACTCAGCCCTATGTTGGTGGGACAATATTGTCCAGGCTGAGGGCAGCAGGGCCATAAGCAAGATGAAGTGGTCCGAGTTGAAGAAGCTGGTAATTGAGGAATTCTGTCCTCACAGGGAACTCGATAAGATTGAGAGGGAGTTCCTACAACTCGAAGCGGGAACCATGACCCACCAGCAGTACACTGCCAAATTCAATGAGATGGCAAGGCTGGTGCCGGATCAAGTGACGCCGGTGTCCCGAAAGATTAACCGGTACATTCAGGGACTACCAGCCGACATTCGTAGGCACTTGATTGCTGCTCGGCCAAGCACGTTTAGGTCGGCAGTGGATTTGGCTGGAAGACTCTACGATAAGAGGGAGGTAGCAGATGCGAAGGTGAAGAAGGCTGGTGGGGGTGACCGAAACTGGAATGGGAAGCGGTTCGGGCGTGGTGGTTTTACTCCGAACAACAAAAGGATGAAAATGGATGACCGAAGGGTGGGGTCATCAAGCTCGGGGCCCAAAAGGTGTGGCAAGTGCGGGAAGGAGCATACGGGTGAGTGCAAATCGGGGCTCAACGTGTGTTTCAAGTGCGGGAAGCCGGGTCACATTCTGAAGGATTGTAAGGATCTGAGGTGTTATAACTGCGGTGAGGCGGGCCATATGAGCAAAGACTGCAGGAAGAGGAGGGTGGAGAGTTCCGGGGCAAAGAAGACGGCCGGGACTGAAGGGCAGAGGGCGAGCGCCAGAGCTTTCACCATGACCAGAGAGGAGGCTAGGACGGACCCCGATGTTGTGTCAGGTACGTTTCTAGTAAATCAAACTCTGGTTTCTGTGTTATTTGATTCTGGTGCTAGTAGGAGTTTTATTTCTGCTACTTTCTGTGCTAAATTGCCTATTAGTAGTAAATGCATTGATGAGCCCTTTGAAGTAGAAACCGCTATTGGTAAGTCCACTAGAGTTACTGCTGTGATAGAGGACTGTGCCATAGAATTAGAAGGTCATAGGTTTGCTGCTAGATTACATGTGATGCCCCTAGGTGGATTTGATGTAGTACTAGGGATGGATTGGTTGGCAACCTATGAAGCGAATATCGTATGTCGAAAGAAGATGATTAGATTGACGGCATCTGACGGAAGTCTGGTGACAATATACGGTGATCGGGTAACGGTGATTCCGAAGATGATTTCGATGGCGGTGGCGGGGAAGTGCATGAGGCGTGGGTGCAACGCCTACCTATGTTATGTGAAGGACGTGGAAACGCCAACACCACAACTATCCGACGTTCCGGTTGTGTGCGAGTTTCCAGATGTGTTCCCGGAAGACTTATCGGGATTGCCACCTGACCGCGAAATTGAATTTCAAATTGACTTAATACCCGGTGCCCAACCTGTCGCCAAGGCACCGTATCGATTAGCTCCTACGGAGATGAAAGAATTGATGGAGCAACTGCAAGAGTTGCTTGACAAGGGCTTTATTAGACCGAGTATCTCTCCTTGGGGTGCTCCGGTCTTGTTTGTGAAGAAGAAGGACGGTAGCATGAGAATGTGTATCGACTACCGTGAGTTGAACAAGCTAACGGTAAAGAATCGGTATCCGTTACCGAGGATCGATGACTTGTTCGACCAGCTCCAGGGTGCCAGTTGGTTCTCGAGGATAGATCTTCGATCTGGCTACCACCAGTTGAAGGTGAAGGAGCAGGACATTCCTAAAACAGCTTTTCGTACGCGTTATGGACACTATGAGTTTCTCGTTATGTCATTTGGTCTAACTAACGCGCCAGCTGCTTTTATGGACTTGATGAACTGAGTGTGTCGGCCAATGTTAGATAAATCAGTGATTGTGTTCATCGATGATATCCTGATTTATTCGAGGAGCGAAGAAGAGCATGCCGGTCACATTCGGGAAGTATTGGAGACTTTGAGAAGGGAGAAACTGTACGCTAAGTTCTCCAAGTGTGCCTTCTGGTTACGCGAGGTACAATTTCTGGGTCACGTGGTAAATGCAGAAGGAATAATGGTGGACCCAGCAAAGGTTGAGGCTGTGATGCAATGGAAATCACCAAAGACGCCATCCGAGATTCGTAGCTTCTTGGGATTGGCGGGCTATTATAGGAGATTTATTCAAGACTTTTCAAAGATAGCCTCACCTTTGACAAAATTGACTCGTAAGGACGTGAAATTCGTGTGGGGTCGAGAGCAGGAGATGGCTTTTGAGGAGTTGAAGGCAAGACTAACACAAGCTCCTGTTTTGACTTTGCCCGAGGGGAATGAAGACTTAGTGGTCTATTCAGATGCATCTTATTCCGGGCTAGGTTGCGTGTTGATGCAACGTGGAAGGGTGATCACATATGCATCTCGACAACTGAAGATCCACGAAGTCAACTATCCCACACACGATCTAGAATTAGCTGCGGTGGTTTTCGCGTTGAAGATTTGGCGGCACTATCTATACGGGACGAAGTGCACAATCTTCACCGACCACAAAAGCTTGAAGTACTTCTTCGAGCAGAAAGATCTGAACATGAGGCAGAGGCGATGGTTGGAACTAATAAAGGATTATGATTGCGAAATCCATTACCATCCGGGCAAGGCCAACATGGTGGCTGATGCCCTTAGCCGAAAAGAAAGGCCTGAGCCGATCCGGGTAAAGGCATATCAGCTAATTATGACCTCAGATGTAATGACTCAGGTTAAGGAGTTTCAAGACGAGGCTTTGAAAGAAGATCGTCTTAACTCCGAAAGGATGAGAGGTCTAGTTACGGAATTGGGTGAGAACACTCTTGGTGTTAAGACTCGATTTGGACGAATGTGGATTCCTCGATACGGGGATCTATATGGTAGAATTATGGACGAGGCCCATAAGACCCGATACTCCATTCACCCCGGTGCTACCAAAATGTACCACGATATGAAGAAAGACTATTGGTGGCCGGGTATGAAACGCAACGTAGTGGAGTATGTAAGTAAGTGCTTGACTTGCTTACAAGTGAAGGCGGAACACCAGAAGCCCTACGGGAAGATCCAACCGTTGGATATACCCGAGTGGAAGTGGGAACACATCACCATGGATTTCATCACGAAGTTACCACGTACCCCAAAAGGGTATGATGCCATATGGGTGATAGTTGACCGCTTGACAAAGAGTGCCCACTTCCTACCGATCCGCGAAGCGTACTCATCTGAAAGATTGGCGGATCTGTTCATCAAAGAAATTGTAGCTCGTCATGGTGTACCGGTGTCTATTGTGTCTGATCGCGACACCCGGTTTACCTCTAAGTTTTGGAAGAGATTTCACGATGCAATGGGGACGAGACTACACATTAGTACAGCATATCACCCTCAGACAGACGGTCAGTCTGAGAGGACGATCCAAACACTCGTGGACATGCTTCGGGCGTGCGTGATCGATTTTGGAGGAAGTTGGGACGACCACCTGCCGTTAGCAGAATTCTCGTACAACAACAGTTATCATGCCAGCATTGGCATGCCACCTTACGAGATGCTATACGGTAGGAGATGTAGGACACCCGTATGCTGGGGAGACATTGGGCAGAAAGAGTTAGGAGGTGTTGAGGTGGTCGAAGCTACGACTGAGAAGTTAGAAAAGAACAAAGCCTTCATGAAGGCGGCGAAAGATAGGCAAAAGTCGTATGCTGACAAGAGGCGAAGACCAATAGAGTTCAAGGTTGGTGACCGAGTCATGTTGAAGGTCTCACCTTGGAAGGGAATTATTAGGTTCAGGAAACGAGGTAAGCTAAGCCCGAGATATATAGGACCTTTCCGAATTGTCGCACGAGTAGGAGAGGTGGCCTATCGACTTGAGTTGCCAGATGAGTTAAGTGGAATTCATCCCACATTCCATGTATCTCATCTGAGGAAGTGCTTAGCTGATGAAGATATGATTGTTCCACTGGAGGATATTGAAGTAGACGAACGGCTCAATTACGTAGAGCAACCAGTGGCGATCATCGATCGTAAAGAAAAGAAGTTAAGGAATAAAGTGGTTCCTCTTGTGCGTGTACAGTGGAAGCACAGGAAGGGATCCGAGTCTACGTGGGAGACTGAAGAAGAAATGAGACAACACTACCCACATCTGTTTGAGGAATAACAGGTTTCGGGGACGAAACCTATATAAGGGGGGTGGACTTGTAACACCCGTAATTTCTTTTAAAGAAATAAAAGAAGGAAATAGAAAGAAAAGGAAGAAAATAAAAGTCAACTAAAGAGGAGGGACCAAAAGTGCCAAATGGGCAAAGTTGTTATTTATTTTGTACAAAAAGGGAGGCATGGCCGCCCATAACCCCTGCACACTTCTTTGCATTCGGTTTTTAGAGAGAGAAACAGCAGGGACTTCGATTCTTAGAGAGAGAAAGAAGAAGAAATCAGATTCAAGGTAAGAATTGGTGTTTTTAAGTTGTGTTTTGGCTAAGAAACCGAGAATGCATGTTCTTATGTGTGTGTGTTTGTGTTCGGGTTGCACTGTGTGTGTGTGTTTTAGGTGTAGAAACGACTGGGAAGTTAAGAAAGGGTATCCAAAACCGAAGACAAACTAAGGTGAGTTTCTAGACCCCTTTTTATCTGTTTTAAATGTTTTGGGGCTGGAAAATGCATGTAAGTATGTTTTTATAAAATTTGGGTTTTATACCCGTATGATTTGAATGTACGAATGTATGTGTTTATGTTATGTTTTGCCTAGAATCATGTGAGCATGTTTAGAACTAGGCATTATGATGTTTGGGACTTGGACTATGAATTAGACACATGAACAGGTTACTAATACGTCTGAAATTTTGCCTTAGAAATATGTCTGAAATCTGGACTTAGAATAAATAAGTATAAGTTGATGAGTCCAATAGTGTTTATACGTCCAACAGGACTCATGAGTCCCACAGTACCCATGAGCCTGAAAACTAAGTAAAAAGGTGAAAAGTCTGAATTCTGGTCGTATGACCAGAAAATATTTCTAAGTATGGGATGGTACGACCAATAGTGCTCATACGCCCAACAGGGTGGTCGTATGACCAGATGATTATTCTAAGTGTAGGATGAAAAGTCCAATAGGGCTCATATGCCCAGCAGTGCTCTTACGCCTAACAGGGCTTATACGCCCAACAGGGCTCAAACGCCCAGAACACTTAGAATTTTTACAGAAATTTCCTGCAAATCCGAAGTTCGAGGTTTTGACCAGGGTTGACTAGGGTTAATAAATGATGATGTTTTATGCATGTAATGATGATTAATGATTAACCCTTATTAAGGTTACTGATATTATTATCAGTATTCTATTATTGCTAACAATATTATTATTTAATATTGTTAAGTATGAGATGACGCCCAAAATACTTAGACTTTTTAACATATTTCCCTTGGAGTTTGTGCAGTAGGGTTTCACCTGAATGTTGACTAGGACGTTATTGAATGAGAATGATGATGTTTGAATGTAATAATATCCTTTTCTTGATATTATAATTAATATTACGATTAGGGATATTATTAAGAGTATGAATAATATTATTTATAATATTATTAGTATTATTATTATTAATATGCTTATTGATAATAATACTGTATGTTTCTATGTGGAATGATCATGATCAAGAATTATTATCATTAATAAAGTGAAAGATTAATGATAAAGAGGAATGGAACGTGAACGAATGAACGAAAGTCTTGCAAGCAAATGAATGGAGGCGCACACCCCTGGCAGGTGTTAGCTCAACTGTGATGCGGGTTCGCTACCCCGAAGGATGCACACAGGATCAATCCTTGAGATTGATATAGAGGTGAGTGACTTGGTGTCACAACAGACTCACAGGAATGTAGGTCAATCTTCGTGATTGGCTTAGAGGTGAGTGACTTGGTGTCACAACAGACTCACAGTATGTAGGTCAATCTTTGTGATTGACTTAGAGGTGAGCGACTTGGTGTCGCAACAGACTCACAGCTTAATTAAAGAGGAATGTTAAAAGTACGAATTGAACGATGATGAAGATAATGAAAGTATTACCTATGTGTACGTACGATGTATGATCACCTGTGAAAATGAGGAACGGTTTTTGAACGAAAAGTAAAGTATTTTAACTATAAAACTAGAACTCACTCAGCAACGCTGACTTTTATGTATTTTCCAGTTGGCAGGTGACAGGTTGCTGAGGATGGCATACAGGGGTGGCTACTTGGTGGGCAAGACTGACATCCATTATGTTTTTGACGATACTGTTGTTTTGTAATCCATTCAATTAAATATTTTGTGACTTGGGAACTAAAATGTATTGCTTAACAACAGTGTTTCTAATGAAATGAATGTCTTTTGTTTAAATTAATTCCGCTGCTTAAATTTATAATAAGTACGTTTTATGCTGTGAATGTCCAACTGTGAGGTGCCCGGGATCGGGGCCTTACATTTACAATACAGTTTATTAATTTTAATAAAGTTACCATTTACGTATTCTCTATTTTTTATGGTTTGTGGATTAGTTTTTATAGTATTTTTTCCTATTACACTTTTTTATCAACGGCTTGCGTGTGAATTTTCTTAAATACTTAATAATAACGTAAAGAATCAACATAATTAAATCTTTCAACTTATACCATCTCCGCAGCATAGCGCAGCTCACACCCGCTAGTTAGTATTAATGTGTTCTTTTTTTTTAAAAGGAAAAGTTAACATGTTAAACATTTGTTATTAATAGTATCTCTATGTGTCACACCCCAACCTTAACGGCGGAATCGTCGGGATGTGAGAGTTAAGATTGTTCATAGCCACAAAACGCTACCATTTAATAAAAATATTATTATCATAAGTTTTAAAATGCAAATTACATCCATAAGTCTCAAACAAGAATAACATAAGATAAACATCCAAAATAAATTATTCTTTTTCCTAGGTCCAAATCCTAGGTGTGAGCCTGCTTCAAACAGATCATCAAACTTAAGCATTTCCTGAAACATATTAAAAATAAAAAGTTAACTATGAAAGTTGGTGAGTTTCTATGGGTTAAGTATACATAAATATATCAAAAGATTTACAAGTAGCAATTCCTGTCAATGGTTATGAATTATGCAAGTTTATAGAACACATATAGCTACAATCAAACCTTGACCATGAATAAGTTTACAAGTTTATAACGATTAGCTAAGTGTACTTGGTTCCCACGATGAACAAGCATACGTCATCAGGAGCCGGCATTAACCTCAGCTTTAGCACCAAATAGACTTGTCAAGCCCATAGATCTATGATGTCGCCAGGCTAGCAATAGTTGATGATTGTCAAGATATAATGTATCTCATATAACACTCACAATAATACAAATAACCATGACAAAAATATAGACGAATTGCATGTGTTACAAGTATAAAAAAAGTTTACAAGTGTAAGTTGATAAGTTTAACATGTTTTACCCCAAAAAGGTGTGAAATTATATGAAAAGGGGCATGAAAACTCACATGGTATATGACGTTCTTGGAATAATAATAAGAATAAAGTAACTCTACCGATGTCCTCACGATTTGTCTAAAAGTGTGTGTTCCAAGATTTAGAGTTTAGTTGGTAAAAACAAAAGACGATTCCCTACGACTAGGGTTCTAATTGTGATCGGGCTTTTCGTTTATTAGAGACATATATATATTATTTAACTTGGTTAAATAAAATAAGACAAAATACTTATCTAATAATAATTTTGGAATTATTAATAGTAGTGATTGAAATAAGGTATGTTGTTTTTATTTAAATAATGCGCTTAAACGCTTAGATTATGTTGATTTAGTATGCTAATATCAATATAAAAGTAGTTAATTTATTCATTAACTAATGATTTATGAAGTACTATTTTAAATAATTTAAATATGTTTCTTATTTGATTTGCAGTAGTTTTTGTATAATCCAAAACTTGTAAATATATATTTTATATTAATTTTATAACTTTTGAAATCTTACAAATAAGTAATGTATAAAGTAAAATTATTTAAAATTTTTATATAAATTCTGGTTTAGTACTTATTATTAAAAATGATTTTTTGTAACATTTTAGTATTATTTTAAGATTTTCTGGAATTAAAAATGGTGAAAAAATCAAGTTTTAAAAATATTTGCAGGGGCTCGGGTTCGAACCCAGGACCTCGACCTCCCCCTTAAGCTTTCACCAGCAGGCTGGGGTGCCTGCGCCTGTCAAATGGCTGTTTTAAATCGATAAGTCTCTTAACAAATGAAAACCCCATTTGCACATGAACCTTAGAAACGATTTTTGCCCAAATTGAACCCCAATTGCGTAATGTTAACCAACGAATGGTTAGGGCTTTTAATCCCCACATGTAATTGAGTTTCTAGAGTGTTTGATTACCTATTATTGAAATGAAATCGATGGATACGAGTCTAAGCAAGACACGGTTGTTCTTGATGCAATCGTGGTGTGTGTATGTGTGTGTGTGTGTTTTCTCGAGAAATTAAGGTTACAGAGAGTGTAAAAAAGTCGATTAGACCCTTTCCCGTCTGTTTAATAGCCTCGATTTGATCGGTTCCGACCCAACGGCTTCGAACATGAATTCGGGTGTTACAGTTGTGATTTTTTGATTAAAATGTTGTTACAGTTAGAATTAAACCCATCAATGATTTCTAAATGATTATTCAAATGTTTATACTTAATTAATTTGATTAATATCGTGATTTATTACAGAAACGGATTGGGTTAGTGATGGGAGTCGGTTTCGAGTTCTATAGTGTAGTAATACGCTGTTAAAATCAAATTAATAGGCATAGTTGAGTTCGAATCGGTTCGAAGATCCGAATGAATCGATTTGGGGTTTCAAAACGGTTTATTTAGGTGATTTTGAGAGTGGCCGGAGCTCGGCCGGAGTTGGGGCCGGAAAAACGAGGGAGAAGAGAAAGAAAGAAGTTTGAGTTTTCAAAAATTGCACATTTGACCCATGTGCTTTATAAGTTGACATTATCCACCCACAATTACATTTCCATTTAAATAAATTTTACAAATTAGCCCCTGGGGTTTAATTGTTATTATTTTATGTCCAAACTTTTAATTACAAGTTTTAAGATAATAAAACTTATATTATTTTATTTATTTATTTACAAGTTTACACTTAATATCATTATTTATTATTGTAAATAATATTATTTTCTTTTATGCTTGTTATTATTTTATTATTATTATTATTATTATTATTATTATTATTATTATTATTATTATTATTATCATTAATTACTTAATTATTTAATCATCAAAGTTATAGTGATACAAGAAATTACAAATAAAACCTTGGTATTTGCATTAATAACAATACAAACCCTTACAAGAGCTAACGACGTTAACAAACGTTTAACAAAAATTACGAAAGGTCACACTATGTGTTATTTTATTTTGTTAATTTCTAACCATTATGGGTTTTAGTTATAGATCTCTAAGCATGTCATTTAACCAAGAATAGAGTATTCAATGAGAACCATAATTGTTACGAGTGAACTTGAAGTTTTTGGATCTTGGTAAGCTTAGGCTTGGTTTTAAAGGTAGCCCTAGCTAACAAGAAGTGGCTTAAGCATCAATTGAGTCTTGGTGACCTAATGGATGTGTATGCTTGAGTTTTGGCTTGCCATAGGGGCAAATGGGCAATTCTTTTGGACCCATAGGTGTAGGAGTATTAATTTTTTTAACCTATTTTTAAGGTTAGTTAGACTTTTATATTTATTTTGTACAGAATATTTATGTAAAATTTTGTATATATGTTGTTCATGTATGCATATATGTTTGTGTTTAGGCTTGACTTATGTTTATGTGTGTAATTGCAAACAAGAAATGTGGCCTGAGATGAACAAGTTGATGATATGGGATGAACCATGGGAAAGGAGAGGCACCAACAAATAACATGTCTTACAATTAGTTTAGTTATTGTATTGTTGTTGGATTTGTAAAAGGAACGTAAATGGATTTCGATTGTAGTTTAATGCTATATTTGAATTGTATGGAGTTTTAGGTCTAAAAATTTGGAATATTTCATATTTATAATTAATTTTTTATTAAACACAATTCTTGTCACAAAATTGTTGCAAAATAAATTGATAGATGTTATCGTAACTATGTTGCAACGTTGTCGCAAAAAATTAAAATATATAGACTCTAATAAAATAAGGTTTTGAAGTCACATGTACATCTTTTAAACCATAAAAGTGACATTGAAGCCAAATCGATCTAACCTTCTTTCTTTCTTATCGAAACCCTAGATCGAACATCTTCCATCGTTTGCGTTAAACCAAATCGATCTAACCAGGTTAGCTTTGTAGGTTTCAGGCCCAAGATTATACTATAACTCTTTCATTCATTCATTACCTGCGACACATACATATAAATAGACTAAAATCAACATGCAAACATGAGTCACTACTTCTATAAGATAGACCACTACTTACATCCACTACTCCACTACCTAGACTAATTAAAAATAAAAACTTACTTCATACTTTAAATAAAACATGACTCAAATACTAGACCCGACCCGTAACTTGACCCGATCAAGATTCATTTATTTGATATATAGGTGACTAAAGGTCTTATCACTAGCACCGCGTGTCATAGAAGCTAAGTAATTTTGGGAAGTAATATAGGTAATCGAACATTCATTTCAATGACTTGTTTAACACTATCTGACAAGAAGATTCCATTTAAGTTTAAATGAAGACAATTTTTATTTTTGTATGCTTCGTCATGATGATAAATAAAAGTCAATGACAATCGTTATCTAGATTTGATTTGTATCCGAGACAGTCTTTTCACATAGTCAGCTCTATGTCGTTTTATCTAGAGTTAAAAGTAGATATGCACTCAAAATCGTAATTGTTGATAAATATGATAATCTTACTAATTAGATAGTCAATTTTGTATATAAAGAACTATTTAAAGATTTGTAATTTGCATTTATAGTTAGGTGTAAGTTTAATATTAATATGTATTAATAAATAAAATAATGTAAAATATAATACATAATTGTTTATTATAAAATGTTTGTTTAATTTAATATCCGTACAACTTATCTCCGTGTACCCACACAATTTAGTATTGAAAGTCGGTGTTTCCATCTTGCTTTTATATAACATTGACCAACAAAATGGTTTTTGTAAAGGTACTCGCCTACTAATTGTATCTCTTGGGAAATGGGTTATTGAAGTTAAGATAATATCTGGAAGTAATATTGAAAGCCGAATATTTGTTCCAAGAACTAATTTCGTGCCATCTGATAAAAAAATCTCTTTCAAATTCCAAAGAAGACAATTTCCACTGACTATTTCTTTTGTAATGACGATTAATAAGAATAAGGGATAATCGTTATCAAGAGTTGGTTTGTATTTAAAAGAATCAGTTTTCGCTCATGGATAGTTATATGTGGCTTTATCAAGGGTGAAGCCTATAGACGGCGTAAAATTAGTCATTTTAAATCAAAATGGTAACATTACTAATGAGATACAAAACGTTAAGACAAAGAGGTGGTTAGACATCTATGAGAAAGTTTTGAAAGTATGAATGTTCTTTTAATCCTATTTTAAAACTTTGAAATTATTGTTGTTAATTTTTTATAATATTTATTCTGTAATCAATGTTTAATGGAAGTCTGACGATTTAAATCAACCATATATCACACGAGCTCTAACATAGTTAATAATAATAACAATAATGATAATAATAATAATAATAATAATAATAATAATAATAATAATAATAATTAAATATTAATAATAAAAATAATAATAATAATAATAATAATAATAATAATAATAATTAATATTTTGACACAAAGTTGTCGGTATGTTGTCACAAACCGGTGTCGCAAACCTGTCGTGTAGCTTTGTCAGAAGGCAGTCGCAAAAACTTTGCAACAATGCTTTTTGCGACAAAACTTAGTTTGTCTTAAACTTGACACAGAAGATCTGTTATTACAGAGGACCTGAAGATCATAAAGAGATAGTTGTACGACCTGGTTAGTCGCATGCAACACCTACGAAGAGCAGCAAACAAAGTAGACACATCAAGAAGATTAATGGTAGTAATTATTCGGTTAAAAGAAACAACACTATTTCGCTTCAATGTCCAAAACTCAAAACGACGAATCACACTAAATGGAAAATCATAATGGAATCCATCTTGGATACTCAAGGAGGCAGTAGACCTAAATAGTGAAGGTGTTGATGTTGGTTAATCTTGATGGGTCAACGGGTCTTAATTTACGGGTCAAGTCGGGTCATTAGGAAGCTTTATTTTATCACATGCTTTTAGTTATGCAGTAAGTGTTAGTGGGTCAACAGAAACGTGGGTTAAGTGGAGGATTGTTAGGAGATGGTGGGTGTTAACTCACCCACTTCATAGGCATTTTCATTTATATTTTGCAATTTAGTATTTTAAAGTTCTAGTGGTGAACAGTAACATGGGTTAAGTGGATGAGTGTTAGGAGATGATGGGTGTTAACTCACCCAATTCATAGGCATGTTTATTGATATTATGCAATTTAGTATTTTAAAGTTTTAACCAAAAAAATTTTCAGTTGTGAATTTTGTTTCTATCCTAAGTCGGGTTTGTACCAACAGTTGATAGGAAAAAGATTGCAAGGGTGGTTGTGTTTCAGGCTTTCTTATAAGATATTCTTCTTCAGGTTGCAAAGAACCGAATGCAAAAGATATATAGGAAGCTCTTCGGGTTAGATTTCTTTGGGAAAATCTTGTCCAAAAGGTGTACAACGACCCATAGTCATTAATGACATCAAAAATAAGATTAAAGTTTACTTAAATATACTTTAAACAATTAGAAAATTAAACAATTATAAATTATATGATTGGATTGTGATTTGTTCTATAGTTTTTAATTATAAAAATGATTTCATTTGATCCATCTTCTATATATTTATTTGTGTGTGTGTATATATATGCATATATATTTGTATATATAGGGTAAAGTTTTTTTTGTTAACTGATGCGTGCGGATAGTATATATTTTGATAAAGCTTTTTCGCACATATTCCGTTTTAAATGGTTATTACTAATACTAACTACACATACAAAAGGCAAGTGTACCTATCGTGAGGTAATATAGTGTTGGTAAGAACCGAGTATCAATCCGTGGACACACTAAGCCTACTCAACAACCCTCATAATTGACTATTAATTTAATTTAGAAAATGATAAGTAAAATAAAATAACAATAAATAAAGATAGATAAAGATAGATTGAGACTTTTGGTGATTCTTTCAGTGAAGTAAGGCTGTTATTCTAATTTAGATTACACTTATGCAATTGTGATGAATTGGTGGTGTGATTAAAGATATTGATTAAAGTAATTATGTTAATTTTATAAAGATGAGCTGGCTCGATTTCTCATCTATCCGCTCCGTAGTGACTAGGACCACGTCAGGTTGAGATTTACTGCTTAGGTCAAAGCCCTAGTAATGTAGGTAAATCTTTTGTGTCCTTTTTGACATACGATTTCTGAAAACATAACTTAATGTAAGAAGAGAGTTGATCAAGTTCCTTTCCAACATACCATTAATTTTAGAAAACCATAACAATTACTGTAGATTTCTCAGACTAATAAAAGGGAACCCGTAAATGATCAGAAAGTTAAGGTGATATGATTTCTAATAACCATCTCTAGTTAATTAGCCATAGATTTGTTATGAATAAAAGTTGATCATATGTTTTTCAACCGTGTATGACAATCACAATTACAAATCATAAGTTTATAACTTCCCATTCAAATGTAGGTGCTACCCATCGAAAGTTTTCCCAAGACCACCATAACATTAACACAATATATATCACACCATTAGTTCATCACAAGTCATATAAAGTTTCACTAATTTAAGATAACAAATGAAGTTTAGCTCATAATGAGCTTGAACATAACAACAAAGATAGAAGATAGTAATGAAATCATCGATAAATCAGAACAATCAAACCGGTGATTCACTATGGATGATGTTAAACGATCCCAAGCTTCTTCTAAGTGTTGAATGGACCTCCAAAACCTTCTAAGGACCTCCAAAGGCTGGGTTCCCGAGAGGGAACACCAGCACTTCACCTCCCAAAAGCTCTCCTTAAAGTTGCAAAAGAAGTCCTATTTATAGGCTTTCTGGAGTGTTTAAGCACGGCCCCGTGCCTAAAAGGCAAGGCCCCGTGATAGTACAATGTACGTAAAAGTTGGTCAGCTCGTACGCTCAGATGTTGTCGGGCACGACCCCGTGTTAAATGGGGCACGGCCCCGTGTTTGTGGTGGGGCACGGCCCCATGCCTCCTGGGGCACGCCCCCGTGCCTCGGGTCGAGGAACCGTACTTTTTGTCCTGTCGGACTGACAAAACACGGGGGTGTGTTAGCGTGTTTCAGGCTGGGCATGGGGCGTGCCTCATGAAGCACGGCCCTATGCTTGAATTCCAAAACTTTGTTTTCTTCATTTTCTTCTTATTTATGCTCCTTTTGTTCATCTTGGTCTTTTCCAAGCCTGAAAACATAATATGAATGATTTAGGTATCAAATCATCATTTTAAGTAAAAGTTTCTAGAATAATTCATGTGCAATTGATATGTTTTATATGTATAGTTTAAAGCACATCAAATATCCCCACACTTAAACTTTGCTTGTCCTCAAGCAAAATTACTCAAAATAGCAACACCACCAAAAACCAAATAAATCAAGATATAAATATGTTTTTCGAGAACTATACAAGCAAACTTGGTTTACCCAAATATACAAAGTTAAGCACATGTGGAATGATATCCTTTCAAGCAATAGAATGGTTTGTAAAGATTTTTAACATGTAAAACTTCACACTTCTCACAAGGTGCACTCACACTCGGCTATATATATGGAATCATACATAAGATGAAGTATGACTAATACGCTCAATTGCCTAGTATGAATACGTGTGAAATCATATGCTTGGTAAGGGAACAAATCTCTACCTATGTTAGGTATTTACTTGCATAAATCATTAGGTCTTTGATGGGTTGTAATTTGGCTCGGGTTCAAGGTACAGATTATTTAGGGAAAAGTGGCTAAATGCTAAAAACAACGGTATTGGCTTATTTCATAAACTAAAGGGAAACCAATAAAATGGTTCTTTATACAATACTCAAGCTGGAAGGGATATGCTAACTTGAGGACTCGTTTATGGTCAGATCGTCAAGACCGTATTGCACTTCCAAAAAACTGCACTTCCTCCTTAACCCGAAGATATACGTAGCTATCCTTTTTTAAGGGTCGTTCGGCTCGGAGCCTAAAAGCACCCAACGGATTCGGATGTCGAATTTTTGGATTCGGTTTGGCTTTTGCTGCATTTTCCTTCGTGAAAACAGTTCTCCACAAGTTGGGTATTTTTCATATCATTTTTTTTCTTTTCTTGATCACATATATTGAAATAATATAAAATGACGGAACTAGTTTTCTTCTTCCTTCTTTTTTTTTCTCTCTCTTTTTTTTCTTCTTTTTTTTTGAAATAAGCCAAAACATGTCTTTATCGAAAAAGGGTTTTGTTCAAGGCTTTTTGGTTTAGTGACTTCATGGTTCTGCTGATTAAAAATGAAAAACGTTTAAGCTCAATGGGGCTAACTAGGGATAATGTTTGGGTAAGGATATTTGAAAATGGTAAAGGCTCGAATCTTGGGTTTCCTAATTGCCTAAATCCTTTTTACGTAAGAAATACTTATCAGGTTTTGAAATGCATACCCAAAACAAGTTCTAATTCACACGCAACATAAGTCACCCTCAATAAATCCATAATGAAAGCAAAAATGAATAAATGCAAAGCTTGTTTAAGGCTAAAAAATAAGCTCACGTAACGGATGGATTTGGGTATAAGTGCTTCATTTTACATGTTTGAATATTTTCACCAACTCATTTTGTTTTTCAGGATATCACAAAAAACATTTTTAAGGTTATTGGGTTTGCTTTATTTGCTTATTTATTTCTCGAAAACGTATATTTATATTTTATTTTATTAAAAATTGTTTCATGTTTCCTGTGTTGTTACCAAAAGCATTAAAATCAGAGTGACTTTTTGCAAAAGATTTAATTATAACTTGGACCTATTTATAAGCAAAGTATCAAGCATGTATAACATTCCCCACACTTAAACTTCACATTGTCCTCAATGTGATTCACAATAAATATTAAGTAGAGAAAGGCAAACGAAAACTCCTCTAAAATGATGAGTCGAATGCGTGCGATCGTTTTTCCACAGCCGCCTTGAATGAGCTCAAAAGAATACATCGGGATTAATCTAAAACATCACCAATTTATTTAAACAAAAAGTTAAAGTCCTAAGCAGACAAAATAAAAATAAACAGACTGAAAGTAACATAGAGCCATGTTTTGGTTATAGGTCCTTCGCTAGACCCTTCCCCACACTTAGTTTTTAATGAGGTGGAGGTTTATCACACCCGAGAAAATCTTAGTTGGTACATCGATTTGGCCATTAACCGATGACCATTAACTTTGAAGCTTAATCCCTCATTGTTTTCAACCTTGATAGCATTATGTGGATCGACTTCTTCTTTTTTATTTTTTTATAATTTTTTTTAAGTAAAACAAAATAGTCAAAAATTTGGATTGTCTTTCAAACTACCATGTGTCCCTAGCAACGACGCCAAAAACTTGATGCGTGCGGATAGTATATATATTTTGATAAAGCTTTTTCGCACAAATTCAGTTTTAAATGGTTATTACTAATACTAACTACACACACAAAAGGCAAGTGTACCTATCGTGAGGTAATATAGTGTTGGTAAGAACCGAGTATCAATCCGTGGACACCCTAAGCCTACTCAACAACCCTCATAATTGACTATTAATTTTGATTTAGAAAACGATAAGTTAAATAAAATAACAATAAATAAAGATAGATAAAGATAGATTGAGACTTTTGGTGATTCTTTCAGTGAAGTAAGGCTGTTATTCTAATTTAGATTACACTTATGCAATTGTGATGAATTGGTGGTGTGATTAAAGATATTGATTAAAGTAATTATGTTAATGTTTATAAAGATGAGCTGGCGCGAATTCTCGTCTATCCGCTCCGTAGTGACTAGGACTACGTCAGGTTGAGATTTACTGCTTAGGTCAAAGCCCTAGTAATGTAGGTAAATCTTTTGTGTCCTTTTCGACATACGATTTCTGAAAACATAACTTAATGTAAGAAGGGAGTTGATCAAGTTCCTTTTCAACATACCATTAATTTTAGAAAACCATAACAGTTACTGTAGATTTCTCAGACTAATAAAAGGGAACCCGTAAATGATGAGAAAGTTAAGGTGATATGATTTCTAATAACCATCTCTAGTTAATTAGCCATAGATTTGTTATGAATAAAAATTGATCATACGTTTTTCAACCGTGTATGACAATCACAATTACAAATCATAAGTTTATAACTTCCCATTCAAATGTACGTGCTACCCATCGAAAGTTTTTCCAAGACCACCATAACATTAACACAATATATATCACATCATTAGTTCATCACAAGTCATATAAAGTTTCACTAATTTAAGATAACAAATGAAGTTTAGCTCATAATGAGCTTGAACATAACAACAAAGATACAAGATAGTAATGAAATCATCGATAAATTAGAACAATCAAACCGGTGATTCACTATGGATGATGTTAAACGATCCCGAGCTTCTTCTAAGTGTTGAATGTACCTCCAAAACCTTCTAAGGACCTCCAAAGGCTGGGTTCCCGAGAGGGAACACCAGCACTTCACCTCCCAAAAGCTCTCCTTAAAGTTGCAAATGAAGTCCTATTTATAGGCTTTCTGGAGTGTTTAAGCACGACCCCGTGCCTAAAAGGTACGGCCCCGTGATAGTACAATGTACGTAAAAGTTGGTCGCCTCGTACACTCAGATGTTGTCGGGCACGACCCCGTGTTAAATGGGGCACGGCCCCGTGTTTGTGGTGGGGCACGGCCCCGTGCCTCCTGGGGCACGCCCCCGTGCCTCGGGTCGGGGAACCGTACTTTTTCTCCTGTCGGACTGACAAACACGGGGGTGTGTTGAATTTAGCACGGGGGTGTGTTTCAGGCTGGGCATGGGGGTGTGCCTCATGAAGCACGACCCCATGCTTGAATTCCAAAACTTGGTTTTCTTCATTTTCTTCTTATGTATGCTCCTTTTGTTCATCTTGGTCTTTTCCAAGCCTGAAAACACAATATGAACGATTTAGGTATCAAATCATCATTTTAAGTAAGAGTTTATAGAATAATTGATGTGCAATTGATATGTTTTATATGTATAATTTAAAGCACATCATTAACCTTGTTTATTTTGATAACCCCTTAAGCCTAATGTAGTAAACACTTACACCATAATTATACAATGTAACTAATTTTTATAGCGCGTTACACTTACACGATTTTCCTCCCATTTTCAAAATTTCCCTCCCTTATTAAAAAATTTTTACCCTTTTCTCAAAACCTTCTTAACTTTTTCATATGATATTAATTTTTTATACAAATTACACTATTAAAGATATCGTTTTAATATCTTTATTTCGAGTATAGTTTTGCTATATATATTTTTTTAAAAAGATAACATTCGTTATGAACCACTAATTTTACCACTTTAACTCTAACTTACAGTAGCGACGTATTCTGCTGTGGAGCACTAGTTGGGTTAATGAGTTATTACAATAAATAGGGTTAACATTTGAACCATATCATATATGTATATGGGCCAGTTACTATAGAATGTGCAAAAAACATACGAAGCGTAGTAAGTCGCCGGAGTGTGTCAGGTGTCTTTTGGTGAGGGACAATTTCGTCTGCATCATAATTACGCATATAAGGTGGATAATTACAAAAGTCATATTAATAATTACCCAAGTTTTATAATTATTACACTAGTTTTATTTATAATTACGCAAGTTAAAATTAGTCAAATTACACATAATAATTACGCAAATTATATTTATAATTACGCAAGTTATTTTATAATTACGCGAGTTATTTTATAATTACGCAAGTTATTTTTATAATTACGCAGTTAATAATCACGTGGTTAATAATCACGCAACTAATACGCACAACAAATAGACGTTTCTAAAAAAATGTTGATTTTATAATAAAATTATAGCAATATTATGCTAAAATTAAAGAGAACTAAATGCTCGATTTTATGGAGTAATTTTCTTAAAGAAGTAATATTGTATAAAAAAGTTATATGCGTTTAAAAAGCTAAAGGAATTTAAAAGAGTCAACAATCTAGAGTATTGAATTTGCTAATAAATCAAGTATTTTTTTCTTTTTAATTTGAGTATAGTACTTCTATACTTTTTTTAAATAGCAGTGTACGAAATCATCTTGTTTTTCATAAAACAACAATGTAATGTATAAAATAATACATAATTTACAACAAAAAACACCACATTAATATGGTGAAATATCACAATATTATAAAACAACACTACTAAAAAATACACATTTTAAGATTAAATAATATAACAACAGCACAAAAACGTATCAGAATATATTTTTAGTATAAATGACAAATAATTCAGCAAAACATTCAATACAATGAACAAACAATACAACACATTAAAACAAAACAACAATTTGAAAGGTAAGGAAAAATTAAACTGTTTCATTTTATCAAGTTATTGGAATATTTATACAACAATAAGTTGTTACACAAGCTAATGAAAATATTTAAATTAACTAGACATATCAACTAGTAGAAATAGTATTATACGGAAGGATTAAAAATGCAAACCAAGAGAAATTAAAAAAACTCTTAAACTAAATACAAACTCTAGTTGATTAAAGAAGCATGGTTATAGTTGTTTTAAAATTGAAAAAAATAACACAGATTTCCACCATTATATTCACACTTGAATAGAATGGTTTCCATATGATCCATTTGAACCCATGCATATGGCATACTCTAAGGAGGGACATTGATACTGTCAAAAACATAGATAATGTAGCCTGCAAATGTCTATGGTGCCTCAACAAAACAACTCTACATGCCCAAGAAACATGTTTACCCAACGTTATAACAAAGAAAGGATTGGTACAACGTTGCAAAAATGTAATTTCTGTTTCAATCAACAAAGAAAGGGAAAGTTAAGGGTGTGGATGGTAATTAAAGAAAGTGGAGGGGTTGGTTGGTACATTGGCGCTTCATGTATTATCAGTGAAGTTGTATCCACAGTTGGGGCAGTTATAAAACATGGTCTGACCTTCATCAGCAGATCTAGTCTGTTCAAAGAAAAATAAAACACAGGCATCATCTGTTAAAGTTGCTAACAAAATGCATTAACGAGTTTGTACTGTACAAGCACGTGATGCATTGGTTTAAGTCTCTGACACGGCATGAAACTAACATGAAATTCCCAGGTTTGAGTTTAGAATCCATGAACACATTTAGATAAATAATGTGTTGGGTTCAGGTCAGTCTGATAGGTATGTGGATTGACTTGTTCCGTTTATTTTATAAACTTCTCAAACAATGACTATATGGGGGTGTTTGATATGGGCTGACTGGGCTGACCGGTTGACTCGGTCAGCGGGTCAGCCCGTTTGATTTCTATTTTAACACAGCTGACCGAGAGCCACAAGGCTGACCCAAACCTAAAAAAAAAGTTGCTGACCAACACCCCATACACAACCTCTTCTACTCTTCTGCCTCTTTGTTGAAGAAACAGCCCCCCACACCCCAAATTGCCAACCCCCGCAACCAACCCCCACCGGCGACACCCCCGCCGGCGACACCCCCGCCGCGCACACCCCCGCCGCGCACACCCCCACCGCGCACACCCTTCTCGGCCAGAAACTCCCTCGCGCGACACCCTTCTCGGACCACCCTCCCTTTGCGACACCCACTAGCAACCGACAACCGACAACCATCTCCCCTCCTCGATCTGCAGGTACGTGTGCTAATTTTCTCAATTTTGGTGCTTGATAATGTTTTGTTAGATGATTAGGTTTTGATGATTGGGTTTTGATGTTGGTTTGATCTATTGTTAACAAAGTAGTTTTGTTAGATGATTAGGTTTTGATGATTGGGTTTTGATGTTGGTTTGATCTATTGCTTATGTTGTCAAGTATATATGTGTCAAGTACATACGTTGATTTGATCTATATTGTCAAGTATATGTTGCTTATGTTGTCAAGTATATATGTGTATATGTTGTCAAGTATATGTTGCTTATGTTGTCAAGTATATATGTGTATATGTTGTCAAGTATATATGTGTATATGTTGTCAAGTATATGTTGCTTATGTTGTCAAGTATATATGTGTATATGTTGTCAAGTATATGTTGCTTATGTTGTCAAGTATATATGTTTTGATATTAGTTCTTGATCTAGGCATGACAGAAAATACAATATTCAAGATGAATTATTTACAAACTTTGAAGAGAACACTATGGTTACCACTGATGGTGAAGGTGGAGGAAGTGAGGGTCAAAACACACAAGCCATGGAGTGGGGTTCAGAAGGCGTTGAATATATGGCTACTTTGCGTGACCAAATTGCCAATCAACTGCTTTCAGATGCTTCAAGTTAGATTTATATGCAAACTCTTGTAATATGTTTGAAGCGGTCTCTCTACCTATTTGGATAGAGGAAAGACTCGCCACCACCTACCCCTCCCAGACCCTGCTCTTGAGTGGGATATACTGGGTTTGTTTGTTTGTTTGTTTATGTTATTTGTATATATTTGACTATTTTTATTGATTACACAACAATATTTAAATTCAAACTCGTCAGAACAACGGGCAATATGGTTAAATTCAATTTCATTCAGCAGAGTCAGTCAGATACATAATCAAACAACCAAGTTTCAGTAAGATCTAACTCAGTCAGAACTTCTTACTGGGTCAGCTTCTGACTCAGTCAGATCTTACTCCGTCAGCACAATCAAACAGCCCCTATGTCATAACTCAAACTAGTTGGGTGTTTTGTGCAAAATATAAAAGTTAAAAGAGAAACGGGCATAACCTTTTATAGTTTAAACATTAATGTTTATATACCATTCGTATTTTTTGTTGTAAATGGTATTGGTATTGTTAAAAGAATAAAATACTTTTTATCAGGTTAAATGGGTCGTGTTCGGTTTTGTTATGCATATCTGACACAAGCTCCTGGCTTGTGTCTTGTTCAGGTTCGACCCGTTTAACACCCCTGTGCAAGACAGCAAAGAAGGTGTGAGGAGTACCTGCTGTGTGTGGTAGTATACCCCCTTGTTCGAACATTTTGGACATCTTACATTATAATCCTGTTAAGAAAGAGCAGCCCACAAAATAACAGTTAAACCTTTGTGTATACTTCTTTTATGAAAATAAAAGTTATTTAAAAGATAGATACCATTGATCGCGTTCTTTCTCCAGAAACCTCGATGGATGACAAGCCCAACTCTCGTCTAATTTGCTGTGAGCAAGTTCAAGTTCAGGCGGCGTAATGTCAACAACCAATGGTAATGGTAAGCTCAAATGATTAGAAAGACGTTTTAAAGTCCAGTGAACACATGCATAATGTCAGCAGTAAGTACATACCTCTTCGCTAACGGTGTATTTTATTTCCATTCCAGCAATCTCTGAAATAACTTAACGTTAGTGTATGTTTGGAATTACTTATTTTCCCCAAAAGTTACTTTTGAAAGTAACTTTTCTGGCTAACAAGATAGATGACAAGGTATTTACAAGTTTCGGCACCCCAAAAGCTACAGCTTTTCTCTTATTCGGTTACGGTTTAAGCCTATACTACTATTCGTCTACCTTCGACTCTTGTTCTCCTATTAGTGATATCAGAGTCACGTTAAGGGCAGCACATTTTACACAATGCAAAAATGTATACTTTTTGTGAATTGAAGTGTTTGTTGTAGAAAATGGTTCTTGAGGACAAGCAGTGATGCAGAAAAACAAAATAACATCCTAATTAATCAAATTTAGATTTATGTACAATCAACAGCTACATCAATTCCATATTGTTAATGACCTAATTCCATACCTGTGGTCTTCTTTTTGAAGTTGCAGAGGGGGCATCGAACATACTTTCTGGAATCAAAAGAGAGCATGGTACCACAGATCTCACAGAACATGAAATCACTCTGGTGTTTGCAGTTCATCATCTTCGTACCCATCATGCATATATATATATCTGCTGACTGATGGATATGATATGTTAGTTAGAATAGAATCTATATATGCAGATGTGTGTTTCTATTCTATTAATAATAATAAGCAGAGACTAGAGAGACTCAGACAAGGGAACCTTACAGTGGTTGCGGTTGCGGCGGAGCACTAGCGGAAGAGGGATATACCAGTGACGGGAGGTTATACCTATTACCTAATTCCATTTAACTTTTTATGCTTCAACTTTTTTAAATTTCCAAATTAAAATATTAAATTAACTTATACTACTTAATATTTACAATAGTAAATTACGTGGACCGTTCATGAGTTTTGTTTAAATTTCATATTTCGTTTTTTGGATTGAAAATTTACATGTTTAGTCATAACATTTAAAAAAAAGAAATGTGTTTCGTCACCGAGTCAAACGGTCGTTAATTTATTTCGTTAAGTAGTTGTAAAATTACTATTTTACTCTTCTTCTTTCTCATTCAACTCAATCTTCACCACCACCATAACTCCACCACCACTCTTTGGCACCACTATCACACACCCCCATCTCCATCACCACCATAACTCCACCACCACTCTTTGGCACCACTATCACACACCCCCATCTCCATCACCACCACACATCCCTATCTCCATCACCACACAACACATCCTATCTCCATCAAACCACCACCAAACTATCTCCACCACTACAACTCATCTTTGGGAACCCATCGTTGACAAGAAATACTATATTCGACGACTTATTTGGAATGCTTTTGTAACAGATGATTGATCTTGCGATTAATATGCATAATAACAAAAACATACTTTAAAAAATTGCTGTTATGAAAATATTCGTGGTTTTCCAGTGTCATGAGGTTTCCTGTGAAAACTCGTCGAAGATGGAGGTAAACTACAATGAACGAGATTGGGTGGTGGTGTGGTGGCGGAGCAGTGGTGGATGTGATGAGTTGTGTGGTGGTGGAAATGAGGGTGTGTGGTGGTGGTGGTAATGAGGGTGTGTGGTGGTGGTGGTAATGAGGGTGTGTGGTGGTGGTGGTAATGAGGGTGTGTGGTAGTGATGGTTGATAGTGGGTTGAATAAGAAAGAAGGGTAAACTGATCAATTTCCAGTTACTTAACAAAATTATTTAACAGCCGTTTGATTCAATGACGAAATATACTATTTTTTTCAAACCTTAGAACTAAACCTGTAATTTTTCAATCCTACAGACGAAAGTTGAAATTTGAGCAAACTTTAGGGACGATCAGTGTTATTTACTCTATTTACAAATTATAAAAATAAAATTATTAAAATTACATATAATTAACTAACTTAGACAATAAAACAATTGCAATATTTTTCAAGTTTCTTTCTTTAAAAAACTTTTGCTTTAAATTTTTTTTATACATTCTGTATTTGTAACATATTGCTTTTCTCAATTGTCATTTTTAACATACCTTTTTTGTTTTTTTGTTTTGAAAACTTCGAATTTCATATTTTTACTCTTTTTTGAAAACATGTTTTTAATTTATCAAAATTTTTGTTTATGATTTGGAACAATATAAAATAATATAATTAGCATTTGATACAATCATTAGTTAGTTGACTTTCTTAAATAATGACGCGTAACGAAATGAGTGAAATGATTGTGAGAAAATTTTTTTTGGAAGGTTGTGTTTCAACGGTCGCGACCCTAAGTCGCCCTACAAACCACGCGAGTTCGAGTCCCCCGATCCCCACTGGGCGTGGGTGTGCCCGTAGGACTTACCGTGATCCGAGAGTGTGGGTAGACCCACACGGCTGGACCCGACTCGATACCCCCGGGCGGGAACCCCACAGAATGTGGGTAAACCCTCCCCCCCTCAGGATAGAACCCGCGACCTTACGGTCACTTGTCCTTATCACTCATCGAGGTGGCCACCAGGGTAAGCCCTGATGGTTAATGATTGTGAGAAAATGACACGTGACAAAGTTTATTTCGTTTTATTAAAAGGATTATTAAAAGCAAAGGTCGGTGTTGAACACCGCTCAACTTTCCTGATCTGACATTTTCAATCTCTAAAATTTTTGTAAAACTTTGAGAGACATTATTTTAACCCCGTTGAGTTTCTAAAGATTCAGACTTACTCGTCCTACATTTTAGTTAAAAATAACTAATTTCTTACATCCTTATATTTATACATGTGTCGGTGTAAATGCGAGTCCGTCAATGTTTTAATGTACATTTTGTTCAAACACGAGCTGGATAAAATATCAAATATATTCGTGCTAATTTTATATATGATTTGAGTTGGTATACATTTCAACGTAGATTTTTTTGAAAGCGAGTGATGTCAGTTATAAAAACATTCAATCTTATAGTTGTGACAACCCGTTACCAGGTCCCACTTTAACTCGAATTTATTAAGATCATTATATTTATAACTAGTAGTTAGAGACATTATTACACATGATCATCCAAGTTTACCAATATATAAGAACGACAGATATTAAAGAGACAAACTATTACTTATATGATACTTGAATATTACTCGTACACGTGTGTTTATTCATATACATGTGATTATTTCATGGCATATTTTAGTGCATAATAGCCTAAGAATTAATAAGAGGATCTAGTTGTACATCGACTTAGTATAATATTATTCTAGAAAGACACAAAGATCAAGTTACCCAACTCATGTACAAAGAAACAAACAAACAAACAAACAAACCCAGTATGTCCCACTCAAGAGCAGGGTCTGGGAGGGGTAGGTGGTGGCAAGTCTTTCCTCTATCTAGATAGGTAGAGAGACCGCTTCCAAAGAGACTCATGTACAAAGAAACTAATGGGTAAAAATTGTACTACAAAAAAAATTTATTACAAAGAAAATCTCATAAAACCTATGTAAAAGTGGTCATTATATATAATACTGTAGGAAAACAACAATTGAAATACCACAACACATTTAAATCCTACAAGATCTACGCACATATTTAGATATGGGTGACATTAGATAAAATAAAATGTAGATATACATATATGCACATACACGTTCACATATACACATACACCCACTCATTAAAACTTGAGTTTGAATGTCAAATAATACAAAAGAACTACAACTAATAAACCATTAGCTTTCTTTCCTTCTTGAAACCCACACTAATTTTTATGATACATTAAACAAAATAAAAGTTGGTGTATGTATACACACACAAACCGTCCACACCCACCATTCAAAATTTGAACCAAAAGTACCAACATAAATCTCTACAAACACACTCACTAAATCTACAACTCCTTCATCTCAAGGCTGAATCCAAGGGATTTTGAAGTGGTTTTGGTGATTCTTGAGGTATCAAGGTAACGAGATAGAGTTAAGATTTATATACTTGTTCTTGCAAACTCCCACCCATATTTATTCAAAAATGGAATACTCCAGAAGATTGTACGATTTATTTGAGGCTTCTACGTGTTAGACAAGCCCCTCTTTTCGCCTTTTAGCTTGGACCAAGGTTAGTGCACACCAAAACACCCTTAAAACATTCATTTTTTTACACTAGTATGCACCAAATATCACCATGTCATGAACCCACACCAACATTGACGTAAAAAAATTTGAAAAATAGAAGATAAACTCATTATAAACCTGGTTTAATGGTTACAAAAGGTTATTGATTGGTTCTATACAAAACTATGCATATTACATAATTGAAAATGGGGATTTAAAGGGTTTGAAACACTAAAATGAGATGAACATGAAAACCATCTTTATACTCAGGTTTAAAACAGTAAATGAATGATAAATAAAGTATAAAATTCATGGCATTTGATAAAGTATAAAATGGGCTACACGGCTAAAAAGCGAGCTACAGGGTGGATTAAAGTAAGAGTATAAGTTTGTTGTGAAAATAACTATGAATGAAACTTTTATAGAAGTTTAAATATAATAATATTAGGTCTTGTAAGTAGATAAATGACCGGAAATAAAGAAATATTGGTTCGGAGGTAAACATGCTAAAAACGGACCCGTAAACGGTAAAATTGTAAAAAGACACTATGCGAAAGAAAAAGAATCAAGTACATCAAAAGAGGATAACATTTAAGTAACTTAACTCAAATAAAAGTACTTTTGGTCATAAAAATAAAAACCATGATTTAATTGCAATGGGTTCGGTTAAAACGAACAAAACATGGTTTTGTGCAAAAATAAATGTTTTTGGACTTATAGATTAAAAACTATATATTTTCAGAATACTTGGACTAAAATAAGTCTATGAAACTGATTTTTGAAGTACGAAGTCAAACGGTTTAAAGTTCGGGCTCCTAAATCCTAACGCTTAAAATGACAGTTTTATCATAACCGGTAAAACTAAAAATAATTTAATAAAGATATCATAACATCTGACATCTCAGACCTAATATGACTCAATTAATTATATTAAATTTATAAAAATAAATATGGGTTAAGGTTGGGTCAAAAAATGATCTAATAAGAAATTTTGGGCTAAAAGTGATATTTTTAAAACTTGAGAGACTAAAACTGTAAAGTTTAAAAACCTTACTAATTGGGAACTACAAATATTTTGAAACACTTGGTAATAAGAATGTAAGGGTTTTGAGATGACAAATGTGATGTAGAATAAACCATACCTTATATATTAACATATTACATACATATCACTATATTAAGTTAACGCTAGTCTCGTGGTCACCAAAGACAAATACTTGCTAAGACACTAAATATAACCTTTTATATCAGGTCTATATGACCAAACAAGCTTAGAGAACAAATGTTTAAAATACTAGAAACGCAACCCTTGAGACTTTATAAATAAGGAAACTTTATTTTTATAAACCTTAAAAGTGACGTCATCTGGTGGATATATACTATATGTCACACACTTAGGGGTACATGAGTGTGTATGACAGTGATTAGAACATAAAATTATGTGAATATAATGATATAATAGGTTCTCGACACACTCAAGCTTGGACACTTGATTATTTATGACATTTGTTTAATTTTAAGATGAGTTTCATGAATCCCTTTGTACTTAATGTTTTAGGATGAAATCATGCTCTTTTTCTTATTTTGATGCTTATTTATTTGATGTGCTATTTGTGATGTGATTGATCTATCAGCTAAGTTATTTATACAATGATTGATACAATATGAATATACCATATGAACCAATCATGTACTTAAGTCTATTTGTTATTATTGCTATCATTATTTGAAACATATTAAACAATATTCATAGCTAAATGCTACAACTATTTAATACCCAAGTATTATCAAATACTTTTTATCAATATGACTATATTTATTATTATTGTAATTATTTTTAACATATTAGTAATATGTCATTAACTAACAAATTTAGTCATACATACTAAAATTATTATATACCCAAAATGTGTCACACCCTCAAAATCCACGTGCGGAGTTCTACCGCGAGGCGTGTGAACAAACCAGGATCACAGTCAATAGTTACTCGGAACAACTCTATATGCAACGTTTAACATAACAAACCAAACTTCAAACTTTTGAAATTCATGCGGAAGCGTAAAGTAAACAAAACATCCCAAAACATGTGAAAGAAACATATGGCAAGACAAGTGGCAACCAAGTATTTGAAATTATAAATAAAAGACAAGTAAATATGGTTTAAGTTTAAGTCTCTAAAATGCATGCTGACCCGTGTGGTGCTCCTATCAGCAGTTCCAGATTAGTGACCTGAGAATAGCATACTAAAAGTCAACACATGGTTGGTGAGTTCAAGAGTTTGTGTTTAAACATAACAGTTTAAAAATAGCGTGTATCAATCCAATGGTTGACCAGTTCAAGAGTTCACAGTTAAACATCCCAGTTTAACAACAGCGTATATATAAGCATGTGCATTGTAATGGCTAGCTAGTCCATTCACAAATGATATTAAATAGTGATTTCGACATTGAAGCTGACTGTGTTATGTTTGCCTCCTGTCACGACGTCTCCATATCGTGACAAATATACATAGGACAAATTGCACCCGGTTGACCTCGAGTCACACAGGTGGGGCTCGTCACACCCAGTAGTACTACCCAACTTTCCCCGCTATCCAATATTAATAATTCGAAAGTGTGAGGACTTTTATCATGATAAACATCACTATATTAATATCCATACACATCTTAAATATATAAAAAGCGTTTGTAACATTACCAGTATGCTATCTCCCCCAAAAGAGTTTTAGTAAAATAGTGGGGCTTGAACTCACCTCAGTTCTCGTGTGATGTTGATAAGCTAGTAAATTCCTCCTAAGGAATTATAATTCACATGAGCAAATAGATACAAATTCAAAATCTAAATAAGTTAGATCTTGAACTTGGTGTTCAATTGATCTAGGATTTGGTTCTCGGAAATTTGTTATAAACATATAATTAAATCATTTGGTTATTTTGTTTTAATAACTAAAGATTTATATTTGATTAGCTTATTAATGATTTTAACATACCATTATATTCTAAATAAATTATAAACATTATTTAATTATGTAAATTTATACTTAATTTTGTAAGATTTTATAAATATTTATAAAATCAAATTTTGCATTTATATTATTAGGATTAATCCATAAATAATATAATGTCCATTAATAATTTAATGGTTTAAATTATTATAAAAAAAATCCATTTTTACAAAGATAACAATTTGAAATAATTATTTAAATAAATGAATAAATAAGGTTTAAAGAAATAAATTTCCAGAAATTAACTATATAATTTCTAAAATTACCAAAGTTTGTAAAAACTATTTTTATAATTTTTCAGAATTTTTTTATATTTTTATAAGGCTCAGAAAGGCTTTTTAAAAAAAATGCTGGGGGCAGGGTTCAAACCCCTAACCTCCGGTTCACAAGCACACACCCAAACCAGTAAACCAAGGCCTCGGCCGCGGTTAAAACCCCACATTTAATTCTTTTAAACTCTAACTCAGTAATCCCAATTCACCTAAGAACCCCAGGTTCGATTCTCAACCAAATCGAAAGCCAAATCGATTATAATACAGAAATTAAACTTGGGGCTTTAATCCCCAGGTAAAACCGAGCATGATGGTAGTCTCAATTACCTGTTTAGTGTTCGAATTGAGGGTTGTTCGACCGATTGCAGGTCCGCGGCAGAGGGGTAATCGGATTGCTCGATTTCAAGTGTTTAAGATGTGTGTGAATGTATCATCAGTTTAGGGATGCTTATATAGCCCTTCCCGTTCGATTAATTGGAATAAAATAGCCTGGTGGTGCGTTTTTGGTAAGTGGGTCGGCCGAACTTTCGGTCGAAGTGGGAAACATACCTAACCGATTCTAATTTTCAAATTGAAATGGTCCCTGAGTTCGATTATTGCACTAGATGGTGTCGGGATAGTTGGATTGCATTAAAATCGCGATGTTCTTGGCTTTTGGGGCTGCCGGAGAGCCGCCGGAGAGGCTGGCCGGAAAAACGAAGGGGACGGGCGGCGGGGTTGGGATTTAAAACAATTTACAGAATGGCCCCCTGTAGTTTTGAGTTTTTATTATTTCATGATATAACTTTTTAAAACAGGTTTCAAAATTTACAAAACCAGTCCCTGAACTTATTTAATCAATTATATTAATTTTGTAAATAATAATATTTTCATTATTATTATTATTTTCATTATTAACATTATTAGTTTTAATAATAATATTATTATTATTATCATTGTCATTATTTTTATTATTATTAATACTATTATTAAATAATAAAAATATAAAAATAAATTGTAAATTCACATTAAATCACGGAAAATTTTTCGGGTTGTCACATCATCCCCCTGTTAGAGGAATTTTCGTCCCGAAAATTAAGTTGTACTGGCAGCATCCTTGAACAGGTTAGGATACTTGCGCATCATCTCGTCCTCTCTTTCCCAAGTGAACTCAGGACCACGCCGGGAGTTCCACCGGACTTTGACAATAGGGATACGACTGTGTTTAAGTGTCTTGACCTCTCGGTCCATAATTTCCACTGGTTCCTCGATGAAGCGTAGTTGTTCGTCAACATGTACCTCGTCTAACGGAACGATGAGAGTTTCGTCAGCAAGGCATTTCCTCAGGTTTGAAACATGGAACACATTATGAACTCCACTCAGTGATTCAGGTAAGGCTAGTCGATAGGCCACTGGACCTATTCTTTCCAATATCTCAAATGGTCCAACATACCTCGGATTCAGCTTTCCTCGTTTGCCAAACCGAACTACGCCTTTCCACGGTGAGACTTTCAATAACACTTTGTCACCAATTTGGAACTCTAGAGGTTTCCGTCTCTTGTCAGCATAACTTTTCTGTCTATCTCGCGCTGCTGCCATACGATTCCGTATCTGCACGATCTTCTCAGTCGTCTCGTGCACGAGTTCAGGACCGGTAAGTTGACTTTCCCCAACTTCTACCCAACAAATAGGTGACCGGCACTTACGCCCATACAGTGCCTCAAATGGAGCTGCCTTGATTGAGGTATGATAACTGTTATTATAGGAGAACTCAACCAATGGTAAATGAGTTTCCCAGCTGCTGCCAAAATCAATTACACAGGCACGCAACATGTCTTCCAGTGTCTGGATCGTACGCTCACTTTGACCATCGGTTTGCGGGTGATACGCGGTACTCATATCCAGCCGTGTTCCCAATGATCGTTGTAATGATTGCCAGAAATGAGAAGTGAACCGAGCGTCACGATCAGAAATGATAGATATCGGCACGCCATGCCGAGAGACTATTTCCCTTAAATAGATACGTGTCAGCTTCTCCATTCGATCAGTCTCTCGGATTGCCAGAAAGTGTGCGGATTTTGTTAAGCGATCTACTATAACCCAAATGGTGTCGCATCCGCTGGGAGTCCTAGGTAACTTCGTGATAAAGTCCATGGAGATCTGCTCCCATTTCCACACTGGAATTTCCGGTTGTTGAAGTAAACCGGATGGTCTCTGGTATTCCACCTTAACCTTGGAACAAGTTAAGCATCTACTTACATACATGGCTATCTCCGCTTTCATTTTTGGCCACCAGTAAAATTCTTTCAGGTCCTGATACATCTTGTCTGAACCTGGATGAATAGAGTAACGTGACTTATGAGCTTCATCCATTATCATCTCTCGCAAATTCCCGTACTGTGATACCCAGATCCGTTTCATAAAATAACAGATTCCATCAGCTTTAACCTCCAACTGTTTCTCCATGCCTCGTGTGTATTCCGCTTTGAGATTCTCCATCTTCAAAGCCTCAGATTGAGCAGCTTTGATTTGTGTTGGTAGGTCAGAGTGGATAGTCATTTGTAATGCGCGCACTCGACGAGGCTTTAAGGTTTCCTTACGACTAAGGGCATCGGCTACCACATTAGCCTTACCCGGATGATACTTGATAGCGCAATCATAATCATTGAGTAACTCTAACCACCGTCGTTGCCGCATATTCAATTCTTTCTGGTCAAAGATGTGCTGAAGACTCTTGTGATCAGTATAGATAGTGCATTTGGTACCGTACAAGTAGTGTCTCCAAATCTTCAAGGCAAAAACCACTGCACCCAATTCCAGGTCATGGGTGGTATAGTTTTTCTCGTGAATCTTCAGTTGTCTCGAGGCGTAAGCTATCACCTTATCTCGCTGCATCAGGACACAACCCAATCCTTGAATGGATGCGTCACAATACACCACGAAATCATTTGTCCCCTCTGGTAGTGCCAATATTGGTGCACTACAGAGTTTCTGTTTCAATAGCTGAAAAGCCGCCTCTTGACTTTCACCCCATTTGTTTGTCGTTCCTTTGTGGGTCAAGGCTGTGAGAGGTTGTGCGATTTTAGAGAATCCTTCTATGAATCGTCGGTAATATCCTGCTAACCCCAGGAATTGCCTTATCTCAGTCGGTGTCTTAGGTGTAGCCCAATTCTTTATCGCCACAATCTTGGCAGGATCAACATGTATTCCCTTCTCATTAACAATATGACCTAGGAATTGCACTTCACGTTTCCAAAAGTCACACTTAGAGAATTTGGCGTACAGTTGCTCATTCTTCAATAATTCCAAGATCAATCGTAGATGTTCTTCGTGGTCCTCCTTGGTCCTAGAGTATATCAGTATGTCATCGATAAACACGATAACAAACTGATCGAGATAGGGTTTGCACACGTGATTCATGAGGTCCATGAATACCGCAGGTGCATTAGTCAACCCAAAAGGCATGACCAAGAATTCGTAATGACCATAACGAGTACGGAATGCGGTTTTGGAGATGTCCTCCTCACGGACTCGGAGTTGATGATAACCAGACCTCAAGTCGATCTTCGAATAATAGCTTGATCCCTGAAGCTGATCAAACAAGTCGTCGATACGAGGTAGAGGATATCGGTTCTTGATCGTGACTTTGTTTAATTCTCTATAATCGATGCATATTCGGAAAGTGTCGTCCTTCTTCTTAACAAGGAGAACAGGGGCTCCCCAAGGTGATGAGCTAGGTCGGATAAAGCCCTTATCTAAAAGCTCCTGAAATTGTGATGACAACTCCTGTAGTTCATTTGGTGCTAATCGATAAGGTGCTCTTGCAATCGGGGCTGCACCGGGAGTCAGTTTGATTTGAAATTCCACTTGGCGATGAGGTGGTAGTCCAGGAAGATCCTCTGGAAACACCTCTGGAAAATCTCTTACCACGGGAATGTCTTCTGTTTTCTTTTCCTCGGACTGCTTGTCGGTGACGAGTGCCAGAATAGCCACACGCCCTTTTCGTAACAACTTTTGCGCCTTCATGTAAGAGATAATACCCATTACTGCACCACTCCTATCGCCTCGGACTGTAAGAATTTCGTCTCCAACCGGGATTCGTATGATCTTTTCGTGACATATGACTTCTGCTTGCTTGTTAGATAACCAATCCATGCCTACCACAACGTCGAACTTCCTAGTGTAACAGGCATAAGATCTATAGCGAAAGTATGACCAGCGAGTTCTATCTTACACTCTCTAAGAATATGTGTTACATGGATTTGTTTACCGTCAGCCAATTCTACGGTATATTTGGGTTCTAAGGCAGAAGGAATATCACTTAGAAGACTACAGAACTTTAAGGATATGAAACTACTATCGGCTCCAGTATCAAACAGTACTGTAGCAAAACATCCATTGACAGAAAACCTACCAGTAATAGTTGTAGGGTCATTTAAAGCCTCACCTGAGCCAATGACGAAGGCTCTCCCTTTGGCTCCATTATTGTTACCACCGTTACCATTGTTGTTGTTGTTGTTGCCTTGATTGTTGTTGTTTTGGCCATTGCCATTACCGTTCTTCCTCAGCTGCGGGCAGTTTCGCCTGTAGTGCCCTTCTTTCCCACACTCAAAGCAACCCTTTGAGGTCTCTTGAGGTTGCTGTGGCTTCCTAACCAACTCACCACGGCAATCCTTAGCTAAGTGTCCCCTTTTACCACACCGCTGACACTTGTAATTTTCACATCTTCCGACATGATGATAGTTGCACTGCGGGCACACCGGCTGTTTACCACCGTAACCGCTCGATCCTTGATTGTTCGAGGCTGACTGGTTGAAGTTACGGTTGTTGTCGAACCTCCTGTGTTGTTGTTGCGGTGTTTGTTGTTGATGTTGACCACCGGACGATGATGTTCTATTGTTGTTGTTGTTGGTGTTGTTAGAGGTATCCCACTTCCTCTTGTTGTCGGTCACGCTCGCCGCAGTGCCCCATTTTGGTAACTGTCCTTCCTCCACAGCTTCATCAGTCAGTTTGTGGGCTAGGCGGATAGCTTGCTGGATAGTAGCCGGGTTTGAGGAAGTAACCATACTCCTAATCTCTGGCACCAATCCTCGGATGTAGTGTTCCACTCTCTTGTGCATTTCGTTTACCATTCCTGGACATAGAGTGGCCAGCTCATGAGTTCTTGTGGTATAAGTCTCAATTTCTGATCCTTGCATCTTCAGCTGCCAGAATTCCACTTCAAGTTTTTGTACTTCACTTCGTGGACAGTATTCCTCAATCATCATATCTTTGAACTCGTTCCACGGGAGTTGATCTGCCATGGCTTGCCCTAGCATTTGCACTTGAGCATTCCACCAAGACAATGCAGCACCATCCAACGTTCCCGTAGCATATTTCACCTGGTCAGCAGGTGGACATTTACACTTTGAGAACACGGACTCCGTCTTCTCAAACCACCTTACTAACCCTACAGCTCCCTCGGTTCCACTGTAGGTGTGTGGCTTACAGTCCATGAAGGACTTGTAGGTACACGTTGATGGTTCTGCTGGCTGTCTTATTTGGGTAGCAGCTACCGCTGCCTGAACTTGCACGTTGATTAGAGCAGCCAATTCCGCAGGGGTCATATTAATAGGACCAGCGCCTTGGTCACCGGCACCTTGGTTACCGGCACCACGTCCACGCACGCGTCCTCGTCCACGACCACGTCCACGTCTTTGGGCGTCCATTATTCACTTTATATTCACAAATACAATAATGAGTAATCAATCCTTTTTATCTCATTGAAGTATAGTAAACAATAAGGAAATAATGAATTCATCATCACCACAACATTTATAACAGATTGAGTTTGTTGTTTGGGTGGGGAAACAACTCTTTCCACATAGGTTCCAAAATAAAGAAACGCTACGTAGTCCGAATCGTTTAAAGGAAATAGAATAGAATCATTCAGCTATGTCGTGCTGTAGTGTATAGACATTGCTTGTGAGTCGCCGGACTCGGTGTTGTTCTATGTCCAGTATAAAGGTATCCCATGGAGAAAGACTAAGGGTAATAGATAGCAAGTTCATATGGATGGAATCAGTTATAGGGATAAACTTAATATTCTTGACCCATTTACCTTATAAACTTGTGTTCTGACCATAGTTTATCACTCATCCCAGAAATCCCCAGGTAAGCATACCAGGTCTCGCAATGAGATATATGCGATATGCTAGCCTTGGCCCGAAGGCTTTTTGCCAGGAAATCCAGAATACAGGTGTCTATGTGTCACACAAGTTCATTTGGTTCATGGAATTCAAAACCTCGTTAGGATTTTCATAGATTAGACATAAAGTCTAAGGATTTGAACCTAAGATAATCAGTTAAGTTTAGGAAGTCTAGAAACAAGTAACTAACTAACTGTGTGCGGTTATAGTCTAGTGTGTATGCAACCTAGTTCTCTATAACCAATGGATCTGATACCAATCTGTCACACCCTCAAAATCCACATGCGGAGTTCTACCGCGAGGCGTGTGAACAAACCAGGATCACAGTCAATAGTTACTCGGAACAACTCTATATGCAACGTTTAACATAACAAACCAAACTTCAAACTTTTGAAATTCATGCGGAAGCGTAAAGTAAACAAAACATCCCAAAACATGTGAAAGAAACATATGGCAAGACAAGTGCCAACCAAGTATTTGAAATTATAAATAAAAGACAAGTAAATATGGTTTAAGTTTAAGTCTCTAAAATGCATGCTGACCCGTGTGGTGCTCCTATCAGCAGTTCCAGATTAGTGACCCGAGAATAGCATACTAAAAGTCAACACATGGTTGGTGAGTTCAAGAGTTTGTGTTTAAACATAACAGTTTAAAAATAGCGTGTATCAATCCAATGGTTGACCAGTTCAAGAGTTCACAGTTAAACATCCCAGTTTAACAACAGCGTATATATAAGCATGTGCATTGTAATGGCTAGCTAGTCCATTCACAAATGATATTAAATAGTGATTTCGACATTGAAGCTGACTGTGTTATGTTTGCCTCCTGTCACGACGTCTCCATATCGTGACAAATATACGTAGGACAAATTGCACCCGGTTGACCTCGAGTCACACAGGTGGGGCTCGTCACACCCAGTAGTACTACCCAACTTTCCCCGCTATCCAATATTAACAATTCGAAAGTGTGAGGACTTTTATCATGATAAACAGCACTATATTAATATCCATACACATCTTAAATATATAAAAAGCGTTTGTAACATTACCAGTATCCTATCTCCCCCAAAAGAGTTTTAGTAAAATAGTGGGGCTTGAACTCACCTCAGTTCTCGTGTGATGTTGATAAGCTAGTAAATTCCTCCTAAGGAATTATAATTCACATGAGCAAATAGATACAAATTCAAAATCTAAATAAGTTAGATCTTGAACTTGGTGTTCAATTGATCTAGGATTTGGTTCTCGGGAATTTGTTATAAACATATAATTAAATCATTTGGTTATTTTGTTTTAATAACTAAAGATTTATATTTGATTAGCTTATTAATGATTTTAACATACCATTATATTCTAAATAAATTATAAACATTATTTAATTATGTAAATTTATACTTAATTTTGTAAGATTTTATAAATATTTATAAAATCAAATTTTGCATTTATATTATTAGGATTAATCCATAAATAATATAATGTCCATTAATAATTTAATGGTTTAAATTATTATAAAAAAATCCATTTTTACAAAGATAACAATTTGAAATAATTATTTAAATAAATGAATAAATAAGGTTTAAAGAAATAAATTTCCAGAAATTAACTATATAATTTCTAAAATTACCAAAGTTTGTAAAAACTATTTTTATAATTTTTCAGAATTTTTTTATATTTTTATAAGGCTCAGAAAGGCTTTTTAAAAAAAATGCTGGGGGCAGGGTTCGAACCCCTGACCTCCGGTTCACAAGCACACACCCAAACCAGTAAACCAAGGCCTCGGCCGCGGTTAAAACCCCACATTTAATTCTTTTAAACTCTAACTCAGTAATCCCAATTCACCTAAGAACCCCAGGTTCGATTCTCAACCAAATCGAAAGCCAAATCGATTATAATACAGAAATTAAACTTGGGGCTTTAATCCCCAGGTAAAACCGAGCATGATGGTAGTCTCAATTACCTGTTTAGTGTTCGAATTGAGGGTTGTTCGACCGATTGCAGGTCCGCGGCAGAGGGGTAATCGGATTGCTCGATTTCAAGTGTTTAAGATGTGTGTGAATGTATCATCAGTTTAGGGATGCTTATATAGCCCTTCCCGTTCGATTAATTGGAATAAAATAGCCTGGTGGTGCGTTTTTGGTAAGTGGGTCGGCCGAACTTTCGGTCGAAGTGGGAAACATACCTAACTGATTCTAATTTTCAAATTGAAATGGTCCCTGAGTTCGATTATTGCACTAGATGGTGTCGGGATAGTTGGATTGCATTAAAATCGCGATGTTCTTGGCTTTTGGGGCTGCCGGAGAGCCGCCGGAGAGGCTGGCCGGAAAAACGAAGGGGACGGGCGGCGGGGTTGGGATTTAAAACAATTTACAGAATGGCCCCCTGTAGTTTTGAGTTTTTATTATTTCATGATATAACTTTTTAAAACAGGTTTCAAAATTTACAAAACCAGTCGCTGAACTTATTTAATCAATTATATTAATTTTGTAAATAATAATATTTTCATTATTATTATTATTTTCATTATTAACATTATTAGTTTTAATAATAATATTATTATTATTATCATTGTCATTATTTTTATTATTATTAATACTATTATTAAATAATAATAAAAATATAAAAATAAATTGTAAATTCACATTAAATCACAGAAAATTTTTTGGGTTGTCACAAAATGCCTCTAAAATATATAATAATAAATAAAATAATAATAATAGTGATAACAAAAACAATAATAATAGTTATTTTTTATTATTATTATTATTATTATTATTATTATTATTACTATTACTATAACAATAAAATTATTTAGTAATTAAATACTTAAATATTTGAATGAGATAATACTTAATTTAAAAATTATTTAATCACAAAAATATAAGTAATAAATATATTATTAAATGTTAATTTAAAATACTATAAGAAAAATAATATTTAATTACAAATATAGAAGTAAGGGTCGGTTACTATACAAAGTGCAATTTTCGTGCGAAGCGTACGAAATCGCAGAGCATGACAGGTGTTTTTTAGCGGATGAGTAGTTTTGTCCGCGCTACAATTACGCATAAAAGGTACATAATTACGCAAGTTATATTCATAATCACGCAAGTTATATCTATTTTTATACAAGTTATATCTATTATTACACAAAGAAAAATTGCTCATGTTGTAAAAATAATCACGCAATTTATATTTATAATTACGTAAGTTATGTTGATAATTACAAAGTGAATAATCACGTAAATTATAGGCACAACACATAGACGTTTTCTTAAAAAAATATTGATTCTTTAAAAGAAGTGTAGCAATGCTATACTCATATTAAAGAGGATAAAATGATTGTTTTTATGGTGTATTTTTTTAAAAGAATAATACCATATGAAAAAGTTATATATATTTAAATGATAGGTTCAAAATGGATTGATCTGTGATGATATTGTAATGTGATGATATTGTAATGCAATGATCAACATAAACACAAAGTAATCAAACACAAGCAAATACTTCAAAATTCATAGTTGTTCTCATTGATAGTAATTACAAATGGATACAATATGTAAGGTGAATAATAACAAAAAGTCTAACTATTTTCGAACACCTGCAAAATACACATACTATCCTATTTATCTAAAAATGAAAACAAAGGAACATATTTACAAATTAGTCCATATACTATTATAAAGACAAAAATGACTAATGTTAATCTTCAAAGAGGTTTCAACAATACTCCACCTAAGATTTGCATTTGTCTTCAGTCAATTAGGAAGTCTTTAGGTTCTTCTTTGACTGAGATGTAAGGCCCCGCTCCCGGGCACCTCACAGTTGGTTGTCATCACACATAAAACATAAATTTGATATAAACTTAATAAAATAATGCAGCGGAATTGATAAAAAGGGTCATACTCATTTCATCATAAAAGCTTTTACAACGCATTACATCGTGATTTAAATACAAAATATAAGCCTTCTTTACAATGCCTAACTTTTACTATGATTGTTGCTGAAGCATATGAAACCGAGGATTTCTTAAGTAATCCCGTTTATGTGAATCCTCAACAATCATAGGGTCATATATAGTGACCTCTAGTATAAAAATATAAAAATTTTCATCATAAAGGAGATTTCCTTAAGTAGTCCCGTACATCGGAACCCTAAGGAATCTCCTAACGGCATGCAACATAATGTGTTGCGTGTATCATGGGCCCACAACACATTGCGTGGCAGCGTTATCAAAAGGAGAATGCCATCCCAAAAGAGCTGAGTAGCCGCCTCGTGCCATCCCCAGCAACACTACCTGCCAACTGGAAACACATAAAAAGTCAGCGTTGGTGAGTGAGTTCTAGTTTTATAATAAACATACTTTATTTACATCATAAACCATTCTTTCACATGATCATACATCATACGTACGCAGAGATAATATTCATTATTATCTTCATCATTCGTTATACATTATTTTCTTTAACTTCTCATATGGATCCTGTCAGGCTTTACCCACTTCATAGCACTCGACTATGATTACTGTGGCCGAATGACAAGGATCCCGTTTCATTCTTACTTGCACATTGAATTCTGATGTACCAATACCATATGCTATACCCCGATCAGTCTTAGCTACTGGGCCGTTAATTAATAGAGCGTGCGCCACAGTAGCCTTAGCTACTGGGCCGTGAATCTAAGTGTATGCCACAGTACTAGTAGGTAAGCGGTAGAGGTACCATGACCATGGTCAATCACAAAGAAGGACCAATCGACTTATTCAATGTTTGCAAGACTTAATTCGTTCGTTCGTTAATACATGTATTCATCATCGTTTTACCCATTCATTCGTTCATTAATACATGCATTCATTGTCATGTTCCTCTTTCTTTATCTTTCACTTTACGTTACATAATACTTCGCTGATTCATTGTCATAATACATGAGTCGTGAAAGATATACGTACATCATCATAAGGAACACACACTTATATCAATCGTACATCATCATACATGGCATCATACATACGTAGCCTACATCAACAGTCATCTACAGGCACTTACGGAAACGTCCACGTAAGGACTTACTTCCGTATTTATCCCGAAAGCCGGGACTTGACTATGCATCTCCTCGGGTGCAACAGCTCTAATTGTCCCTCCTAAACCTTAGGAACTCATAATAACACATCATACAAACACATACAGGCCACAATCGTACCTTAAGCCTACTACTCGTGATTATACATCAAATAGGTCAAACGTACTTCCATAAACAGGTTTATATGTGTTCCAGCCCCAAAATCGTTTAAAACAAGTAAATGAGGGGTCCTAGAAACTCACCTGTGCTTGGTAGGCAGCTTCTCAATCAAGCTTTAAAGACGTGGGTCACACTACACTGCCTGCAGATAAGTTAACACTCAAAGGAGTTAATTTCTGCCTAATTTCGCTACTAAGTTCGCTGATAGTTTCGCCCGTAATTTCGCCCGTAGTTTCGCTACGCGAATCAGCAGTTTCGCTGCTAATTTCGCTGGGCAACATTCTGTCAGTTTCGCTGAATAGATTCGCTGCCTTGAGCGCCCAACTTTCGTTGGAATTCCCTAGTTTCGCAATGTCTAAGGGTTAATCTGGGCACCGACGAAGTTATCATAGAAACTATAGTTTTGCCCAAGCGAAAATGTACTACAGCGAAATTGTAGTCTCGCTGAAAATCCTCATAGTTTCGCTGGACGAACTTATAGATTCGCTGGATGAGTGCTTAAATTCGCAGAACGAGCTGAAATTTACGAATCAGCTCATTTTAACCCAAAAATCCAATCTTTTCCACCCAAACCCTTGGGTTATCATCCAGGATGCTATATCTAAGCTTATTACATATTTTCTTACCCAAAATCATGCGTTTTTGGGCGATTTGTGCCACTTTTAAAACCCCAAAAACCCAAATCCGGGTTTTCACTAAATGGAGCAATTAAACTACATTTCTTACCTGGATTCTTGTTGTTTAGGAGTCCACAAACACCAGCCTTCGATCTCTGACCAACCGAGCGTCGATCCGACACTTTCTCTCTCTACACTTTCTCTCTCTAGAAATGGGTGTTGGGTGCAAATGAGAGTTACTCAGCTGATCCATCTATTATATATACCCGGCGTTCCCGCGACCCCAAACTCGTTAAACTCGTGACCCGAAGGGTTAACTTGGTCTAACACCCACAACCATCCCATTTTATATAAATGGTCCCAACTAAGCCCATAATTATTATTTGACTTGCTTGGAAAATCTTCCGGGTGTTACAAGTCCACCCCTCTTATATAGGTTTCATCCCCGAAACCTGTTATTCCTCAAACAGATGTGGGTAATGTTGTCTCATCTCCTCTTCAGTCTCCCACGTAGACTCGGATCCCTTCCTGTGCTTCCACTGTACACGCACAAGAGGAACCACTTTATTTCTTAACTTCTTTTCCTTACGGTCAATGATTGCCACTGGTTGCTCTACATAATTGAGCCGTTCGTCTACTTCAATATCCTCCAGTGGAATAATCATGTCTTCGTCAGCTAAGCACTTTCGCAGATGAGATACATGGAATGTGGGATGAATTCCACTTAACTCATCCGGCAGTTCAAGTCGATAGGCTACCTCTCCTACTCGTGCGATGATTCGAAAAGGTCCTATATATCTCGGGCTTAGCTTGCCTCGTTTCCTGAATCGGATAATGCCTTTCCAAGGCGAGACCTTCAACATGACTCGGTCACCAACCTTGAACTCTATCGGCCTTCGCCTTTTGTCAGCATACGACTTTTGCCTATCTTTCGCCGCCTTCATGAAGGCTTTGATCTTTTCTAACTTCTCAGTCGTTGCTTCAACCACTTCGACACCTCCCAGTTCCTTCTGCCCAATGTCACCCCAACATACGGGCGTCCTACATTTCCTACCGTACAGCATCTTGTAAGGTGGCATGCCAATGCTGGCATGATAACTGTTATTGTACGAGAATTCTGCTAACGGTAAGTGATCATCCCAACTTCCTCCAAAATCGATCACGCACGCCCGAAGCATGTCTTCGAGTGTCTGGATCGTCCTCTCAGACTGACCGTCCGTCTGAGGGTGATATGCTGTACTGATATGTAGTCTCGTCCCCATCGCATCATGGAATCTCTTCCAGAATTTCGATGTAAAACGGGTGTCACGATCCGACACAATGGACACCGGCACGCCATGACGAGCTACGATTTCTTTGATGAATAGATCTGCCAATCTTTCAGATGAATACGTCTCGCGGATCGGTAGGAAGTGAGCACTCTTCGTTAATCGGTCGACGATCACCTATATGGCATCATACCCTTTCAGGGTACGTGGTAACTTAGTGATGAAATCCATGGTGATGTGCTCCCACTTCCACTCGGGTATATCCAACGGTTGGATCTTCCCGTAGGGTTTCTGGTGCTCTGCCTTTACTTGTAAACAGGTCAGGCACTTACTCACGTACTCCACCACGTCACGCTTCATACCCGGCCACCAATAATCTTTCTTCATGTCGTGATACATCTTGGTAGCACCAGGGTGAATGGAGTATCGAGTCTTATGGGCCTCATCCATGATCTTTCCACGTAGATCCCCGTATCGAGGAATCCACATTCACCCAAATCGGGTCTTAACACCAAGAGTGTTCTCACCCAGTTCTGTAACTAGACCTCTCATCCTTTCAGAGTTAAGACGATCTTCTTTCAACGCCTCGTCTTGGAACTCCTTAACCTGTGTCATCACATCAGAGGTCATAATTACCTGATAGCCCTTTACCCCGAATCGGCTCGGGCCTTTCCTTTCGGCTAAGGGCATCCGCTACCACGTTGGCTTTGCCCGGATGATAGTGGATCTCACAATCATAGTCTTTTATCAGCTCTAACCATCGCCTTTGCCTCATGTTTAGGTCTTTCTGCTCGAAGAAGTACTTCAAGCTTTTGTGGTCTGCGAAGATGGTGCACTTCATCCCGTATAGATAGTGCCGCCAAATCTTCAGTGCGAAAACCACCGCAGCTAGCTCCAAGTCGTGGGTAGGATAATTAACCTCATGAACTTTCAGCTGCCGGGATGCATAGGCTATCACCTTTCCCCTTTGCATTAATACGCACCCCAACCCCGAGTAGGAAGCATCAGAATAGACCACCAAGTCGTCGCTTCCATCGGGTAATGCCAATACTGGAGCTTGGGTCAACCTCGTCTTCAATTCTTCAAACACCTTCTCATGAGCTTGACCCCATACAAACTTCACATCCTTCCGGGTCAACTTGGTCAGTGGGGAAGCAATCTTGGAGAAGTCTTGAATGAATCTTCTGTAGTAGCCCGCCAGACCCAAGAAACTACGGATCTCGGATGGCGTCTTTGGAGACTTCCATTGCATTACTGCTTCCACCTTCACCAGATCGACCATAATCCCCTCCGGATTAACCACGTGACTCAAAAATTGAACTTCACGCAACCGAAACGTGCACTTGGAGAACTTGGCGTACAATTTCTCCCTTCTCAACGTTTCCAATACCTCTCGAATGTGACCGGCATGCTCCGTTTCGCTTCTTGAATAAATCAGGATATCGTCAATAAATACAATCACTGATTTATCCAACATCGGCCGACAAACTCGGTTCATCAAATCCATAAAAGCAGCTGGCGCGTTGGTCAGACCAAAAGACATGACAAGAAACTCGTAGTGTTCATAGCGCGTATGAAAAGCTGTTTTAGGGATATCTTGTTCCTTCACTTTCAGTTGATGGTAGCCCGATCGAAGATCTATCCTTGAAAACCAACTGGCACCCTGAAGTTGATCAAACAAGTCATCGATTCTCGTCAAGGGGTATCTGTTCTTCATTGTCAACTTATTCAGCTCGCGGTAGTCGATGCACATCCTCATACTACCATCGTTCTTCTTTACGAACAGAACCAGAGCACCCCAAGGTGAGATACTCGGTCTAATGAACCCCTTATCCAACAGCTCTTGCAACTGCTCCATCAACTCTTTCATTTCCGTCGGAGCCAAGCGATACGATGCTTTGGCGACAGGTTGAGCACCCGGTATCAGGTCGATCTGGAACTCGATCTCTCTGTCAGGTGGCAATCCTGATAAGTCTTCCGGGAACACGTCTGGAAAATCACGCACAACCGGAACATCAGCTAGTTGTGGTGTTGTCGTTTCCACATCTTTCACATAACATAAGTAGGCGCTGCACCCACGCCTCATACATTTTCCCGCCACAGCCATTGAGATCACCTTCGGAATCGTCGTAACCCGATCGCCGTATATTGTCACCGGACTCCCGTCAGCCGCCATCAGTCTTATCATCTTCTTTCGGCACACGATATTCGCTTCGTAAGTTGCTAACCAATCCATCCCTAATACTACATCAAATCCTCCTAGGGGCATCACATGTAACTTGGTAGCAAACCTATGACCTTCTAATTCTACGGCACAGTCCTCTATCACATCCGTAACCCTAGTGGACTTACCGATAGCAGTTTCTACGTCAAAGGACTCACCGAGACATTTACTTCTAACAGACAGTTTAGCACAGAAGGTAGTAGAAATAAAACTCCTACTGGCACCCGAATCAAATAATACAGAGGCTAAAGTTTGGTTTATCAGGAATGTACCGGACACAACGTCAGGGTCCGTCCTAGCCTCCTCTTGTGTCAGCGTGAATGCCCTGGCCTTTGCCCTCGGTTCTTCTCCTCCCGTCTTCTTCACCCCTGAGCCCTCAGCCCTCGGCTTCTTGCAGTCTCTACTCATATGACTACTTTCCCCACAGTTAAAACATTTGCCTGCCCGGCAGTCCTTGGCCATATGCCCTGTCTTCCCACATTTAAAGCAGATATTTGATCCCCACTTGCACTCCCCCGAGTGCTCTCTTCCACATTGTCCACACTTCCTCATCCCAGCTCCAGACATGACCACACGGTGGTCATCCACCCTTGCCTTCTTGTTACTCGTCGAGGTATCACCTCGACCAAACCTCTTCCCCTGCCAGTTTCTCTCACCACCTCCCTTCTTACTGCCCTCAGCCTTCACCACCACCACAGCCCGCTCATCATATAGCCTTCCTGCCAAATCCACTGCCAACCTATAGGTGCTCGGTCGAGCAGTAATCAGATGCCTGCGGATGTCAGCTGGCAGCCCCTGAATATACCGGTTGATCTTTCGAGACACCGGCGTCACCTGATCCGACACCATTCTTGCCATCTCATTGAATTTGGTGGTGTACTGTTGGTGGGTCATCGTCCCTGCCTCCAACTGCAGGAACTCTCTCTCAACCTTGTCCATTTCCCAACGAGGACTGAACTCCTCGATCACCATCCGTTTCAACTCGGGCCACTTCATTCATCCGATGGCCCTGCTACCCTCGGCCTGGACTATGTTGTCCCACCAGCATAAGGCCGACCCCGTGAAAGAGTGGGTAGCAAACTTCACCTTCTTGTCCTCCTGGCAATCACTGATATCGAGGACAGCTTCCATTTCCCTCACCCATTGGTGAGCATCAGCCGCAGTGCCAGAACCGTCAAAAGTAGGGGGCTTGCACCTCATGAATGCCCCGTAATTACAACCCCGTGTTGTCTCTCGTACCGGCTCCTCCTCCTCTTCCTCTTCATTATCAGATAGAACCGTTTCCGGCTCTTGTTGCTCCTGTCTTCCCGATGACCTGTTCCTCTCTTTTCTTTCACCTTCCCTGACAGCCTTAATTACCTCGGTCACCACAGACGGTAAGATCGTATGCATGACCTGATGTACCTCCTCAACCACTGCCTCTTTTACCGAGGCTCTCAAGTTAGCGCTCTCATCTACCCCCTCCTGATGAGGAGTATCGGGTTCTTCATGGACCACTTTCTCCACCCTAGGTCTTCCTCTTGTGGCTCGTGGTTCAGCACCACGTCCGCCACCGCCTCCACCCCGGGAAGCTTTGGAAGATCTACCACCAGCCATTTTCTACCTCACACTGAAAGGTTCAAATACTAACACAGTCATTCAAGGAAATAGCTCAGTTTATGTCAAGCATAGTAAGTCCCTAATTACAGTGGCCAGTTGTGATTAGCCACTTACTTTACTCTACGCACCCTGAGCATCACCCGTCCTGACTACACTAGCATCTAAATCTAACAGTACACGTATACCACATACATACACACATAATACCAGTTAATCTTTTAAGAAAATACCTCATGGTACGCAGCTACTCAGATGGCATTACCTTCCTTTCTATCCCATTTTCAGTTTAAGTTTAGGTTTATTTGGAAAATTTACCCATTTCACTTAAACTTTGGCTCTGATACCAACTTGTAAGGCCCCGCTCCCGGGCACCTCACAGTTGGTTGTCATCACACATAAAACATAAATTTGATATAAACTTAATAAAATAATGCAGCGGAATTGATAAAAAGGGTCATACTCTGTTGGACCAAAAGAACCAATGAGCCAAGATCAGGAAAACCTCTAAGTCCCACATGTCACTGCAACAACTACTGAAGACTCCCATCAGTTACAGTGTTCTCTTACTTGAATGTCAGACTCGAGAACATCTGAAGACTCCCATTAGCTATTGTGTTCTCTTGCTTGAATGTCAGACTCGAGAGCATCTTAGCCCCAGCCTCAGCTGTTATGACAAAGTCTGAAGAACAAAGATTGAAGATCAAAGAACTGAAGAACAACAGCTGAAGACTTCAAGTACTGAAGACCAAGTACTGAAGTATCAAAAGCTGAAGAACTAAAGAACTGAAGATCTTCTTCCGAAGCACAAAGTCTGAAGACAAAGACTGAAGACAACAACTGATGATATCTACTGAAGTCATCAGTTGTTACATCTTCCGAAGCTGTTCTATCTTCCGAAGCAAAGTCTGAAGAAAAAGACTGAGGACAACAACTGATGATATCTACTGAAGTCATCAGTTGTTATATCTTCCGAAGCTGTTACATCTTCCGAAGCCAAGTCTGAAGACCAAGTACTGAAGACTCAGAGTTTGTCACAACAACTGAAGAAGTCTTCTTCAGTTGTTGTGGTGGTTTTTTCTTTTTCAGTAGTTTATTTTGTTTTAGTAATTTTGTTCTTCAGTTGTTATAGTATCAGTAGTTTTACTTTTGTCAGTACTTAGGAACTTTTGTAAGAAGATGTCAGTTGTTGACATCTTCAGTAGTTTTATGTTTTTGTCAGTTGTAATTTGAATATTCAGTGATGTCAGAAAAAGGACATCAACCCATCCTTTTGCCGCCTATAAAAGGATGGGTAACCATACTGTTTTAATTTCCGAAACGTGCGACCAATAGAACATTTATTGTTTCGCAGAACTCTTCTCTCTCTATGTTTATGCTTTTAATTGAAATATCTTTTATGTTCTTGCTTTAATTGCTAATTAATGTGCTAAATCCGCTGCAAACATAATCTAATTGATCAACCGAGAGGCTGAGATCCTGTCAAATGGTATCAGAGCAGGTTAATCATTGATCGATTTCACTATTGATCATTTGAAACTGCTCTTTTGATCTCTCAGTTTGATCGAATTAGCAATTTGCAAGAATTAGCCATAGAGAGTGAGTTTCTGCTGTTTTCGGCCAAAATCTTGAGGTCTTTTGGTGGTTTTGAGTTACGTTTGTCGTGTTTAAACTTGTTTTTGACTAAAACCTGAGATGACAACACCAACCAATGATCCTCACAATACTGGTTCCGCAACCAAGCCTCCGATGCTGGTTAGGAACGAGTATAACATATGGCAAAGACGTATGCTACACCACTTGGCTGTCAACAATGCTGGTTGTTGGAAGTCAGTGGTGCATGGGCCATACAAGCCTATGGTGAGCGTCCCGGAATCTAATGAACAAGGTTGCGAAGAAACCTGAACAATATTCGGACGAAGATCTAAAGCTGTTCGAAATTGATGCTAGAGCCCATGGAATTTTAGCCATGGCCATTCCAAACGAGATATATTCAGGGCTCTTGCATCATGAGTCTGCTCATGACCTATGGGTTGCTCTAAAGGAACAATTTGGAGGAACTGATTCGGTCTTAGCAAACAATAGGGAAATCCTCGCCCAACAATATGAGACATTCTCATATAGAAAGGGTGAGACTCTGACCCAGCAATATGAGCGGTTCTCTTGTTTGATCTCTGAGCTAAAGATGGTTAAACAAGAGTACTCCAAAAGCCAGATGAACAACAAGTTCCTCAGGTCATTGCCTGAGAGATGGGACACATATACCATTGTCCTACGCTCCAGTGCTGATCTGGAAACTCTATCTCTCACCCAACTTCATGGGAAGTTGCTCACTTTTGAGAGAGAGATAGAGCAAAAGAGGAAGCTGTCCTCTTCTAGCAAGCTCGCTGATGACTTTGTCCAAGGTAATGCTGCCTTGATAAGTCATGAGTCAGAATATGCTTCATCAGAAAGTTCTTATGATGAGCATATTGATTTCTCTACCAACTCAGAACAAGCTTTTGTTGGTGTTAGTAGTTCAGGAGGTGGTGGTGACAACTTGTGTTTTCTGATGGAGGATTTGAAGGGCATTCCAGATGATGATCTGGAAGAGATGGATATTTTGAACCAAATGGCAATGATAAATATCCGCTCTCAGAAGTTCTACAAAAGAACTGGTAGGAAATTCCCAGGACTCTCTGGCAAAACCAAAGTTGGTTTTGACAAGATCAAGTTAAGGTGTCACAAGTGCCAAAGGCTTGGACACTTTGCAAGAGAGTGTAGATCATCTGGATCTAACTCATCTGCACCCTTTGTGACTTTTCCCAGCAATAGCTCACAGCACAAAGGGCAACCTTCCTACAGTTCTTCCCATCCATCTCAGGCACAAGCACCACCTGCTTATTTTGTGCCACAGGGTCATATACCATATCCTTACCCCTGTTACTACATGCCTCAGTCTGGTCAAACTCAAGCACCCTCGGCTCAACCACCTCATGCTCTTCCGGAGCCCCAATCTTCCCAATCTCATCATCACACACAACCTCAACAACAAAGTTTTTTCACCCCAACTGCTGTTGACTGGAGTAGTCTACCAGAAGAGCTATCTGGTCAGGAACCACTACTCCAAGGTGCTGGTCAACATGGTGGTGATCAACCTTTTGGAAATCTTGCTCTGATGGCCCTTGATTCTGCTGAAGGGTCATCATCAAATGCCTCATCTCAGGTATCCACAGAGGCAAAAGCCAAGCTTTGTTCAGAGTCATGCATAGCAGCATTTGCTTTTATTAGAGAAGCAAATGTAGCTTTAATAGATAAAAATCTTGAGCTTGAGCACACTATTTCCAAAAGAAAAGCTGATTTTGAGGTTGTTCTAAAAGATAAAAATGATGAGATTTACAAGCTTAAATGCCAAATCAAAGATGATAAAGCTAGGGAAGATGTACTTCTAGAGAAGTACAAACACCTCAAAGAAACTCTTGCAACCACCCAAGTTGAGTGTGATCGATGGGTGCAATCATGCAAGGGTTTTGAAATGCTTCTTAGCAAGCAATCAGCTTCCAATGTGAAGTTTGGCATTGGTTATAATCACACTGCTCCTCCCACAGATTTCATTTCAAGAGCAGAAGTTGAATCTGATGGGGAGAGCAATAACCAATCCTTCTCATCATGTGACTTACTATCCTCTGAATCAGCATCATCAGAGATAGACTGTCACATGACCAAAAGGCTGATCAACTCAGGAGTTGTCACTAGAAGTACTGAAGGTACTGGAGAGCAAGTGACAACATCTGAAGTTCAAACCTCAAATACTGTTAGCACTAAAGAGAAGAAAACTAACAGTAGGAAAGGTTTGAAGACAGCTAGAGAGGATACCATGAAAGCAGGCACTAGGAAGAAAACTGCTAGTACTGATGTCAAACAGCTAAAGAACAAGTCTTTAGCAGTTAAATCCTCTTCAGCTGATGATCAGCATAAGATGAAGAAAAAGCCATGTGAGATATGTGGCTTGTTCAATCATCTTACTGATGATTGCTGGTACAAAAGGGGTTCCAAACTCAAATAGAAGGAGAAAATTACTGAGAACATTAATAAAATGAAGAATGAGTTTGAAACCAAGTTTGTATTAGCAACATCCAAGCCTGAAATCCCTAAGCCCAAAGCTAAATCTAAAAAGAAGGTAGGGATAACTCAGGCAACAGCTGAGGTTGCTCAGAAAAAGATGGTACAACATAGGAACTCATCATCAGCAAACTCCGATGTGTCTGAAGAGCTGAAAGCTTTATCACAGAATCAGACACAGTTGGTGATGATGGTTCAGCAGCTAGTGGGAAGAGTCAACCACTTAGATGCACCTGTGTTGAAATCACAGAAAAGGAAGCCCAAGCCAAAGGGTTCCTCTTCTGTACCATTTTTTTCACCTCAAGCTGTCACACAAAACACACCTGTTAGTGCTGCACCTGTAGCTGAGAACAGACCCAAAACCAAGCAGGTTTGGGTCTTCAAGACTAACTAACACATGGCTGTGTTTGCAGGGTTCTTCAACATGCCATAGAAGCATCTGGTATGTAGACAGTGGAGGATCCATGCACATGACAGGAAGCGGCTCCCTTCTTAATGACTACTCTCAAGGAAAGAAGGGATTTGTTTCTTTTGGCAATGATGCAAAGGGTTACATCGTCGGAAAAGGCTTTGTTTCCAATAGGGAAATAAGGTTTGATGATGTTAACCATGTGGAGAATCTCAAGTACAACCTCTTGAGTGTCAGTCAAATGTGTGACAAAGGCCATGTTGCCCTTTTCACAAGCCAGAACTGTCGGATTCTGTCATCCAAAGTTCTGAGTTTGATTGACAAGGCATTGGATGAACACACTCTCCTGAAGGCCAACAGGACAGGAAGAGTGTATGCCTTAGATCTTTCCAAAAAGATGGATCTAAAAGGCCATCCTTGCCTATTCTCCAAGGCATCTCCTCAAGAGTCTACACTATGGCATAGAAGGCTGGGTCATGTTAATTTCAAGAACATGAATCAGCTTATAAGCCATGGTTTAGTAAGAGGATTGCCTCTGAAGGAGTTCAAGTGTGAAGATGACTGAACTGCTTGCTTGAAAGGAAAACAACACAAAGTTTCATTCCCTTCAATAGAAGAACCAAAGTCCACTGCTTGCTTACAACTTCTGCACATGGATCTCTTTGGTCCTGTCAGAGTAATGAGCATGGCAAAGAAGAAATACTGCCTGGTAATTGTGGATGATTACTCCAGGTTTGTATGGACTTTCTTCTTGCACTCTAAGGATGAAGCAGCAAAGACAATAATGAACTTTGTGTTACAAGTAGAAAAGCAGTATTCCCTACAGGTCAAGTGTGTGAGGAGTGACAATGGAACAGAATTTAGAAACCACACACTTGATGACTTCTACCTGTCCAAGGGAATTAGAAGGCAGTTTAGCATTCCTAGAACTCTTGAGCAGAATGGAGTGGTGGAGAGAAAGAATAGGACCCTGATTGAAGCAGCAAGGTCAATGTTGGCTGACTCTGGGTTGCCACTGACCTTTTGGGCTGAAGCTGTCAATACAGCTTGCTATGTACAGAATAGAGCCTTAGTGAATAAGAGGTTGATGAAGACTCCATATGAAGTTCTTCATCATTTGGCCCCTCTTATTTCATTCTTTAGAGCCTTTGGGTGTCCATGTTTTATTCTCAACACTAGCAACCCACTCCATAAGTTTGCTAGTAAGGTGGATACAGGGTACTTTGTTGGTTATTCATCAACTTGCAAAGCATACAGAGTCTTCAACTGTAGAACCAAGGGGGTTGAAGAAACTCTGCATGTTAAGTTCAATGAATCTCCAAAGGACAAGATTCCACAAAACCCTGTGGAGTTGTTTGATCTGGACATACTGCAATATGTTCCTTATCAACCTCCATCTGTTGAGCCTGTCAACAGATCTCCACCTGGTGGTACTGATGATGATGTAGTCAGTACTCACCTCTTCAGGATCAGTGACAACCTGCCTAAGTTCACTGAACCTAATGTTCCTGTAGCCTCAGCAGCTCCATCCACTACAAATGCTGATGAGATTTCTGCCTGCTCTACTTCGTTTGAGCTGCCATCCTCTACATGGTTTCAGAAATCTCCATCACCATCTGTTGCTGCTGATGGGTCTACAAACACTTGCACAGATATCATAGTTTATCAAGAGCTCAAGAATCACCCCACATCATAGATCATTGGTGATATCCATGCTGGAGTTTCAACCAGGAATCAATTGTCTAACTTCTGCTTCTATGCTCTCTTCATCAGTCAGCAAGAGCCAAAGAACTATCATATTGCTTTAAGAGACAATGGATGGGTGGAAGCTATGCAGCTTGAGCTTCTTCAATTCAAGAAACAGCAAGTGTGGGAGCTTGTTTCATTACCCAAAGATAAGTGTGCTATAGGCACCAAGTGGGTATTTAGGAACAAAACAGATAAGAAGGGCCAAATTGTCAAGAACAAGGCAAGACTGGTTGTTCAAGGATTCGCACAGGAAGAAGGCATCGATTATGATGAGACCTTTGCACCTGTGGCCAGACTGGAAGCAATCAGACTCTTCTTAGCTTATGCTGCCTTTCACAGTCTTAAGGTTTATCAAACGGATGTCAAAAGTGCCTTCCTATATGGGAAAATAAAAGAAGAGGTTTATGTGTGTCAACCACCAGGCTTTGAGGACAATAAACATCCTGATTGGGTGTACAAGCTTGATAAGGCTCTTTATGGGCTGAAGCAAGCACCTAGAGCCTGGTATGAGACACTCTCAACCTTTCTTCTAGAGAATAAATTCACTAGAGGCACCATTGATAAAACCTTATTCATCAAGACTGTGGGACAACATAAGCTCCTTGTTCAGATTTATGTTGATGACATCATCTTTGCATCCTCTGATCCAAAGTTGTGTGATGAATTTACAAAGCTTATGAAGCTGAGATTTGAAATGAGTGCTATGGGAGAATTACAGTATTTTCTGGGTTTGCAAATCAAACAACTGGATGATGGAATCTTCATCCATCAGTCCAAGTATACCAAAGAGTTGTTAAATCAGTTTGATTTACAATCCTATAAGCCCTGTTCTACTCCCATGAGCAGCATCACACAACTAGATGTAGATCAGAAAGGTAAAGCGGTTGATGAAACCCTTTACAGATGTATGATTGGGTCCTTGATGTACCTTACAGCTTCTAGACCAGACATCATGTTTTCAACATGTGCTTGTGCTAGATTTCAGGCTGCACCTAAAGAATCCTATTTGATTGCAGTCAAAAGGATCTTTAGATATCTGCAAGGTACCCAATCACTAGGTCTTTGGTATTCAGCTAGGCATTCTTGCAAATTAGTTGCTTTCTCTGATAGTGACTATGCAGGATGCAAAGTCACCAGAAAATCCACTTCTGGTGGTTGCCAATTCCTAGGCAATTGTTTAGTTTCTTGGCAGAGTAAGAAACAAACATCAATTGCTACATCTACTGCTGAAGCTGAGTATATTGCTGCTGCAAGTTGTACCTCTCAGATACTCTGGCTTCAGAACCAACTTCTGGATTATGGCATTACTGAGACTAAGACTCCATTACTAATGGATAGTGCTTCAGCTCTCTGCATTGTTAAGAATCCAGTCCAGCACTTAAGGACCAAACATATTGAGATCAGACATCATTTTATCAGGGATTGCTATGAGAAAGGTCTGATTGATCCTAAGTTTGTGCCTAGTGCTGATGAGCTTGCAGACATTTTTACTAAGCCTCTAGATAGTGCCACATTCCAAAATTTGGTACTAAGGCTTGGTATGCTGCAGCTTGAGTGATTTGACCTATGCTGGTACTCTTAGTTCACAACTACTGAAGAGCAAAGGTCAAATACAAGTACTGATGAGTAATTTAGTCTTCAGCTCTTTCACAACTACTGTAGACTAAAATGACTCAAAAGTACTGATGTACATTATTTATTGAAAAACAACTGATGTAGTAAGATGGATTACAACTACTGATGTATGATTTTCAAATAAATAAGTACTGAAGAACAAATTTTGCTCATAAGTACTGATGTGTAATCTTACACAAATACTGAAGACAAAATTTGTTCACCAGCTCTGAAGAATATTTCATCAGCACTTGTGAACATCTGATCACAAGAGCTGAAGGCATAAATATTCACAAGAGCTGAAGGGTCGATGAAACATCTGCAAGTCAGCCAAAGAGCTGATGAGTAAGTGTGGAGGCTAGTATGAAACAACTGATTTGACGGAAACAGCTGATGTGTAATTTCTCATCAGCTGATAACAACAGCTGCTGTTTCATACACAAACAACTGAAGGACAAAACCATGTCTTCAGTAGTTCACAACTACTGACATCAGTAGTTCACAACTACTGAAGGCTAACACCAAGTCAGTTGTTTACAACAACTGAAGCAATACCATGTCTTCAGTAGTTCACAACTACTGATCTCGGTAGTTTACAACTACTGAAGGCTAACACCAAGTCTTCAGTTGTTCCAACGTCTGAAGAAGAATACTAGGTCATCAGTAGTTCATCACTACTGACGTCTGACAGTAACTCTTCAGACGTTTACAACATCTGAAGGACAAAACCAAGGTCTCAGTAGTTTCAACTACTGAAGACTAATACCAAGTCCTCAGATGTTACAACCACTGAAGGTTAAAACCACGTCATCAGTCGTTACAACAACTGATAACTGACACCAAAACCTTCAGTAGTTTCCTTTCAACCTTTGGCCTACCCTATAAATACCCCACCTTCAGAGCATTTACTCCACTTGACCTAATCTTACAAAAACCTCTGAACTTCCCATACACCATTAATGGCGACCATGCAACTAAAACCTCGACACAACTGTGTCGCCCATCTTACAAAATCGCCATTATGGCCTAAGTTCCACCAAGCCGTAGATCTTATGAACGACTCACCCTACAAAACGGCTTTTCTCCTGAACCCCACTATATACACCGACTCCTTGGCGGAGTTTTGGACAAATGTAACCGTCCAAACCGGAGAGCACGATGGCGAGGTCTCTCTCCGGTCCTCCGTCAACGGCCAACCCGTGGTTATCACTCCAGCTACCCTACGCCAAACCCTAGGGCTGGAGGATGCCTCTCACCCAACTTCCTACCCCAAAGGTACCTTGGATCTCTCATTCACATCCTATGACTACCAGGGTAACCTCTCCGCCTCCACCTTGTTGAAGAAACACTTCCCTGACCCTCAACGATTGATCTTCCACATGGTGAACGTGTGTCTGGCTCCTAAAACCTCTTCGTGGGACCAGATGTCCACAAGGTGGCAACAGGTATTGTATTCTATCCTTGAGAAACAACCTCTAAATTTTACTGATATTTTATTTTTGGAACTCAAGGACATGGCCACAAAACCTTTTTCTAATCGTTGGAACTTGTATCCACGGTTCATAATGGCCATGATCGAAAACCAGCTTCAGGCTGAGGGACTAGTTGGCACTGGGGTCCCTGCCATGGCTGTTCAAGCCCAGGTATACTCCAGGCACAACACTGACCACACACTTAAACAGGCTGGCCGGCTGCGAAAACCCACGCAGCAGGAACCCACAGCCTCCACCTCCAAATCCACAGTCCCCACCAAACCAAAAGCCAAAAAGAAGCCCAAAAAGGCTACTCAGGGAGATGAGTCCCCTGAGGATGCCCCTGCAACACAAAGGCAGGATGTGCCTGCTGGTTCGATTCTCCCAGCAGGTACCACGACTCCACCCACCACAACCGCACAGGCTTCCTCTCAACAGGAGCCTGATGCAACCAACATTGGGGCAACCACATTACGGGGGTCTATCTCACTTGAGAAGACTACCATTGAAGAGCACAGTCCTCCCCATATGCACACTGCTTCTAGCCCATCTACTGATGAGACCGCCCCACTAAGCCCAACATTGGCAATAGCCAAAGTGCTGACCGATCTGAGCACTCCACCCTCTCCCCAGAAACCTATTACACCTGGGGAGACTCCAACCGAAGAGGGGGTGGGTACAAGTGCCGATGGGATCCCACAGCACAGAGAATCAGTTCAATCTCCCAGTGTGGCTAGGGAGATAGAACAATCTGGTGAGGCTGCCACTTCCCCTGCATCAACATCTGAGCAGGGTGCAGCTGGTAACATCACTAAGACCTCACCAGAGGCAATGGCCGATGATGGATCCAATCCGGAGGCCGGAAGTCCCCAGTACCATGAACAAGGGGCACATGTCAATACTGAGCCACACTCAGGACATGTACATCCTGACAATGTCAGGAGGTCAGGTGATTCAGCTCATGCTGATGATGACCTGAGCTTCTTCTATGATGTAGTAGCTCAAAACACTATCCTAGAGGATGAGATAAGCAGACTCAAAGAGCTGCTTGCTCAAATGACTCAGGATAGAAGTCCATCTGCCACCACTACCCCATAGATGGCACCTACACCCGAAGGTCTCATAAACACTGAGCCACTCCCACAAACTCGGCCACCAGCCCCTGCTTCTAGCACTAGCTCTCAGGGTCAGAACCCCCCTGAGCAGCTGGATGCTATCCTCCAAAAATCCCTGCCTCTCATCACACCCATGCTTAAAGACTTAGTCATTCAAACCCTTGATGAGAGGCTTCCCACATACATCCAACCCATGGTGGAGGTTGCCATTTCTAAGGCACTTGCTGATAGTCAAACCCCAACCAATGCACCCAAAAAGGGGGAGACATCAGTGCAAGTCAAGAGGAAGAGGGGTGAGGAGGAGGTAGAGGCAGAGAAAGAGGTGGTGGTTGAGAGGGAGTTAGTTGAGGAGACTAGGAAGGTGAGGGAGAAAGGGAAGAGGAAAGAGAGGGAGGTTGAGCAAATAGAAGTGGCTGACATCCAAAAGGATTTCAGTTTCACTGATAAGAAAAAGGGAGAGGAGGGAAAGATGGTGGCTGACTCTGATCTAGCAGCCCTTGTCAAGGAGGCTGATGCTGAACACAGCAAATCAATGGATTCTGCCATTGCTCAGCTGTTCAAGCAAGGCTTTGACAAGGACACTGCCCTGCTAGATCAGGAGACCAGGAAAATGGAAACTAAGGAGATAAACTACCGATGGTCTACTTATAGACAAGAGGATCAAAAGAAACTCGAGTCTATGAGTAGATTCATTTCGAAGTACTTGGGCAGACCAGTCCTTGACATCAAAGCATGGACCAGGGACAGGATCTTGGCTATAACCACCAAGATCTGTTCGGCTGGTGATTTCACTAAGGGACTGGTCGCAGAGGCCCTTTCTGAAGCCGGTGCTGGGAACAGGACACTTCTAGCAAAACAGACTAAGCCTTCTCTAATATCTAGATTGCTAGCAGTGCCTGCCAACATTCCCACACCAACAACCCAACCACAACCAACAAAACCAACTCCTTTACCACCAAAACCCGCAGCTAATGATCCACCCTTGAAGAAGAAGAGAAGGGTGCTGAGGCTGCAAGATGAAGAAGAGGAGGATGAGGAGGATAGCCTGCCTATTTCAGCAGTTATACCTTTACCCAAAGCCAAATCACAAACCATCACTCCCACCTCATAGCAGGACACTGTGAGGGTAAAATTAGAAGAGGAGGAGCAGCAAAAGCGACATGATGAGGAAATACTGAAAAGCATTGACAAATGCTATGCTGCTTCCACCTCTATAATGAATATGCAAAAGGAAGCTCTGAGATTATTCACCCTCAAGAAAACCTTTCAATATGAAAAGGAGAGGGTGAGAACTTGGCCTGACCCAAGAGTGTCTCACAGGATAGTCAAAAAGGACATGCCTGTGAGATACAAAAGCTAACTAAAGAGAATCGTAGATGAAGTGATCTCTGTGGCTTTTGTAATAACACCCTGGGAAATAGTAGAGGAATTCGAGAAAGCCTATAGAGCCGGCCAATCACCCTTTTCAATGCTAGATAATAGGGTGGTTAGGAAGGGTCTGGTCTATAAGAGGCTTGAGAATTTCCAAAGGAATGAGCTCAACCTGTTGTTGGAGGGTAAACATCCTGATGAGTTTGTATACAGGCAAACCACAACACTTGAGCTCAAAAATGGAAGACAGGTTAAGTTCATCTCAGAGCTGTACGGTCGGGAGGGATTGTTTGATGGTGTGCCTGAAGATCTATCCAAAGAAGAGCAGATGATCTTTCTTCAGGCATACACCCGAGAATCCTACCGGCTTGTACATGGGAGGTAGATCTCATGGATGGGACAACAGCTCTGTGTCCAATTCCCCAAGACAGAGCTCCCATCCATACTTAGCCAAACAAACACTTGAGACTACCTCTCTGGCCAATGCTTAACTGGGTCAACTTCTAATCTGATCTAGAAGGAAATAGACCAATTTTTATGCCATCAATAAGTGGGACATCCAATAATTAGAGGTTTTGGCTGCATTGGTTCAGGGGGAGTTTGTTGGACCAAAAGAACCAATGAGCCAAGATCAGGAAAACCTCTAAGTCCTACATGTCACTACAACAACTGCTGAAGACTCCCATCAGTTACAGTGTTCTCTTGCTTGAATGTCAGACTCGAGAACATCTGAAGACTCCCATCAGCTATTGTGTTCTCTTGCTTGAATGTCAGACTCGAGAGCATCTTAGCCCCAGCCTCAGCTGTTATGACAAAGTCTGAAGAACAAAGATTGAAGATCAAAGAACTGAAGAACAACAGCTGAAGACTTCAAGTACTGAAGACCAAGTACTGAAGTATCAAAAGCTGAAGAACTAAAGAACTGAAGATCTTCTTCCGAAGCACAAAGTCTGAAGACAAAGACTGAAGACAACAACTGATGATATCTACTGAAGTCATCAGTTGTTACATCTTCCGAAGCTGTTCTATCTTCCGAAGCAAAGTCTGAAGAAAAAGACTGAGGACAACAACTGATGATATCTACTGAAGTCATCAGTTATTATATCTTCCGAAGCTGTTACATCTTCCGAAGCCAAGTCTGAAGACCAAGTACTGAAGACTCAGAGTTTGTCACAACAACTGAAGAAGTCTTCTTCAGTTGTTGTGGTGGTTTTTTCTTTTTCAGTAGTTTATTTTGTTTCAGTAATTGTACAACAACTGAAGAGCATGTTCTTCAGTTGTTATAGTATCAGTAGTTTTACTTTTGTCAGTACTTAGGAACTTTTGTAAGAAGATGTCAGTTGTTGACATCTTCAGTAGTTTTATGTTTTTGTCAGTTGTAATTTGAATATTCAGTGATGTCAGAAAAAGGACATCAACCCATCCTTTTGCCGCCTATAAAAGGATGGGTAACCATACTGTTTTAATTGCCGAAACGTGCGACCAATAGAACATTTATTGTTTCGCAGAACTCTTCTCTCTCTATGTTTATGCTTTTAATTGAAATATCTTTTATGTTCTTGCTTTAATTGCTAATTAATGTGCTAAATCCGCTGCAAACATAATCTAATTGATCAACCGAGAGGCTGAGATCCTGTCATACTCATTTCATCATAAAAGCTTTTACAACGCATTACATCATGATTTAAATACAAAATACAAGCCTTCTTTACAATGCCTAACTTTTACTATGATTGTTGCTGAAGCATATGAAACCGAGGATTTCTTAAGTAATCCCGTTTATGTGAATCCTCAACAATCATAGGGTCATATATAATGACCTCTAGTATAAAAATATAAAATTTTTCATCATAAAGGAGATTTCCTTAAGTAGTCCCGTACATCGGAACCCTAAGGAATCTCCTAACGGCATGCAACATAATTTGTTGCGTGCATCATGGGCCCACAACACATTGCGTGGCAGCGTTATCAAAAGGAGAATGCCATCCCAAAAGAGCTGAGTAGCCGCCTCGTGCCATCCCCAGCAACACTACCTGCCAACTGGAAACACATAAAAGTCAGCGTTGCTGAGTGAGTTCTAGTTTTATAATAAACATACTTTATTTACATCATAAACCATTCTTTCACATGATCATACATCATACGCACACAGAGATAATATTCATTATTATCTTCATCATTCGTTATACATTATTTTCTTTAACTTCTCATATGGATCCTGTCAGGCTTTACCCACTTCATAGCACTCGACTATGATTACTGTGGTCGAATGACAAGGATCCTGTTTCATTCTTACTTGCACATTGAGTTCTGATGTACCAATACCATATGCTATACCCCGATCAGTCTTAGCTACTGGGCCGTTAATTAATAGAGCGTACGCCACAGTAGCCTTAGCTACTGGGCCGTGAATCTAAGCGTATGCCACAGTACTAGTAGGTAAGCGGTAGAGGTACCATGACCATGGTCAATCACAAAGAAGGACCAATTGACTTATTCAATGTTTGCAAGACTTAATTCGTTCGTTCATTAATACATGCATTCATCGTCATGTTCCTCTTTATTTATCTTTCACATTACGTTACATATTACTTCGTTGATTCATTGTCATAATACATGAGTCCTGAAAGATATACGTACATCATCATAAGGAACACACACTTATATCAATCGTACATCATCATACATGGCATCATACATACGTAGCCTACATCAACAGTCATCTACAGGCACTTACGGAAACGTCCATGTAAGGACTTACTTCCGCATTTATCCCGAAAGCCGGGACTTGACTATGCATCTCCTCGGGTACAACAGCTCTAATTGTCCCTCCTAAACCTTGGGAACTCATACTAACACATCATACTAACACATACAGGCCACAATCGTACCTTAAGCCTACTACTCGTGATTATACCTCAAATAGGTCAAACGTACATAATTCCATAAACAGGTTTATATGTGTTCCAGCCCCAAAATCGTTTAAAACAAGTAAATGAGGGGTCCTAGAAACTCACCTGTGCTTGGTAGGCAGCTTCTCAATCAAGCTTTAAAGACGTGGGTCACACTACACTGCCTGCAGATAAGTTAACACTCAAAGGAGTTAATTTCTGCCTAATTTCAATACTAAGTTCGCTGATAGTTTCGCCCGTAATTTCGCCCGTAGTTTCGCTAGGCGAATCAGCAGTTTCGCTGCTAATTTCGCTGGGCAACATTCTGTCAGTTTCGCTGAACAGATTCGCTGCCTTGAGCGCCCAACTTTCGTTAGAATTCCTTAGTTTCGCAATGTCTAAGGGTTAATCTGGGCACCGGCGATGTTATCATAGAAACTATAGTTTCGCCCAAGCGAAAATGTAGTTTCGCTACAGCGAAACTGTAGTCTCACTGAAAATCCTCATAGTTTCGCTGGACGAACTTATAGATTCGCTGGATGAGTGCTTAAATTCGCAGAACGAGCTGAAATTTACGAATCAGCTCATTTTAACCCAAAAATCCAATTTTTTCCACCCAAACCCTTGGGTTATCATCTAGGAAGCTATATCTAAGCTTATTACATGTTTTCAAACCCAAAATCACGCGTTTTGGGCGATTTGTGCCACTTCTAAAACCCCAAAAACCCAAATCCGGGTTTTCACCAAATGGAGCAATTAAACTACGTTTCTTACCTGGATTCTTGTTGTTTAGGAGTCCACAAACACCAACCTTCGATCTCTGACCAACCGAGCCTCGATCCGACACTTTCTCTCTCTACACTTTCTCTCTCTAGAAATGGGTGTTGGGTGCAAATGAGAGTTACTCAGCTGATCCATCTATTATATATACCCGGCGTTCCCGCGACCCCAAACTCGTTAAACTCGTGACCCGAAGGGTTAACTTGGTCTAACACCCACAACCATCCCATTTTATATAAATGGTCCCAACTAAGCCCATAATTATTATTTGACTTGTTTGGAAAATCTTCCGGGTGTTACATGAGAACACAGACTTGTTTTTGTACATTTCTAATTCGTTCAGTGCTTTCTAAATAGAAGACTTGAATTTGGCTACCAAAATGCCTTGCTCTGGCTTTGATACATTTGTTTTGATCTCCATCTTTTCCATCACTTCTAATGTTTCTATTGATAATCCTGCTATATCAACATTTTCATATAATTCAATTGGTTTTGAATAATCATTTGAACAAATCTCCAAAACACCTTTGCTTGAAATCCTCATGAATTCTATGTTCTCGATATATTTCTTGATAATGTTTGCATATGCAAGAGCTTTCCTCAAAGAAATTCTCTCCATAACAGCATTCATTACTTTGTTCACCATCATGAAATATTTTCTATCATTCTCAGCAGCCTCAGAAGATACTCTTTTAAACTTTTGGTTAGACAAAAATGAGATATAACTTGGATGTAAGAGTTTTAGCTAAAAAACTCCAAACAATCTAATTATATCCTTATCCCAATCATCCAAATTTCATACCAGCATCAACTGAAATGAATTAGCATGGTAAAACCATCTCAAAATTGGCTTAGAAGTTTGCGTACCATCTATCACTTTTGACCCAGGATTTGTTACTTTATCAAAGTATTTATCACTAAATGACTCCAGAAATCCTCTTCTGCTACTGAACTTGAAGCACCTTTCATTCTTCTCTTCAAATTCTTGAAATATTCTTTATATTCTTAATCATATCAGGTTTGAAGAAATGATGCCATTCTTGAAATACACTGATCAAGTATTTTTACAAAGTTTTCTCCTCTTTGTGCCTTTGTAGGATTGATCAATGGCAATTTATACAATTCCTTCAAATCATGCATAAGCAAAGCAAGGATGCTAGAGTGAAAATGATAAACATCACAAATAGCATTTACTCTCCTAATAAAAAATGCATAAAATACTTTATCATATTTCCATGCTATTATTTTAACTTCTTTTGTTTTATCAGGAACAATCATTGCATTCAGCAATTCAAAGATTGATTGACCTGTTTACAATATATTTCAAACAATGTCTCTAGCAGATCTAGCCTTGTTACACAGTTGTTTTTTATCAACTGAAACATTATAAGCTTGTTTTTCACTAGCTAGGAACATATCCATCAACTCTTTCCTCCTTTCATGTGATCTTTTTACTAAATCCATTGATTTTATCTCATGAGGTTTCAAAATTCTTGTCCTTCTTTGTGATTTCAAGGTATTGAGGATTATCATTGTCAAGCACAATCATCCTGTTGTTCTGCTTCTCACTTTCTTGAAAACTTCTTACTAATTTTCTCAATGAAGTTCCTTACAATTTGTTCAGCCTGTTTCTAGGATAATTTCTTGACTGTAACCTCAATTTTAATGAGATAATACTCATATCATCTAGATTTGGATGATGAAGCTTAGAAGTTGGAATGTCATCAACATTAATACTTTCATTCAATGAAGTCAATTCTCCATGCTCTAAACTGATTTTATTTAGATCAGTAGGAGCAAAGGACTCAGCTAGTAAGTACTTTTCATACTCCTCATTTATTTATGACACCGTCAGACCATCTAAAAATACTCGATTGTACTTTTTGGTTACCAACGTTAAATATTATGTTATTACTTTACGTAGTATGTTAAATGTATGAAAGAACGTAAAGAATAACGTAACGAAGTGAAAGATAACAAAGATGAGAAGTAAAACGTAATGAATGAAAGAATGGCTTGTAAGCAAAGGGAAAGGAGGTGCACGACCACGTTGTTGTTAGCTAAACTGTGATGCGGGTTAGCTACCCCAAAGGATGCACACAGGGTCAATCATTGAGATTGACAAGACCTTTATGGTATGCCCTAAGTGACTGGGTTAGCTTCGTGCACAATGTTCGTGAGTTAATTACCACAGGCCCAGCGTCAGCTTCGTGCACAATGTTCGAGGTATTGCCAATTGGTCTGAATGAATGGGAGAGATGACTTGCCCTAGGTGACTGGGTCAGCTTCATGTATAATGTTCGTGAGTTATTTACTACAGGCCCAACATCAGCTTCGTGCATAATGTTCGGGGTATTGTTCATCGATCCGTATGAAAGTAAAAGAATGAGGTAACGTACGAAAGAAAGTAAGAAAGTAAGAAAGTAAGAAAGTAAAAGAATGATGTAAAGTACGTTACGAAAGTATGAGAACGAAGGTAAAAGAATGATGTAAAGTACGATACGAAAGTATGAGAACGAAAGAAAGAGATAACGTAAACTACGAAATGAAAGAATGTATACGAAAGAGAACGTTAATGAAAAGCATGAAATGAAAGTAAGTATATGAAAGAGAATGTAAATGAAATGGAATGGAAGTATGAATATGATAATGGAAGATAACGATGGTATTAACTATTTTTACGTATGATGCTTGATCGCGTATGAAAGCAAAGAAGGGTTTTAACGAAAGTAAAGTATTTTATCTATAAAACTAGAACTCACTCAGCAACGCTGACTTTTATGTATTTTTTAGTTGGCAGGTTAGAGTTGCTGAGGATGGCACGGGGCAGCTACTTGGCATTTTTGGGAGGGCATCCGTTTGTATAACAATGATGTTTTTGTAATGTAATATAAATTATGATTATTTTTTAACAGTTAACTATATTGTATTACTTTGCAAAAGCTATCATTAATATATGAAATGGTTTTAATTAATTTCTGATGCGATGTTTTAAATAAATGTATGTTTTATGTGCGATGAATGACCAACTGTGAGGTGCCCGGGAACGGGGCCTTATATTTTTAACACCTGAGAACACAATTTAGTGATTTTAAGTACATAATCATCATTTTAAGGAAGATACTAAGGAATAATTGATGTGCTTTTGATAGGATTTATATATATAAATTTAGAGCTCATCAAACATCCCCACACTTAAATTTTGCTTATCCTCAAGAAAAATCCCTTAAAATGACAATCCCACCAAAAACCAAATAAATAAAATGACAAATATGTCTTTTGAGAAGTACACAAGTAAAAAATTATTTTATCTAAATGTAAACATTTTAAGCATGTATAGAATGATATCCTAGAAAGTAATAATAACGATTATTATCATGTAAAAATCCACACTTCTCACAAGATGCACTCACACTCGGCTAAATATATGGAATCATAATTAGGACTAATACGCTTAATTGCCTAGTATGAATACGTGTAAAATCATATACTTGTTAAGGGATAAAACCTCCACCTACTTAGATATTTACTTGCATAAATCGTTAGGTCTTTGATGGGTTGTAACTTGGCTCGGGCTCGGATATGAAATATTTGGAAAAAGTGTCTGAATGCTAATTACGATGGTCTTGGCTTATTTTTCTAATATCAACTACAAGGAAAGCAATAAAAGGATCCATATACAATATTTCAAGCTAGTAGGGATATGCTAACTTGATGACTCGTTTAAGGTCAGATTGTCAAGACCGTATTTTGCTTTCAAAAACCTTACTTCGTCTTTCACCCGAAGACACACAAAACTATAATTTCGTAAGGATCGTTCGGCTTGAAGCCTAATAGCACCCAATTGGATCAGTTCTGTGTATTCGTATTAGGAATCGGTTTGGTTATTTTTGCATTTTCCATTGTTGGACCAATTTCCACAGTTCGGGCATCTTTTGTATCTCTTTTCCCACCTCTTTATAGCGTTTTTTGAAGTTCCACAAAATGGCAGAACTTGTTCCTTTTTTCGCCATTTCTTTCTCGCGGCGTACGTGAAGTTGAAAATTTGTTCGTGGATTTCCCGGGGAAGTCCTGATTTTGCGTGATGAAGGCAACAAAGCAAATTAAAATCAAAAGAATGCATTCCAATTCTTTTAGGTCTGCCGGTAAAAGACCAAGTTTTTTAAGCAAAAAACGTGTCTTTAACTAAAAACGAGTTTTGTTGAAGGCTTATTTGGTTAAGTGACTTGGTGGTTCGGGTGATCAAAAAATAAAAAGGTTTAAGCTCAACCGGGCTAACTAGGGTTGACGTTTGGATAAGGAAAGTTAAAAGAAAATGGTTGGGGCTCGAATAGTTAAGGTTTTCTAATGCCTAACTTATTTTTATGCAGAAAATACTAATTGAGGTTTTGAAATGTATACTCAAAGTAAGTTCTAATCATACGTATCATAAGGCACCCTCAATTAAATCCATAATGAAAGTAACATTGCAAAAGTTGTTTAAGGCTAAAAAATAAACTCACATATGGATGGAATTGGGTAAAAGTGTTCATTTTACATGATTGAATATTTTTACTAGATTATTGCTTTTAAGGATATTACAAAAAACATTTTCAATTTTTTATTTGGATGTCATTTATTTACTTATTTATTTCCCGAAAACATATATTTATAATTTGGTTTATTAAAAATTATTTAAATTTTTAGTTTCGTGTCATAAAAATTAATGGTTAAGTGATTTTTATAAAAATTTTCAATTTGGACCTTTTTAGCAAAGTATCACATGTGTGTGCCAATTAGCCTATCCCCACACTTAAAATTCACATTGTCTCCAATGTGATTCATAATATAAAACGATGAAAGATAAAGCGATAACTCCCCTAACAATGATGAAGTCGACTCATGCCTTAAATTGTGAGAATCACCTGAGATATCATCAATTTATTGAAAAAATTAAAATCCTAAACACAAAATAAAAATAAATGTTATAAATTAAAAGATAGATTGACACAAAACAGTTGTGCCCGGTCCCCGAAAGTGATATGGTTTTCAAGGGCTTTGTGGCGGGATATCCTCCTACTCATGATACATTCGATTTCTGATGTACGTGACATCATTGCTCAGGTCATCTACTCGGGCGTGTAGGTTTTTGACTCGGTTGAAGGCTTTTTGTGCGTATTTGAATGATCTCTTTGCATGGTTGCTGGTGGTTTGGATTGCTTCATAAAGGTCTAACATGGTTGGGAGTTCTACAGCGTGTGAACTGGAAGCCCCAACTTCTTCATGTTGTGCTGGCATATCGAGGTCCATGATGATTTCCTCGGGATCCGCCGGATCCCAAATTTGTCCCTTCCTGTCCATAAACCTCGGCTGTCCATTTGGTAGGGTTGTTATCATGTATATACACGTGCAAAATACTCAAATCCAACAATCCTGGCATCACCTTTTAGTTCCCTTCGTGTTACAACCATAGTTATTGTATAGGTTTAGAATCTAGCTTCCTCCAAACATGGGTGTTAGAGCACATGTAGTTGCATTTCTAGCAAAAAGATTACAAAACAAGTATCCAATATTGCATGGCAAGCGATTCGTCATGCAATATAAAATGAATAAGTCCCTCAAACTAACAACTCCCTCGCTTTGACCACGAGCAGTTATCGAATGGCTAAGCAACCGATGTATGTAACGCAGCAACGGGTCTCGAATCTGGGTGCTTTTGGTTTTACTCGAGTTGAACACTCATGTTCTAATTCCCTCCCAAAATGCTTTTCTCATGGCACAACTTTTCACGTCCCTACTCTCCTCGTCTAGAAATGTATGGTACGCTGGCATTCCTGATATTACTTCTTCCTCCATTTCTTGTTCCATATAGATACCATGATAGACACCAAACAAGGCGATGGATGTTTTTCACCAACGTCCACCTAGTCTGAATAAAATGCTTCATCATCCCACGGGTCAGAGTCTTTCATGCTAAACCTGAAAGATGCTAAAAAATCAAGAGTTTGTTCATAAGCAGAAGGTTTGTTTTGTGAAAACAGATGCTTCCACTGAATACTCAATAAATTATTATATCTTTCAAGCTGTCCGACAGCGGCCAAGGTTTCTTTATCGGCTTGCAAATGTGACTTTTTAGCCCTTTTGTAACAATCTTTGCAGCCGGTCATGACACCATCTTTCACGGTTTCCCTCAAATTGCAAATAGGGATGATTCATGATCCTGAAATTTTAACAATTAAGTTAAACTATACAAAATAGATTTATGGAAAAGTTTCATCACGTTAATGACAGATATGGGCTTCATACGACATAACGCCATTTTTATTCAACTCATATTTAAAGACAGTAAAAAGTTGACATTCAAGAAAAACTTTAAACATGAGGGTGTGTCTTGTGAAACATGGGGGTGCAATCAACATTTTCAGATATGAAATTTTAACCCGAGCACACATGGTTTTATTTGTAAACCTTTGATTAAACATGGGTTTAACATTTTCTTTCTTGAAAAACCAAAGATTACACATGTATCATTTTAATCACTTGTTAATAATTCTAGATACCCAAAATATATATAGTGTTTAATCACCACATGTTTGACAATTAGAATTATTGTAACTTGAATATGGTTAACAATAATTCAACCACAAATTATGAAGATAGTCTTGTTAACAATGAAAGGAAAAACATACTAACAACTAACTAAACATGGTAATTAACAACTAATCAACTACCAAGATAAACTTGAACAAGAAGGTTTAAAGTATTCATCATTCCATAAACTTTTAATTGCAAGGTTTACATATAATTGCTAGGATTTCGGTTGTTTAGAGACCTAATCACCTAACTACATGTAAATGACCATCATTATGCTAGGAATTAGTAATACTAACCTTTTGGACAAGCACACTTAGAAAAGAAATGGAAGAACTTCTTGAAAGGAAGAAAGAAAATGGAAAAGGTGATGAAAATAGGAGTGAATACGGGTGCTTGCAGAATTCCATTCATATGTAACGAGTCAGGTGGTGTCCTTTTTGTCGAGCATGGGGGCGTGCCTCCATGGGCACGGGGGCTTGCTTCCCCCTTGTCACTTATTTTCAGTTTTTCGTTGTTCCGTTTTTCAGTTTTACGTGTTACGCAATTTACTTGGTTAAGTTTTTTCACTTCCAAATCATCAGAAAACCTACGAAATTAGTCCTAGAGTTAATTAAAACAAGCCAAATGACAATTACATTTCCTAAGTTCCTACAATTACACAATATGTTAAAAGCCGTGAATTTGAAACTGCAAAACTAGACTCCTTAATGCGCACTAGCGCATATAACACATCCCGAAATGCTTCTAAAAGAAGCCTCCACACATGTTGTGTGGAAGGTTTGGAATGGGATAGTGCGAAGTGTGGTTGCTTAGTTCCGTAAGCTGACGATTGACGGAAATGAGTTCCTCGCCCATCTTCTAAACTTTTTGGATGAGTTGAGCTAGGCGTTGAGATGCGCTGAGGTTCATCTTAATAAACTATTTGATCAGTTCGTGCAACTTGAAGAAGTATTCTTGCATCGTTGGCTTGTGTTTCAGAACGTGGTTTCTTCACAGGATTCCAGCTTAAACTTCTGTTACTTGATTCTTTCATCTTTTGGATGTTTTTAAGTAGGAATTGATATGATGAAAGCTTGGAACAAGTGTGTTATTTATATACAGGTCATGAAAGTTGATCATGGAGGCGTGCTTAACTAGGCACGACCCCGTGTTTGTCAGAAATCGTCTTAAATTCGACCTGTAACATTCCAGAGTCGTCAACGGAGATCATGGAAAATTTGTGTTAGAAGCACCGGGGTGGTTCCATGGGTCACAGCCCCGTGACTGGGCTTGTGAGGTCCTAGAAAAAGTTAAAAAGTTAAAGAAAACCTATGTATAGGTGTTGTGTTTAAGTTTTGGCTCTTCGGCGCGACTCTTCCCCACACTTAGTCTTCATCGGGGCGGATGTGTAATTCCTCCAAGAAAAGCTTGGTTGATCCATCATTATACGGTTTTAAATGATGACCATTCACTTTGAAATTTAAATCATCGTGGTTGTCGATTTCGATGACACCATTCGGAAAGAAGTTTTTAACCGTGTAAAGTCCAGACCAACGTGATTTCAGCTTTTCGGGAAACAAACTTAAACGAGAGTTATATAATAAGACACGTTCTCCTACATGAAATCGTTTAGTGTTCTTTAATCAAGAGTCATGGAATTTCCTTGCCTTTTCCTTATAAACCCTAGCATTGTCGGATGCTTGTTCTCTCAGTTCCTCTAGTTCGTGGATTTGTAGAAATCGATTTTTTCCTATAAGGCCTTGGTCTAGGTTTGCTGCTTTAAGTGCACAATAGGCCTTGTACTCCAATTCCACAGGTAGATAACACGACTTTCTATAAATGAGTTTAAACGGTGTTGCACCAATGAGAGTCTTATAGGTTGTTTGAAAAGCCCATAATGCCTCATCTAGCTTGGTAGACTAATCCTTACCATTTTGTCCTACGATTTTTCTCAAGGATTCGTTTGATGCCTTGGTTAGTGACTTTACCTTGCCCATTTGTTTATGGATGATAAGCAGTTGTAATGTTTCACTCCATAATGAGCCATTGCTCTCTCTGGCTGGTTGTTACAGAAATAGGTTCCTCAGTCACTAATTAAAGCCTTAGGGGTACCAAAATGAGAAAATAAGTTCTTAAGGAATCTGACAACATTTCTTGCATCATTGGTAGGTAGGGCTTGAGCTTTGGCCCGTTTTGAGACATAATCATCTACTATCAATATGTAACGATTGCCAAATGACTCCGGGAATAGCCCCATGAAATCAATATCCCGTATATCAAATACCTCGCATACTTGAACGGGTTTCTGAGGCATCTCATCGCGTGTTGAGATGTTGGTTGCTCTTTGACATGCATCATAGGTGCGTATCATGTTGTGAGCATCCTTGAAGATCGTGAGCCAGTAAATCCAGAGTCAAAGACCTTCTTCGCTGTTAGGGTTGCTCCATGGTGTCCTCTTGTGGGTCCTTCATGACAGTGCCTTAGGATCTGTTATGCTTTACTTTCGTATACACATCTTCAGATAAGTTGGTCTGCACCGATTCTGAATAGATACGGGTCTTCCCAATAGTAATGCTTAATGTCAGTAAAGAATTTTTTGTTTTGCGGATAAGTCATTCCCTTGAGTAGGATTCTGCTTGCCAAGTAATTTGCAAAATCAGCAAACTAAGGATGTTCATTGATTGAGGATTGGATGTTCATAAAGAATTTGTGAGGAAAATCATCGTTTATTTTGAATTCCTCGGTTTGTGAAGGACTTTAATTTTTAAGACGCGAGAGATGATCGGCCGCCAGATTTTCTGCTCCTTTCTTGTCGTGAATTTCAATGTCGAATTCTTGAAGCAGAAGTATCCACCGAATCAATCTTGGCTTTGCATCCTATTTGTTGAACAGATAACGAAGGGCTGCATGATCGGTGTAAACTATTGTTTTTGAAAGGATCAGGTACGAGCGGAATTTGTTAAATGCAAAAACTAGTCAAAGAAGCTCTTTCTCGGTGATTATGTAGTTTTCTTGTACATCGTTTAGGGTTTTGTTCACATAGTGAATTGGGTGGAATTGCTTGTCTTTTCTTTGTCCTAACATGGCTCCTACCCCGAAATAGCTTGTATCACACATGAGTTTAAATGGTAGCGTCCAATCAGGGGAAACCATGATTGGAGCGGTGAACAGTCTCTCTTTTAGCAAATCTAATGCACTAATTCATTCGTCAGAAAATACGAATTGTGCGTCTTTTTCAAAAAGTTCAGTCATTGGTCGTGCGATTTTTAAGAAATCTTTGTTGAAGTGACGGTGGAATCCTACATGACCTAGGAAGCTTTTGATTTCTTTCAGTAACCATGAATTGATGTTGGCTTGATCGACCTTGAGCCCTGCTCGAGAGATCTTATGTCCTAACACTATTCCTTTAGTAACCATGAATTGACGTTTTGCCCAATTCAAAACAAGGTTAGAGTGTTCACATCTAACCAACATCTTTTCCAGGTTTTCAAGACATTATTCAAATGAGTTTCTAAAGACGGAGAATTCATCCATGAAAACTTCCATTGAGTGTTCGATCATGTCATGAAAGATTGCTACCATGCATCTTTGAAATGTAGCAGGGGCATTACACAGTCCAAAAGGCAATCACCGATAAGCAAAAGTGCCATATGGATAGATGAATATTGTTTTCACTTGATCTTCGGGAGCAATAGGAATTTGGAAATATCCTGAGAAACCATCAAGGAAACAATAGAAGATTTTTTCAGATAGTCTCTCAAGCATTTGGTCGATGAAAGGCGGAGGGAAGTGATCTTTCCTTGTGGCGTCATTGAGTTTGTGATAGTAGATGCAAACTCTCCACCCTGTAACTGTATGAGTTGGAATAAGTTCATTCTTCTCATTAGTTACAACAACCATTCCTCTTTTCTTTGGAACATCTTGGACGGGACTGACCCAATGTGAATCAGAAATGGGGTAGATCAAACCGACATATAGCAGTTTGATTACTTCTTTCTTCACCACCTCTTGCATGCTCGAATTTAAACGTCTTTGAGGTTGAATGACGGATTTGAACTTTTCCTCCATCGGTATTTTATGAGCGCAAAAGAATGGATTTATTCCCTTGATGTCCATGATTTTCCATGCAATTGCTCGTTTATGTGCCTTAAGCACATTAAGCACTCTGTTCTTCTCATCATTTGATAAGGAGGATGAGATTATGACAGGAAGTTGAAATGTGTTTTCAAAAAAGGCATATTCAAGATGAGATGGAAGTTCTTTGAGCTCTAAAGCTGGAGGGTCTTCGATAGAAGGTTTGGCATTGGGTTCTAGTTCTTGTTTGATAATCTCGAATGCTTCTTGATAAGATGATTTTTCATCAACTTCTAGTTCTAGAGTGATTTGATTCTCACAGACGGGTTTAGTGGTTTGGACTTCTATTAATTGAGTGCTGCAGACTTCAATTTGACGAGTGTTCTTCAAATCATCGCTTATGATTGAATTGCAGACATCAATATAATAAAGTGAATCATCATGATGTTGAGGATGTTTCATGGATTGTCTTATGTCGAATGTCACTTCCTCCTCATCCACTAGGAGCGTGATTTTGCCAGTGCATACATCGATGAGGGCTCGAGCAGTTGTTAAGAAAGGTCGACTCAGGATAGGAGGAACATTCTTATCCTCATCCATGTTAAGGATCACAAAATGAACGAGAAATACGAGTTTATCAATTTTAACTAAGAGATTTTCAATAATGCCCATCAGATATTTAATAGAACGGTCAGCTAACTGGATGCTCATACGGGTAGGTCTAGGTTCACCTAAGTTTAGCTTTTCAAAAACCGCATAAGGCATAAGGTTAATGCTAGCACCTAAATCAGCTAACGCGTTACTAACAGAAAAAAGATTTCCTATTAGGTAAGGTATGGTGAAACTCCCTTGATTGGTCATCTTTTGAGGTAGTTTGGTATGATGGTGTTTGTTGTTCGTAAGGTTACCTACGGTTGAATCCAGATGATGATTGGTTGTTACCAACTTCTCTGAAATTTGAGTTGCTCCTCCAGTTTGACTTGTTATTATATAAGTTGTTTGGGCCTCCTACATAGTCAACATCTTCAACCATCATAATGCCTTGTGGGCATTCGTTGGTCTTATATGAATTTCCGCATGTGTTGCATCGTGTTATAGTTTTCTTCAGTTCGGCTTGCAATTGTTCGAATCGTTTGGTTAGTGCTTCTAACTGAGCTGCAATCAATGTCTCAGAGTCTACTTGATGAATGCCTTTAGAACTGTGTTTGTTTCTTAAGGGGTTATAAGCAAAGCTCTTCTTAGCTGCTCTTTCTAGGGCTTGGTATGCCTCTGTTGGTGTGACACTTCTGAAATCTCCTCCCGCACTTTGGTCTACAACTTGTTTGTGTGCTCCACTGATTGCATCATAAAAAGTTTGACACTGGAGCTACAGATCAAGTTCATGATATGGGCATCTCTGAAGGAGACCTTTATATCTCTCCAATGTTGTGTGTAATGATTCATCATCGTCTTGGCAAAAGCTCGTGATGTTGCTTCTTAGTTTGGCAGTGCAATCTAGTGGAAAGTATTTCAAAAGGAATTGTTCAGCCATTTCCGCCCATGTGGTGATGGAACCAGGCAGAAGTGAATCAAGCAAGTCAATGGCTCAGGGCGCGAAGTGAAAATGGAAAATTTCTTAGTCTAATAGCCTTGTCTGAACAATTATTGATTTTGAAGGTTGCACAGAAACAAAGGAATCGTGAGATATGAGCGTTAGGGTCTTCGTCTTGCAATCCATGGAACTGAACAGAGTTTTCTACGAGTTGGATAATACTAGAATTAATCTCAAAATTGTTGGCCGCTATTATTGGTTGGACAACGCTAGACTCATAACCATCGATTGACGGCATGGCATAGTGTGTCATCTTCAAATCCTCGTCTTGGTTAGCCATGTCTTCTTCGGATGGTGTTCCTTCCAAAACGTCTTCTTCGATGATTGTTGTTGTTTGTTGTTGTCTTTCGCGTCACCCTTGACGGAAAAGTCATTCGGGTTCCCAAAGAGGCGGAGCAAGTTCAGGACTAGACGAGTCGAACATACACTAAGGGATTGTTTGGTAATTTCTGAATGATTAAGGGGTTGTTTGACAGTATCTGAATGATTAAGTGCTGAACCAATAAGAGGTCTGAACCATTAGGTGCTGAATCATTAAGAGGTCTGAACCATTAAGAGCTAGTGTATTGCTTAACTATTCAAAGGCAAATGTCTGACCAATTCAGATAAGAGGTCTTAACCATTCAGCATTAGACCTCTTAACCATTCAGCATTAGTATAATGCTTAACCATTCAGAGGCAAATGTCTTAACCATTCAGACATTTGCTCGCGAAACAAACAGTCTGAACCATTAAGTGCTGAACCATTCAGCATCTGAACCATTAAGAGGCTGATTAAGAGGCTGCCAAACAGCCCCTAAGTGATGAACCAATAAGAGGTCTGAAACATTAAGTGCTAAACCATTAAGAGGCCTGAACCATTAAGAGCTAGTATATCGCTTAACTATTTGAAGGCAAATGTCTGACCAATTCAGATAAGTGGTCTAAACCATTCAGGATTAGACCTCTTAACCATTCAGCATTAATATAATGCTTAACCATTCAGAGGCAAATGTCTAAACCATTCAGACATTTGCTCATGAAACAAACAGTCTGAACCATTAAGTGTTGAACTATTCAGACATCTGAACAATTAAGAGGCTGTTAAAATGCTGCCAAACAACCCCTAACTTAAAGAAGCCTAAACTAACTAAGGCTTAAAATGAATCAGGAAAATGTAACTAACTAACTAAAGCAAACTATGTACAGAAATAAAATAAATTTGAACAACAATATATTAACAAGATATAGACAAGATAGTCAAAAACTTAGATTGTTTTTCAAAACAGTCGTGTGTCCCCGGTAACGATGCCAAAAACTTGATGAGTGTGAAAAGTATATATATTTAGAAAAATATTTTTTGCATAGATTCAGTTTTAATTGGTTATTACTAATACTAAACTACACACACAAAAGGCAAGTGTACCTATCATGAGGTACTATAGTGATGGTAAGAACCGAGTATCAATCCGTAAACACACCTAGCCTACTCAATAACCTTAATGAATGACTACCACATTTGTTTTTTTACGTAATTTCTCATCTATCTGCTCCGTAGTGACTAGGACCACGTCAGGTTGAGATTTACTACTTAGGCCAAAGCCCTAGTAATATAGGTAAATCTTTTGTGACCTTTTCAACATACGATCTCTGAAAACATAAATTAATGTAAGAAGAGAGTTGATCAAGTTCCTTTCTAACATACCATTAATTTTAGAAAACCATAACAATTACTGTAGATTTCTCAGACTAATAAAAGGGAACCCGTAAATGTTCCGAAGTTAAGGTGATATGATTTCTAATAACCATCTCTAGTTAATTAACCATGGTTTTATTATGAAAACCGGTTTCATGAATAAAAGTTGATTATATGTTTTTCAACCATGTATGACATTCACAATTATAAATCATAAGTTTATATCTTCCCATTCAAATGTAGGTGCTACCCATCAAAAATTTCCCCCAAGACCATCATAACGTTAACACAATATAAATCACACCATTAGTTCATCACAAATTACATAAGTTTCATCCAGTTAGGATGATAACGAGAGTTTAGCTCATAATGGGCTTGAACATAACAACAAACAACATAGAAGATAGATATGAATTCATCGGTGAAATGGAACAATCAAACCGGTGATCCACAATGGATGATGTTTAGACAATTCCGAGCTTCTTCCAAGTGTTGTATGCACCTCCCGAGCCTCCAAATGACCTTCATAGGGCACGACCCCGTGTTTAGGTTGGGGCACGATCTCGTGCTTACTTTTAGGGGACAATACTTTTGTCCTGTCAGATGTCCAAACACGGGGGTGTGCCAAATTTAGCACGAGGGTGTGTTTCAGGTAAGACACGGGGGCGTGCTTAATGAGGCACAACCCCATGCTTGGACTCGAAAGCTTAGATTTCTTCAATTTCCTGTTAAATATGCTTCTTTTGTCCATCTTGCCCTTTTTAGCACCTGAAAACACAATTTAGAGATTTTAAGTACATAATTATCATTTTAAGGAAGATATTAAGGAATAATTGATGTGCTTTTGATAGGATTTATATGTATAATTTAGAGCACATCACATTGTTGGTCATCTAGTCATTATGTTAAAAATGATTTGGTTGATATTCTACTCAAGTTAAAACTTCTCATATCAAATCACTTCGGATCAATTTTTATTATAAATTGAAATCAGGAAAGTAAACAAAATCATAGAGTACTATCATTTCCTAGTGTATGAAAGCTATATAAAGCAAAAACATATTAACAAGACAATTTTTTTTTGTATTTTTATTTTTATTTGTAAATGTTTTTGACTTTTTCATATGGGTGAAGGACAACTCATGCTTTTCTTTATGATGATTTCTAATCTAAGTTGATCATGCCTAATGATTCAATTAAGAAATTAAATCTTACTTAATCAAAGGCTTTACTGAATAAGTCAGCAAGCTGATCTTTTATATCCACCTTAACTAAACAACTTGATCAAACCTTTTTCTGAGCAGTTTCTTAGAAGATGATATCTGATCTCTATATGTTTTGTTTTACTATGTTGCACTGGATTACGATGACCATAGCAGATGAGTTATCTATGCGAATTAATATTTGAAGAAAATTATAACCATAATCAAGTAATTGGTTTTATAACTATAATACTTGAGAGCAACCGGCTGAAGCAGCTCTGTACTCAGCCTCAGCTGTGGATACTGACACAGTTGTTTGCTTTTTGCACTGCCTGGAAACAAGTCTTGATCCTAAGAATTGACATCCACCAGTTGGGGATTTTCTGTTGTTGTTAAATCCTCTAAAGTCACTATCAGAATATAAGTAGAGGTTAAATTCTCCTTCTTTGGGATACCAAAGTCCAAGAGCTGGCTTCCCTTTAAGATATCTAAAAATCCTCCTGACTGCATTCATATATGACTCTTTGGAATATGATTGGTACCTAGCACAAACGCACAGAACAAACATTATATCAGGTCTGTTGGCAGTTAAGTACATTAAACATCCTATCATTGATCTATATAATCTTTGATCAACTGACTTCCCAGTAGGATCAGGTACAATCTTATTTATTGTTGATGCTAGTGTTTTGCATGAAGGAGTATCAGCAAGTTTGTACTTCTTCAAGATTTGGTGCACATACTTCTCCTGGTTGATTAATATGCCATTTGGTTTCTGATAAACTTGTAAACCAATGAAGAATGTTAATTCTCCCATGGAACTCATCTAAAATTTAGATTTCATCAAACTTTCAAAGCTTTCATACAATCTCTTGTTTGTTGATCCAAAAATAATGTCATCCACATAGATTTGGACAACCAAGCGGTCTTGATGTTCATGTTTGAGGAATAGAGTCTGATCAATTGTTCCCCTTTTGTATCCATGTTTAAGCAAGAAAGTAAAAAATGTTTAAGCAAGAAAGTAAACACTTTCTTGATGCCTGATGAAGACCATAGAAAGCTTTGTCTAGCTTGTATACCCTGTGTGGGTAATCAGGATCTTCAAAGCCTAGTGGTTGGGCAACATAAACTTCTTCATCAATTTTACCATATAAGAAGACACATTTTATATCTATTTGATAAACTGTGAACTTCTTATATGAAGCATAGGCTAAGAAGACTCTAACGGATTCAATTTTTGCAACTGCTGTAAAGACTTCATCATAGTCTATCCCTTCTTCTTGTGTATAACCTTGTGCTATCAGCCTTGCTTTGTTCCTTACTATGATACATCTTTGATCGAGTTTGTTCTTGAAAATCCACCTTGTGCCAATTGGATATTAGCCTTCAGGAAGATCAACAAGATTCCAAACCTTTTGCTTTCTGAATTGCTGAAGTTCTTCTTGCTTAGCTTCAATCCAGCTATTGTCTTTTAATGTTGTAGTGATGTTAGGATGAACCACTTGTGAAAGAAAACAAGTGAAAAGAAAAATATTAGCAGCTCCCCCTTGGATTCTTGTGGTTCTTTCATGAAGATCACCAATGAATTTATCTATTGGATGATCCTTATGAATTCTTGATATTGGTGTTGATTCAACTGGAATGGATGATTTCAAGTTGGTCAAGTTTGTTGATAGAGATGGATCCAACTGAGATGGAGAATCAATAAAGTAGTCAAAAATCATGTTGGTCTTCTGAAGCTGAATGAAAACCACCTTCATGAGTTTGTGGTTCAGCAGATGTTTGAATAACTTCCGAAGGAGTTACAAGAACATTTACGGATGTTGTTTGTGGATCTGCTAATGTGTTGTAGTCCTTTAAAGGTAATGAAGCACCTCCAGAAGTAGATGGATTATCTACTAATGTAGAAGGAACATCTACTGATGCAGTGTTCATTCCTTCAGATGCAGCAGTAACTTCTGCAGATGCAGAGTTAACTCCTGCTGATGCGTTGTTCATCTCTTTGGAAATTAAAATATCATTTCCATCAGTCTTTTCATTGCTGGTTAGATATGAAGGGCCAGAATCAGCAACACTTGAAGTATGAGATTGTGATCTTGGAGGATCAGCAGTCAATGGCACTTCACTCATATTTGGAGGTACATAAGGATAACATGTATCCGTAGAACTTGCAACATTCAAATAACCAGTGTTAAATGAATTTGTTAATACATCTATATCAAACAACCATAATGATCCTTTCACGGATTTTAAAAATAAGAATTTATCAAATGATACATTAGGTGTTTCCTCCATAATGTTTTGATGTGGAATGTAAACTCTATATGATTTAGATGTTGATTCATAACCAACAAAGAAACCATCATAGGCTTTTTCAAAAAACTTTCTTAATTGATCTTTTATGTTTAAAATAACACATAACATCCAAAAGCTCTAAGATATCCTATAAAAGGTTTTCTTATAAATAAAATCTCATATGGTGTTTTGTTATGTTCTTTGACAATTAATGTCTTGTTTTGAACATTGCATGTTGTGATCACTGTTTCAGCCCAAAAATGATAGGTAGATGTGAATCAGCTAGTATTGTTATTGGTGCTTCAATGAGAGTTTTGTTTCTTCTTTCAGCAACTCCATTTTATTATGGAGTTCTTGGTGCACTAAATTGTCTTGCTATGTCTTTGTTCCTGCAAAAGGAATCTAAAACATGATTAACAAATTCAGACCCATTATCACTTCTTAAAATTTTGATTTTCAAATCAAGTTGATTTTCAATCTTAGTGATAAACTCCATTAATATTTCTGATGTTTCACTTTTCTATTTTAAGAAAAAGACCCATGTGAATCTAGTTAAATCATCAACAATCACCAAACAATATTGCCTTTTTCCAATGCTCATCATATTGGTTGGACCAAAAAGATCCATGTGAAGCATTTTGAGTGGTGTTGTGTTTGTGTTGATTGTTTTGGATTTAGGAGACACCCTATGTTGTTTTCCTTTATAACATGAAGAACAATGATTTGAACAATAAAATAGTTTCTTTGGTAAACCAATGACTAAGTTATTTTTCACCAACTTGTTCATATTCTTCATATTTGAATGAGCCATCCTTCTATGCCACAGTAGAGATTCATCTTTTGAAGACTTAAAAATCATGCAGGTTTCTTTGCATGTTATAGAGATATTGTTCATATCCAAAACATACATATTTCCTTTTCTTGATGCTTTAAGAAGGATCCAATCCGCTGGAAATGAAACACCTGGCTTAAGAATGTAACAATAAGTATTATAAAATAAAATGGTATAATTTTGATCACAAATTTAAGAAACACTAAGTAAATTTTATTGCAAATTTTCACAATAATTTACTTTCTCAAACTTGAGTAACCATTTGTTACCATTCCTTCATCAATAATTTTACCTCCCTTCTTATCCCTACCAAATGCCACATATGAAGCATTTTTATATTTGAAGTCATGGAGTAGAGAACAGTTTCATGTCATATGTCTAGAACACTCACTGTCAACATAGCACTTGTTGTCAGTCCTCTAAGGATGTTCCTGCACACATAAAGAAATCAATTAGAATGTGGAACCCAAGCCTTAATGATCTTGGGTTGGCCACTTATGTCTAGAACTGTTACTCCCTAATGAGTCTAGATGTTTCAGGTTTGATTCTAGACCCAATTGATTTGTTATGTTTTGTTTGGGGTAAGGATGATTCTGTTGAAGAAGGACTTGAAGCACTTTGATGTGGTTCTACTATCACTTCGTCTTTCACCTTCTCTTTGAGCTTCTTCTGCTGTGAACTTGATGATGAACCTTGATTGAAGAAAGTTTCATCATCTTTTTATTTTGATTGTGGTATGTGAGATCCTTTTCAAAATGATCAAAGAAGGTTTCATCAGGATTGGCTGTCTTCTCCTTCAATCCTACCTTCTTGTGAGGTGTTTTGAGTTAAGGTTATTGTTTCTCCTTCTTATTCTTTGCTTTTTCATTAGCTGATGGTTGCTTCTTTGCCTTTGACATCTTTTGCTTCTGTTGTTGCTTCTTGAGCTTTGAATCTTCCTGACTATCACTGGATTGTGAGTCTGATTCAATTTTCTCAGATTGCTACTTCTTTATGCTCTTTGTTTGTTATTTTTGTTGAAATAACATTCTTGAGTAGAATGATTATTCTTGTTAGAGGATGGCAAATTGATTGTTGAAATAGCAATCAGAAGTCATATGATTGTTCATGTTGCATATGGAGCAATAACTACTGAACTAGCATTCATCAATGTTATGATTATGCATATCATGCCACTTGCAGTATTTCTCCTCTGCTGCACTCTCAGAGTCAATCACTTTCTTCTTTGTTTTCTTTTATGCCTTCAACTCCTTTTTAAAATTGACAGCTGATGAATCCTTGCCACTCCCAGACATGATGTCAAAGGGTTCTTGTTTAGCAACAGATGATTTCTGTTGCTTAGGATTCACAGCTTTTTGTTGCTTGGCTTTCTTGATGATTGTTGAATCAGCTGATTTCTTCTTCCGTATTCTACAGATAGGATGTTGATTGAGTTGAGATCTCAATAATTTTCTTCTTCTTCTGTAGAAGTTCTACTGAATACTTTGGCTTTTCTACAGAAGTGATTTTGGCCCCTTCCTTAGAGTCAATTGTGACTTTAGCTTCAGATGTTCTTTTTGTTGAAGGAGATTTTTGCTGCTTGTTGAGTTCATGAAGTCCTTCATTCAGCTATGCTATCCTCCTATAAATGGTCTTCAGCATGTTTCTTTGCTTTGAAGGATAAGGTAGCTTGATTTCTTCAAGAACTTTGGGCATGATGGGTTCAAATGAAACATTCTTTCCCTTACCCAAATCATCAACATTTTGCTCATCATGTTCATCAGAATCACCCAAGTCATCACACTCATCAAAGTCAAATTCTAAGTCATTTTGTTTTAAAACTTATTATTTAGAAGACTTAGTTTCACTCACCTTAGTATCACTACCATTTACCAATTGATTAATTTTAGTTTTTGATTCAATTTTAGTGCTTGGCATAAAATGGTTTGATAAATTGTTAGGCTCATGTAAAGGGGTATAGTTATCACTTAATGGGGGTGCAACAACATTAAATCCCAACCTATACATGTTCTTTGATTCAATATGAGAATTTAATAATTCTCATATTACTGAGACGATAATTGAAACTTTTGAAGTTTCATTTCAGTTGATGCATGATCAGAAATGGATTTTGTTAAAGAAGTGGTCAGATGCTCAACTTGGGATTTTAAATTGTAGTTTTCAGAAACAAGTTTATCTAATCCTTTTACAAAGAGGTGATTTCAATCTGATATAATTGATGCTCTCTTACATGAGATTCATTCAAAACCATTGTTTCTTTTACTTTATTAGCCAATTGTTGAGCATGGAATCTATATCTCTCTACCTCTTCAACACAACTTAATAAAGATAATCTATCCCTTACCTCTCTAGGCATAGGTGGGACTTTATTCTCCATGTTGGCCATCAAGGCTTGATTTTCTTCCAACACCTCCTTCTTGTACATTTTCTAATCACATGTTCCATCTTGCAAAATGATCAACCCAGTTTCCTTGGTTTTGCTTGGGCTGGCTGATGAACTTGTGGCTAGTGGGGATGAGTTTGTAAGTTGAGGCTGTTTGAAGGTTCTTTGACTTGCTAATTGTTGTGAGACTAATGTTGTTGAGACTGATGTTGTTGATTTTGTTTCAAGTCAGTTGTCGATTGTTAATTACATTCCCTTGAAAAATAACCATACAAATTACATTTGTAGCATCTCACCTTGGACTTATCAACACCAATCTTTGTTGTTCTACTTGCAACTGCTAACCCTTTGTTTTTTCTTAGATACATTTTGTCTCTATAAGCAATCATAGCTATTTGCCATTACAGATCCATCTCTTCAACTTCATCTGGATGTAGTTCTTCAAGATCTTACTAGCAAATGTGTGCAGGTGTCAATGTACTACCCAGATAAGCTTGAAAGCTTGAACTGAATGCTACAAAAGCTGCCTTCTGTTCTTCTGAGTCCAGAACCACAGTAATTGGTTCTGTTTGATTGTTATTTTTGTTGGAGGAGGATCCCTTAGTTGTTTTAGCATGTGAGATTTTTCCCTCATCATGTTTTCCTCTCTCTTTTCTTGTTGAATTGCTTTGAGAATTTGATTTAGAAGGCCTTGATGCATAAAAACCAACTTCTTCTTTATCATCACTCATAGCACAAGATCTTCCATCATCATGATTGGAGATAAAATCACTTTCAACACCCTTAGTTTCTTTGAACTAGTAAGGATCAATGGGTGTTTTTGTACTCTTGTTTCTTGTTTTCTCATCCAATTCAAGTGTTTCTACCTTAGCTACAAAAGTATCTAGCCCAATGGCTTTAAGATCTAAGGTATTATTGAACATGGATATTGTTTGAGTCTAACTTTCTGGTGAAGTATGGAGCATCTTCTTGTTCAACTTCTCATTGGTGTATTTCAACTCCAAGATGTTCATCTCAGTCACCAACTGCATGAATCTATGAAGTTGTTGAGGAACAGATTCACCCTCAATATGATGGAAAGTTTCATATTGTGAGCGAAGTGTATCCTTCCTAATGCTTCTGATCTCATCACTCCCTTCACAATGAGTATGAAGAATCTTCCACAAGGAGTTTGTTGTTTTATAGTTTTCACACCTGATTAAGAGATCTTCAGGTAAAGCCATAGTAAGCATACTATATGCTCTAATTTAAACTTTGACCTTCTTTGCATCCTTAGGTGATAAATCCTTCAGACTTATGGGTTGATTGTTGTCCTTGTAATCAGGTCCAAGTGTTGGTGGAATATAAGGACCTTCAGTAATGGACATCCATAAATCAGAATCAGTGTAATTCACATGATTCCTGAACCTAATTTTCCATGTTCTGAAATCAACTTTGTTTTCCAACTTTGGAGGTTGGTAAGCTGATCCAACAAGTGAATTACTCATCTTAGTTAATTTGAAAATTGTTAATTAAAAACAGAAATTCCTTTGTAAATGATCTAATTAATGACAAACTCTTAATTATCGATTACTTAAGTCGTTAAAGTCAAAATTAGTCAATCCTCTTAAATTTAAGATCTAAGGTATTATTGAACATGGATATTGTTTGAGTCTAACTTTCTGGTGAAGTATGGAGCATCTTCTTGTTCAACTTCTTATTGGTGTATTTCAACTCCAAGATGTTCATCTCAGTCACCAACTGCATGAATCGATGAAGTTGTTGAGGAACAGATTCACCATCAATATGATGGAAAGTTTCATATTATGAGCGAAGTGTATCCTTCCTAATGCTTCTGATCTCATCACTCCCTTCACAAAGAGTATGAAGAATCTTCCATAAGGAGTTTGCTGTTTTATAGTTTTCACACCTGATTAAGAGATCTTCAGGTAAAGCCATAGTAAGCATACTATATGCTCTAATTTAAACTTTGACCTTCTTTGCATCCTTAGGTGATAAATCCTTCAGACTTATGGGTTGATTGTTGTCCTTGTAATCAGGTCCAAGTGTTGGTGGAATATAAGGACCTTCAGAAATGGACATCCATAAATCAGAATCAGTGTAATTCACATGATTCCTGAACCTAATTTTCCATGTTTTGAAATCAACTTTGTTTTCCAACTTTGGAGGTTGGTAAGCTGATCCAACAAGTGAATTACTCATCTTAGTTAATTTGAAAATTGTTAACTAAAACAGAAATTCATTTGTAAATGATCTAATTAATGACAAACTCTTAATTATCGATTACTTAAGTCGTTAAAGTCAAAATTAGTCAATCCTCTTAATAAATTCTCAACTGATATCGAATTAAGGATGTTTGATAATAAATTTTGTTCAAATTTATTTGAACAACCGTTGATTATCAATTAGTGAAACAAATCTACGAATCAAAATGATTTTAATGTAGATTGATGTTAATCGAGCAATGGAACAATACTCGTCGAATGATAAATCAGGGTTTGATGATTTTAAATTGATTACACCAAATTGTTAAGTAGAATTCTTTTGTTAGCTATCGATTAACTTATCTCAACTTTGTGTTGATTAATTCGTACAATAACACCCTTGAATCTGAGTTATGAACTCTCAAGTCGTTATGAACACCCTAAAGCAATATTACTCAAAATCAACAGATCTAATCAGAAAATGACAGATCTAATGATATAAACAACCAATTAAACAAATTAATACTGATAGATCAATTGATCTAAATCAATGAGCACTTGGCTCTGATACTACCTGTGAATCCAAGGATCAAACAGGAATTATCAGGTTACATTGCATGAATAGTGATCACGGAATTATCACTACTCGTTGTTTAATTGATTGAAGATGAAATAACAATCATAATATGAATCAACTAAGAACAATTCAGATAAATGTAAAACATATGAACGTAATAAATGAATAAACACGTTTGATTCAAAAGTTTTCAATTAATACCGATTAACGATTACAATTAAACAAATAATGATTGAATAATTGCTATAATTGATTGCTAGGATTCTAATGATGATGATTTGGTATGTATTGTTATGGTTGCTGTTAGGTTGCTAGGGTTTGTTGTTAGGTTATGATCGGTAACAATCTGTTGCATTCAGTACCTAAAAGTGTGCACATATGCCTCATATTTATAGGCTCAGGGTTTTACTATTAGGGTAACAATAACTTTCTTATCGTGGTAAGAAAGTTACTCAGAGAATGTCTCGATGTGACGTTCTCTGACAAAGTGAAGTCGTCCGCAGAAGTTGACTTTATGACATCACTTTAGTGTTTGACTTGTTTACTTGATGTACTTGGTGAAGTACAAGCAAGTGTTTTGGTCTTCCGTAGGACTTAAGAGTCTTCCGTAGGACTTTGTTCTTCAGTAGAAGTTTAGCCTTCCGTAGGACTTGAGTCTTCCATAGGACTTTGTTCTTCAGTAGAAGTTTAGCCTTCCGTATGACTTGAGTCTTCCATAGGACTTTGTTCTTCACTAGAAATTTAGCCTTCCGTAGGACCTTGTCACTTGGAACTTCATCCACAATAGGTTGTTCTTCCATAGAAGATCCTCGGATGCATAATTCCTTGTTGTTCCAGCAGAACATCTATGGAGGTACAGAATGTTCATTCGTAGATAGTTCTTATACTTAGTCAATTTACAAAATTGACTAAATATGATGTTATTCTTGCAACCACACATATAAGTCAACACAGATGATGGGTTAACCTATACATATATTGCATACAAGAAGATAAATATGTACATAAGTTTATTACAAAAAGATGATCAAAGTTCTAAGCTTATACAACGAATCTAGACCTATTGACTCAAGATCTAACAATAATAACCTACAAAGCCCAAAAAACCCCTCAACCGTTTCATAGTACTAGGTGCAGGCCATTGTTGAATAGCTGTAATTTTGGTAGGTTCAGTCGACACACCCTCCCCAGTAATGATGTGCCCTAAATATTCCACACGATCCCCACCAAATAAACATTTAGATATCTTAGCTTTAAGATGGTGCAACCTCATAAGAGTAAGTACCTCACGTATATCAGCTAAGTGTTGTTCCCAAGAAGAGTTATACACTAGTATATCATCGAAGAAAACCAAGGTAGAGCGCCTCAAGACAGGTTGAAAGTATTGGGTTTGTTAGAACATGAACATAGTTTAACCTTTTAAACATTGTGAAAACGCAGCGGAATGGAATGTCACACCCCAACCTTGACGGCGGAATCGTCGAGGCGTGAGAGTTACGATTGTTCACAGCCACATAGCGCTATTGCCTGAAACATGTTTAAAATAAGGGTCAACATATTGTTGGTGAGCATTCTATAGTTTTGGATACATAAGTATATAAAAGATGGCAATTCATGTTGTAAATTAGAGAAAAAGGTAACTAGGGATGTAAGACAGAATGCACAATCAAACCTTGACAAAATTTTACAAGTTCTCAAACGTTTACAAGTATATACGATTAGCTAAGTGTACTTGGATAAACCAAGCAGGCTTGTCAGGCCCATAGATCTATGACGTCGCCAGGCTAGCAATAGTTAATGATTGTACATGTATTCGACATTACATGGTAGCTACAAGATTCAACTAATCACAACACACAAGCAAATTGCCATAAGTTTACAAGAATCAAACGTGTTTACAAGTGCTACGGTTATAATGTAACATGTTTCACCCAAAAGTGTGTGAAATAATAAAATGGGTATAGAAATACTCACTTGGCGATTAAGTATATATTGGATGATTAATAAGAAATAATAACCGGCGTCTTTTCAACGAATTCCTCTACAAGGTACCTAAAACGTATTTATTACAAGATTAAGTTTCAATAATAAGTTTAACATTTAGACGTGAACTAAGGTTTTAGGATTTTGGAGTTTTGTATATTATATTTATTCGAAAGAAATATATCTTTTAAGTGTTTTAATCTAGAAATGAAATTAGGTTTAATATCAGATAATGTTTGAATATATTTTGTGTATATTCTTTGTAATAATTATCGTTACAATAACGTATTATCCGATAATATTTCATTAATAATTGTTAAAGTATATTTTATACGAAATGACTTATAATAACGTTTGTAAATAATTGTGAAATTATAAGATGTATAATTTCTACAATTTACGGGATTATTTCATAATTAAACATGATATAGTGTCCATTTTTATAAAAATAATTATTTATAATATTTATAAATAATATTTTATAAAAATTATTAAGGTTTTTTAAACCAAATAAATTTACAAAAAATGTTTATGTAACATTTTAAATAAGGAAAGTTTTTAAACCTTATTTTTATAATTTTTAGGAATTTTTATATATTTATTGAAGCTTGAAAAGCATTAAAAAAAATAGTTGAAGGTAGTCGGGTTCGAACCCGGGACCTCCAACTCACACACCCACAAGCTTACCAGTGAACCAAGGCATCCAGCCGCGCTTAAACCCCGTTTCAAATTCTTTTAAACTAAACCCGGTTTACCCCCAAATTTGATGAACCCTAGATTTGATTTGGGTCGAATTGACCCTCGATTCAGTGATGTTTACCGAATTAAACATAGCGCTTTTAATCCCCATGTCAATACGATCCTATAGGTATGTTTAATTACCTGATTGGATGTTAATTCCATAAGAACAGATGAAGAACAGGTCGCGGGTTTGCTTGAATCCAAAGGATGATCAGACTTCGATGAAAATCAAATTAATTGAGCAGATAGCTTTGAATGAAGATAATGATCAAATGCCCTCTGTCAATTTTGAAGTAGAAAGCTCAGAGTGGTGTTCGATAAGGTTGCAGGCCGCGATAAAGATGATGATTGATTTCTGTTTTTGTGTTTGTTTTTGGTGAAATTGGCACCTGAATTCGATTAGGTGTTTATAAATGATCGTGTTGGTAGCTTTAATTTGTTTATTATTGTTGTTTGAGTGTATTTTTGAGCTGTATCAAATCCGAGATAAAAGTGAAGATTATAGCCATTTGTTTGACTAATTCAACACGTTTTATGTTGGAATTCAATCCGAATTGGATCCAAGGAAGCTTTCGGTGAGATTGTGGGGTTCAAAATCGGAAAAATTGACTGATTTGGTCGGGAATTTAGTGATTTCGATGTGGAAGCTTTGGATTCGAATTTCCCGATGATTAATCATGTTTAATGGGTTCATTGGGTTCAAAACTAGTCCACGAATGCATTAGAACCGGTTTCGGGGTTTAAAATCATGAAATTTGAGTGTTTTAACCTCCGCCGGAGATCGGCCGGAGGTGGCCGGAACAGTGTGGCCGGATTTACGGGGAAGGGGGATTGGGTTTTAAAATTTTTTTCACTTTGGTCCCTGCGGTTTTGTTTTCTTTATTTCATGCATAAACTTCTTTTGAAGTTTGATAAATGACCAAACACCCCCTAGACTTTATTATTATCATTTGTATTTTTATTATTCTTGTTATCATTATTATTATTATTATTATTATCATTATTATTATCATTATTATTATTATTATTATTATTATTTATTTATTATTATTATTATTATTATTATTATTATTATTATTTTATTATTATTATTATTATTATTATTATTATTATTATTATTTGCGAAATACGAAATGTTACAGTCTCCCCTACTTTAGGAAATTTCATCCTGAAATTTGTTTACGAGGAAGCTGAGACGACAGGATGAGGACACTTGGAGAACTTTCAGGTTTTGATAAAGTATCAAAAGAAGAAAATTCATCATCGATTAAACTGACCGCTTTAGTGTTTACTTTATGTGCAATGGCAGAGACATTAGAGGTAAAAAGAGAGTCTAAAGTGTGTGGCTTCTAGTTAACATTATAAGCTTTCTCATTGATTAAGAATAAACGTTAATACAAGATGATACTGTCTCCCCTACTTTAAAGAATTTCGTTTAGAAATTAAAAATGAACTAAACGAACAAATACGGGTATCTCTTCTTCATATGATCCTCCCGCTCCCACGTGAACTCAGCTCCACACTTGTTCTCCCAACGAACCTTGACAATTGGAGTTGCTGTGGTTCTAGTCTTCTTCATGATGCGATCCATAATCTCGACAGGTTTCTCGATGAAGTGCAATGACTCGTCGATCTGAATGTCTTCCAGTGGAACATGCAGACTCTCGTTGGCCAAACACTTTCTTAAGTTTAAGACATGGAACACAGGATGAACTCCACTAAGGTCGGAAGGTAGTTCTAGTTTGTAAGCCACTTTCCCAATCCTTTTTAGGATTTTGAAAGGTCCTACAAATCTCGGAGCTAGTTTGCCCTTCCTTCCAAAGCGAATAACACCTTTCCATGGTGAAACCTTAAGAAGAACCATATCACCAACTTGAAACTCCAACGGCTTACGATGCTTATCGGCATAGCTCTTTTGTCGACTTCTTGCCACTTCAAGGTTCTTACGGATTGTAGCAACTTTATCGGTCGTTTCTTGTATAAGTTCAGGACCAGTGATAAAGTTTTCACCAATATCAGTCCAACAGATCGGTGATCGGCATTTACGACAATAAAGTGCTTCGAACGGTGCCATCTTGATGCTCGAGTGATAACTATTGTTATACGAAAATTCCGCGAGAGGTAAATGCGTATCACAATTACCACCAAAGTCAAGGACACACAATCGTAGCAAATCCTCAAGGGTTTGGATTGTTCGTTCGCTTTGACCATCAGTTTGAGGATGGTAAGCCGTACTTAAATCCAATTGAGTACCCAAGAGTTCTTGCATAGATGACCAAAAGTGCGAAGTGAAACGAGCATCTCGATCGGAAATAATGTGCAATGGTACGCCATGACAACTCACAATTTCATCAATGTATATACGAGCTAGTCTGGAAACCTTGTAGGTGTCTCGTATAGGTATGAAATGTGCCGTCTTGGTCAAACGATCCACAATCACCCATATACTATTATGACCACGAGGAGTACGTGGTAACTTGGTTATGAAATCCATGGCTACATGTTCCCATTTCCACATAGGGATTTTAGGTTGTTCAAGTAAACCACTTGGTCGTTGATGCTCGGCTTTGACTCTTGCACACGTGAGACATTTGGAGACATAAACCGCGATATCTTTCTTCATTCCAGGCCATCAATATTGACCACGCAAGTCCATGTACATTTTATCAGAACCAGGATGAATAGAATATCGGGTGTGATGAGCTTCGTTCAAAATGATGTGTCGAAGGTTATCACGATTTGGAATCCAAAGTCGATTCAGAAAGTACCATAGGCCGTTTGGTTTTTCCTCCAGTTGTGATCGAACGTTAGACACCAAATCCTTATTACTTCCTTCGTCGGTTATTGCCGCTTGTTGAGCCTTGCGAATGCATAACTCGAGATCACTATCAATTCTTATGTTTTGGAGCATGATAGTAGCCTCGTTAACATCCACACGAACCTTGGTATCAAATTCTCTTAACGTGTGAAACCACTGTCTTCGATCTCGTATTCCTTGTAGTGAGACGGTTTTGTTATGGACCTTGCGACTCAGCGCGTCGGCTACAACATTCGCCTTTCCAGGATGATAGCGAATGTCACAGTCGTAGTCGCTGATTAACTCGATCCAACGTCTTTGTCTCATGTTGAGATCTTTTTGGTTGAACACATGTTGGAGACTTTTATGGTCGGTGTAGACTATGCATTTCGTCCCATAGAGATAATGTCGCCAAATCTTTAAGGCGAAAACCACAGCGCCGAGTTCAAGATCATGAGTTGTGTAATTCACCTCGTGAACCTTCAATTGTCTTGATGCATAAGCTATCACCTTTCCTTGTTGCATAAGAACACAACCAAGACCTTGTTTCGAAGCATCACAATATACGGTGAAATCATCGTTTCCATCGGGTAGGGTCAAGATAGGAGCATTGCTTAGTTTGTGTTTTAATGTTTCAAAAGCTTCCTCCTGCTCGGGCCCCCACTCGAATGGTTGATTCTTTTGTGTTAAGGAAGTGAGCGGCTTTGCGATCCTCGAAAAGTTGGCGATGAATCGCCGATAATAACCAACAAGACCAAGGAAAGAACGAATCTCGGTCGGTGTTGTGGGAACACACCAATTCTTCACAGCTTCCACCTTTGCAGGGTCAACGTGAATTCCTTGGCTATTCACCACGTGTCCTAGAAATTGAACTTCCTTGAGCCAGAAATCACACTTCGAGAACTTCGCATACAATTGCTCTTTCTTCAACAATTCAAGAACTTGTCGCAAATGCAGTTCATGCTCGGCGTTGGTTTTGGAGTAGATGAGAATGTCATCAATGAAGATGATCACAAACTTATCTAGATAAGGCTTGCATACTCGATTCATGATATCCATGAAGACAGCAGGAGCATTAGTCAAGCCAAAAGGCATCACCGTAAACTTACAGAGCCCATAACTATAGAGATTTAGGTTATTAATGGTGACCTAGACTATAGCTTATGCATGCACCTTATAGTACTTGTTATCTTGTAAATACATGGTTTGCATGTTACATAATGCTATGCCTTCTTATGTGCAATTTGATGCCTTAGCATAGGATTGCCTAAACTTAGTTACTTGTCTCCCTAAACTCATCTTTGACTCTCCCCGAACATGAAACCTCTTAATCTTATCTTCGACGACACGCGGAATCGTATACTTATGCTTATGACTTGGATCTTTAGACGTTATGTCTAATCTATATAAATCTCATCAAGGTTTTGATTTCATGAACCTAAGAAATATTGTGTGACACATAGACACCTGTATTCTGGATTTCCTGGCAAAAAGCCTTCGGGCTAAGGTAAGCGTTTCGCATAAATCCTACGGGACCAGTTACGCTTACCTGGGGATTTCTGGGATGAGTGATAAACTATGGTCAACATACACAAGTTTCTAAGGCAAATGGCTCAATTTACCTTGACATGTCAACGTTTCCAAATGGTGATGCGTTACCGACTGGAAACATTCCGTATAATTCATAATCCTTACTTTAACTGTCTATCCTTATTGTCCTTTTACCCGTTCCTAATCCAATTCGTATTTTTCAGTATGTCTCGTCATCATGGAAAGCGTGGAAGTTCCGATCGCAAGCTGGCAGCAATGATCGCCAAACAAATGGTTGTTGTGCCCCCAACCATGGTTGCTGAACTTAATAGCACCATGATGGCTAATAGCAACAACACCACCAATGGGAACCATAGCGGTGCCCATGGAGAGAATAGCAACAACAAAAACGGGAACAATCGTACTTGCACTTTCAAACACTTCAACTCGTGCAAACCCACCAACTTTAGTGGAAAAGAAGGAGCCACTGGGCTTCTCGAGTGGTTTGAAAGTATGGAGAACACATTCATTGTTAGCGAGTGCCCCAACGAGTTCAAGGTTCGCTATGCTACAAGTGTTCTTAAACAATGAGCACTAACATGGTGGAATAGTGAAAAGAGAAACCGTGGAACTGAGGTTGCTTTGGCGTTGCCCTGGGAAGAATTGAAGGATATCATGATCTAAAAGTTTTGCCCGAGGAGCGAGTTGCAAAAGCTGGAGGAGGAGTTCTGGAACCTCAAACAGGATGGTGGGAATCATTTGGCTTATTCCACCCGACATCATGAATTGAGTATGCTTCTACCACACATGGTAGACACCGTGCCCTGTAACATTGAAAAATTCATCAAGGGGGTACCACCTCAAATTCAAGATGCCGTGGTGGGTAGTAGGCCCACAACTTTGGAGGAGGCAATTACTATCACAGCACAGCTCACTGAGAATCATATTAGAGCTGGCACTATGTCGGCAAAGGGTTCAAAGTCTACTGCGAAGGCGACACCCGAGGCAACAAAGGAGGTAAGGGCTGAGTCGTCTTCCCAAAGCAAGAAGCGTAAGTTCACACCAACATGCAACTACGCTGTGACCACTCCAAATGCTCCTAAAAAACAAATGGTGGTTGCAAATCAAGCTCCCATGGCTAAAGCTTATGCGGGTCCTCTGCCAATGTGTAACACGTGCAAGTACCATCATGCGGGTAACGTTCCATGCCGAATCTGCTCGTTGTGTGGAAAGTATGGCCACTTGGTGACTACTTGTCTTCGTGCACCAAACAACGCTGCAATGCTTGCCAACCTGTCACACCCTCAAAATCCACGTACGGGGTTTTACCGTCAGGCGTGTGACATAACCAGGATATCAGATAAGCATCAGTTACACCAAACGACTCGATAATCACAAATCATATAAGTTGTTTAATTTCAATGAAATAAACCAAATATATTTAAGTTGTGCGGAAGCGAAAAACAGGAAAACATTTAACAATAGTTTTGGAACACGCAAACACGTGTCCAATCCAATTATGTAAAGTAAATGCAAATTAAATCTTGAAAACAGTTTATGGTGAATACGGAATGACATGCTATAGATGCTGTGCTCCTAAACGTGCCACACCAATGTCCTGAGAGAAAACATGCAAAAATCTCAGTACAAGACTGGTGAGTTCACAGGTTTATCAGAAAACAGTAATTATCAGTAATGAAGTTCCCGGATTATGTAATCCGTCAAGTATGTAATTTCCCGGATTTAGTAATCCGATAAGTATAATGAAATCCCCGGATTTATTAATCCGATAAGTATAATGAAATCCCCGGATTTATTAATCCGATAAGTATAATGAAATCCCCGGATTTATTAATCCGATAAGGGTAATGAAATCCCCGGATTTATTAATCCGTCAAGTATAATGAAATTCCCGGATTTATTAATCCGTCAAGTATAATGAAATTCCCGGATTTATTAATCCGTCAAGTATAATGAAATTCCCGGATTTATTAATCCGTCAAGTATAATGAAATTCCCGGATTTATTAATCCGTCAAGTATAATGAAATTCCCGGATTTATTAATCCGTCAAGTATAATGAAATTCCCGGATTTATTAATCCGGATTTTTGACGAACGTTGTGCTAGCGCGACTAACTTGTCCTGGGGTCCTAATCGACCTAGGGCACACTTATGGTAATGATCGAAACTCCAACCTTCTTTCTACTACTCACTAGATTTTCCCAGTGTCCTTCCTAATTCTATTTGGTCTAATGTCATAAGGTATGACATCAGCTTTGTCAATTCAGGGAGTTCGTTAGTATAAAGAGCACGACCTAACCCTACTATTGCACGATTTTAGAATTACCATTCTAACCTTTGCATTTTATTCCTTAGGTAATAGTACTCAATCACCAAGGCTTTGAACTCATCTTAAGTCATTTGCATCAATTGAACTTATCCTGTTTGAACTTATCTTAACTTAGCTTGAACCTGGGTGTTCCACCAGGTTAGTGCCTTGCCCCGTAGTGAACACGTGGCATACCTGATTCATCAAATCCATGAAGACAGCTGGTGCGTTGGTCAACCTGAACGGCATGACCAAGAACTCATAGTGTTCATATCGAGTTCTAAACAATATTTTCGGTATGTCATCTTCACGAACCCTCAATTGATGATAGCCCGATCGAAGATTGATCTTTGAGGAGTACATTGATCTCTGCAACTGATCGAAGAGATCGTCGATCCTGAGAAGGGGGTATCGGTTCTTAACAGTCAAATTGTTTAATTCCCGATAATCTTGTCAAGTACAGAGTGTTATCCATGAAAAGATATGGTTATTAACGAAGAGTTAATTAACCGGAGTTGTACAAAGAAAAACAATTGAGAAGGAATTTACTTGGTCAAGGAGCGATCGAAGGAATCTATGTACAATAATCTAAAATCCGATGAAGTAGTATTATTAGAGTATGTCGTGTCTCTTGTCTACTGATGTCGTATTAGCCGGTATTTTTTTCTTTCTAGACTAAATCCAACAAGTTGTGAATAAGGGCGCATATAGCAAATGCGACATCGACAGACGTATGGAATAAAAGTTGGGTTAACAATATAAGTCCTTAAGAGAGTTTCTTAAAAAGCCCTTATTAATCCAAAATATAAGTCAATCAAATAATGATAGGGTGTGATTATCGAGGGTCTTCTCAAAGTACTAATATGGAATATAATACCCACAACGTTCTTAAATAAGTATACCATAGATAGTTTGTAGGACAGGCTATGTACTCATAACCAATAATGTACTTAAAGTATTCAATCAGTTCCTTAGTTACTGAAATGCTAAGTGTAGGAATGTCTCTTAGAAGATAAAATTAATGTCATGATTGGAAATATCATGAAGGCTCTAAGTAGGACAGGACTTAAGTAATAGCAAGTGTTAGTAATGTTTTGTTACCCTTAAAAAGGACTTACTAGAATTTTGATCCTAGCACCCTAGGGTATAGAATAGAAAACTTGTAATACTCATGATCGTTACTTCTCCCGCGTCCACGTCCTCTTCCAGACATTCTTTAAATTACCAAATATCAAAAGCTATCAGTCGTATGAAAATAGACCTTTTATCTTGAAATGAAAAGGAAGAGAAATTCAAGGATTTAAAGAAATAGACAAGCTTAGAGAATCAGTCCGAATCCGTGGGATTAACACAAATGTCATGGTTTGAATTTCGTCCAAATTCAAGGTAAGGGTGAGCATTCCTACAAGTAGAACTGATAGATAGTTAATGGCTATGTTCTATGAAGACCGAGACTTTCTTGCTCAAGGTGTAGGAATGATGACCTATACTGACTACAATGTTACCTCCCGACCAGACTCACCGAACTTAGCATGCATGACAAATTACAATTACGTGTGCACCCGTAATGGTAATTTGCTTTGCATGATCACCCCGGTTCCTCCTATCAGGCTAACATATCTTGTCAAGTATAGTGGTCATCAATGATAGAAGTACCAAATATGTATGTATTATATCGGGGTCGATCAATCAAAGTATACGTAAGGATCAGTAAAGTTTGGGAATCATTGACACGCCAAGGTAATTCGACCTATTTGCCTTAAAGACCTGTGTATTGACCATAGTTTATCACTCATCCCAGAAATCCCCAGGTAAGCATACCAGGTCTCGTAATGAGATTTATGCGATATGCTTGCCTTAGCCCGAGGGCATTTTGCCAGGAAATCCAGAATACAGGTGTCTATGCGTCACACAAATCATGAAGCACATTCAGGCGATGTCAAATGCACACAAACTCTCCCGTGACTCACAACAACTCGGAGTCACCATCCCGGTAGCCATATGCTCACAGGGATATGTTAAAGCAAAAATTCTTACGCAACCAGTTTAGTAGGCATAACTTAGTAATCTATGTGTGTGTAACTAATGCAAATCCAGCTATAGTCTAAAATGCGATGCAGATGAGATGCAAAGTTCATTTTAGTTCGCTATAACTAATGCTCTGATACCAATCTGTCACACCCTCAAAATCCACGTACGGGGTTTTACCGTCAGGCGTGTGACATAACCAGGATCTCAGATAAGCATCAGTTACACCAAACGACTCGATAATCACAAATCATATAAGTTGTTTAATTTCAATGAAATAAACCAAATATATTTAAGTTGTGCGGAAGCGAAAAACAGGAAAACATTTAACAATAGTTTTGGAACACGCAAACACGTGTCCAATCCAGTTATGTAAAGTAAATGCAAATTAAATCTTGAAAACAGTTTGTGGTGAATACGGAATGACATGCTGTAGATGCTGTGCTCCTAAACGTGCCACACCAATGTCCTGAGAGAAAACATGCAAAAATCTCAGTACAAGACTGGTGAGTTCACAGGTTTATCAGAAAACAGTAATTATCAGTAATGAAGTTCCCGGATTATGTAATCCGTCAAGTATGTAATTTCCCGGATTTAGTAATCCGATAAGTATAATGAAATCCCCGGATTTATTAATCCGATAAGTATAATGAAATCCCCGGATTTATTAATCCGATAAGTGTAATGAAATCCCCGGATTTATTAATCCGTCAAGTATAATGAAATTCCCGGATTTATTAATCCGTCAAGTATAATGAAATTCCCGGATTTATTAATCCGTCAAGTATAATGAAATTCCCGGATTTATTAATCCGTCAAGTATAATGAAATTCCCGGATTTATTAATCCGTCAAGTATAATGAAATTCCCGGATTTATTAATCCGTCAAGTATAATGAAATTCCCGGATTTATTAATCCGTCAAGTATAATGAAAATTCCCGGATTTATTAATCCGTCAAGTATAATGAAATTCCCGGATTTGTAATTAAAGCATATAATGGGTAGCTAGTCCATAATGATCACTATGTGTATGAAGGCGCGGCCGAACTGACATGCAATCAAATAATAAACCAGGCCCGGATGTGGATCCCACCACAACACTTGTAATTAGGCTAACTGTTCACCCGTTTGACGAACGTTGTGCTAGCACGACTAGCCCGGGTAGGGTATGTCAATCCCAGTAGTACTACTAACAATTACCTCGTTAAGTCCATATTAATGGTCCGTTGGGCAAGTATACACCATAGTATCAAGTATATGCAGTATTACAAAAATCCAATGTAATGTAACGTTTTTAAAAACAGCATGTTTCTCTCCCCCAAAATAGTATATAAGTAAAAGTGGGGCTGTAAACTCACTTTGAATTGATGTAATGAAAGCAATAAGATCTTCAAAGAATAAGACAATGCACGATCAAACACGAGCAGCACCTATTATTAATTGTAATTACGTCTTTAAGATATGCGCAACGCGAATAATTACATTTGGTCGGATTCGGGTCGGTTCGGTTAGACGCGCACGATTTGATATACAACACCATGTATTAACAATATTACCAATATTGATATTAATAATAACAATGGCATGATCATAATTATAATGATAATATTTGTATTTGTAAATAATTTGTGAAATTTATTAAATATAATTCCTTCATTTATCATAATAAATCCATAGTTAAAATAATATAATCTTCGTTAATAACTTGATGATTTAAATCATCATTTAAAATCCATTTTTATAAAAGTAACTATTTATAACATTTGTAATAATTATATAAGTAAATAATTAACTAAGGTATTTTAAAGAAATAAATTTCCAGAAAATAATTTAATAACCTTTAGAATAAACAGAGTTTATAAAAATTATTTTTATAATTTTTAGTAATTTTCTGGATTTTTAAAATGTGAAAAAGGCTTTTAAAAAAAATAGATGTTGGTGGCCGGGTTCGAACCCGCGACCACCCGCACACACTCCCACACCCAAACCAGTGAACCAAGGCATACAGCCGCGAGAGTTCTCGGTTTCCTTTTCTTTTAAACACAACCCAAGCCTTTCCCCCAATCCACCAAGAACCCTAATTCTGTTTCGATCAAATTGAAGCCCAATTTGATGTTGTTAACGATGGAAACCATAGGGCTTTCATTCCTTATGAGAAATCGAGTGTATAGGTAGTTTCAATTACCTGTTTCGAGTTCGAAATGAGGAAGAACAGTGAGTTGCAGGTTCGCGACAGATGTGGAATTCGATTGTTATCCCAACGACAATGATAATCAAATTGGTTATACAGGAAGCTTCTAAGAGATCTAATGAGCAAAAGCCCTATGTTAATTTCGTGTTTGGAAGCTCTAAGCATGGATCCCTGTAACACCCCAAAAAGTCAAAACGAGTCATTAAGGATAAGTGGGCCTAACTAATGGAGATTTAATAAAGGAAGGAAAAAGGGTTATGGGCTAAGTGGGGTTCATGGGCAAGATTAAGGCCCATAACCAGCCCTTAACCTGCCCAAGACACCACCATCTTCTCCATTTGTGCCCTAGCAACAAAAATTTCGTAGAGAGAGAAAGTAGAGAGAGAAAGTGCAAGAAACTCAAGATTTGGGGCTTCTAAGGTCAAGGAATTAGAGATCTGGGCGTTTGGGCATCAAATCTCAAGGAAAGGAGCAACAAACAAGGTAAGAATCGACCCCTAAACCCTTCTGTAGATCAAACCCGGATTCTAGGGTTTTGGGTTTTGAAAAGTTGCAAAGAATCGCATAAAGGTCACATTTTTACGTATGTAAACGTGTAAAAAGCTTAGATTTGGTTTCATGGAAGTTAAACCAAGGATTTGGACATAAAAAGTTAAGATTTTGGGTTAAAAACGGGCTGGTTCTTAGTTTTTATTCATCCAGCGAAACTGGGCCCCGATCCAGCGAAACTGTGAGTTAATCCAGCGAAACTGTGTACTCATTCAGCGAGACTAGGAGAAATTCCAGCGAAACTACAGTTTCGCACGGGCGAAACTACAGTTTCGCACGGGCGAAACTACAGGTTCGCCAGGGAATCTCGCTAAGACCCAGACTGACCCATAGACTTCGCGAAAGTAGGAAATTCCAACGAAAGTTGGGCGCTCAAGGCAGCGAATCTGTCTAGCGAAACTAGCAGAAGTGCTGCCCAGCGAAACTGCTGGCGAAACTGCAGTTTCGCTGAAGCGAAACTGTGGGCGAAACTATGAAGAAAATGACGTTTTTGTGTATTAACTTTCGTGCAGCCAGAGCATTCGGACCATAGCTTAAGTAACTTAGGATTTAAGCTATTTGCTAAGTTCAGGTGAGTTCTAGACCCCCTTATTTAAACGTTTTTCCTTGTTTTTGGGGCTATTATGCATAGTAAACATAAGGTTTTCAAGATAAGGATTTCAAGGTGTTTTAACAAGGAAATACATTTTTCTAAAGTAAAATGTGACATTTAAATAGCTCAAAATAATTTTCGGGCGCGCTGACCTGGCAGCCCGGCCCCAGCCAGGGGCGTTGCCCCTTGGACCCCACTAGGGGATGCTGCCCCTAGGACCCCGCTGTCAGGGGCTGCCGCCCCCGAACCCCCGCTGTCCCGCGGAGGGTCGGTTACGTGTTATGATGACTAGTACTTGGTATGTTGTGTACTTAATCAGCTAAGTATTATATATATATTAAGTGAAAAATAATACTAATGAGAAGTGGAACTTAATGAATGTTACCCCTGGGCCCGTTTGATGATGAAAAGTCTTGCAAGCACTATGATAGACTTCACCTATGTGAGTCTGATGTATGATGATGGATCCGTATTCATGAGCGGGCTATGTGCCTAGCAGTGTGGATCAACTGTCGGGGGAAGCTACCATGAAGATGTGTACCGACGGGGATCGATCAACCGTCGGGGGTAGCGACCATGGATAACGTGTACCGACGGGGATTGACATTCGTTGTCAATCAACATGGAGATCTTGCCTTATGCAATCTCGCTTATGATGAAGTGAAATGAAATGAAAGAAATGAAGATAATGAACGTGTTTAATATGATGCAAGTAATGTTTTGAAGTATGATGTATGCGTGTTCATTATAGGGAGGATAAAAGCTTATATTTTCTTATTTATATAAAACTAGAACTCACTCAGCGTAGCTGACTTTTTATGCATAATAGTGGACAGGTAAGCGCTGATGCTGAGGATGGCACCACGAAGCTACTTGGGGAGATATGGATGGCATTCCTGTTAATGAAGTCTTTATTGTAATTAATGAACAAGAAATATGTTTTGTTTACATTTAAAGGACAAATGTATGAGTACAATGGGGTTTTTAAGTTTAAATGAATGTTTAATTATTTTCCGCTGCAATGTTTTGTTATTAAACTGATTTTATGCTATGGTTAACCAACTGTGAGGTTTCCCGGGAACGGGGCCTTACAAGTTGGTATCAGAGCCAAAGTTTAAGTGAAATGGGTAATTTTTCAAAATAAACCTTTACTTAAACTGAAAATGGGACGGAAAGGGAAGGAATGCCAATCTGAGTAGCTGCGTGCCATCAGGTATTTTCTTAAAGTTAACTGGTATTATGTGCGCATGTTATGTGTTT